>JALPQI010000497.1:0-272940 GCA_025490895.1 Thaumatotibia leucotreta | reverse complement strand
AGAGGAACTACGAACTAAGCCATAGACACTGTTAGTTGAACATGAGATTAACTGAAACTTTAGTATAACTAACAACATATCTTGTTAGATATTAAAGAAGTTTTGTATTTGTTAAGCAGTGGAGATAAACTATTTGTGGGCAGTAAATTGTTATGGCCTAGGTATAACCGAAGTTAGCATCCAACCAAGATTTCAAGAATTAAGAACTCAATTCACAGTAAATACATTAATCATCTAAACTAACCTTCAAGACTTATTTTCAACTTAGCAGAGCTCCAACTAACAAAATCATAAAATAAAGCGGTAACTGACCTTTTAAAACGACAAATTGAAGTCGCTACAAGCACCAATTGAACACTGATCGACGATTTAAACAACAGAATCATAAAAAACAATTCCTATTGTAAAGCTAAACAATTATCTCTTCAGAGGTACTGAAATGCGTGCAATTCACTCACCAAGTGCAATGTTAATCAACTTTAGCAGCAAATAGAAAGTTAATTAGTACGTCGAGCAGTTTGAATCCATTTGATAGCTTAATATAAGGTGTAATCGTATTTATTTTGCGTATAATGCACTTTCTCTGTGTACAGTACAAAAACATTGATGACAGATCAAGCTATTTCAGATATATATTTTTGAGACATCTGTCACTTTATTCAGTCTATATAAAAACCAATACAACACAAACATTAATAAAAACACTAATTTTATGATGGTTTTCGATATTTTTGCATTAAATTATTTAAATTTTTGTTTTTAATTTGTAATTATAGCAACGTTTTCATACTTACCTTGAACAAGTTTGAAGATGTCATGTTGACATTTAAAACAGAATGTTACCATTACAATAAAAATAAAAATCTTGTGTTCTAAGCAACATTTTATTACACGCTTTTATTATCGGTTTTTATATTCAAACAAAAGTGTACACAATTTATATACATAAATTAAATCATTTTTTTCAATCCCCAGTAAACTGTATCAGTCATATAAATGTTAGCTCTCTCCTTTTTTGACTGATGACCTGAGAAAAAAATTGTGATTGGTACATTTAATTTAACTAACAAATACATTTTCCTAACTAGTGCGCAAAAACGAACTTTGCGCACGCTTCGCGCGCGGTAAATTCTCTTTTTGACGCACTTGTTATGAAAAAAATCGTCCCTTACACGTGCAATAACTTTTTTTAAAAAGATTTCCCGCACTAGTTAGGAAATGTACTATTATGTAAGGATTGAAAAATCAGCTAAACTGACCTAACCATTGCACTGAGGATACACACATGTCAGAGATTTTAAAAGAATAAGATTTTTTCATGAACTATTTTTCTAAATTTATAATCATACAAATCAAAGTAAAAACTTAAAAGGTTTCAGAATTTCTATCATAAACAGTAGGTATTCTTCACATATTTTCGCCACAATTTACGTAGATAAAAACGAGCTTAATATTATCTAGTTACACTGAAAAAGTCTCTAGAAATACTAGATAATTTGATTTTAGAATTCTAACTAACGTGAGACTCAAAAAGGACTCAAACATATTTAAATATTTATCAAACGGGTTACTCACGTAATATATCTACCAAAAAAATATATCTGCGAACGTGTTTCACGATATGTGTCAAAGACGTAAAATGCTAAAAGTCAGCCATATTTAATATTTTCTTCGGTTACCGCGAGGATTACACATGAAATAAAACTATGAAAACGGATAAACTCACCCGCAGACCACGAACCCTGTAAAGTGTTCGAAACGTCGGGATGAAGTTAAAATTAGTTAATATACGCGAGTTTATCCATTTTCATAGTTTTATTTCAACCATATTTGTTTACATTAATTATTTTTGTTTTTACTGACAAATGGTATGGGTTTTATTTATTTAAACTTTATTGCCTTACTGACTTAATGGCATAAGGCATTCTCTACCAGTCAACCTACAGGCCAAACAGATAAACATTAATGGTGCGGGATGTGAAGATGGTTTTCTAGTATACATTCATAGGTACCTATTGATTAAGTGCTTCGTAATTTTAATCATTTTAGATGCCGCCACCGTCAACTGGATAACAATGCGATATAATATAAACATTACACAAGAGTAAACAATAACCAAGTACCAAGCCTCTGGTATGCGCTGTGAGATAAGCTAACACTAAACATGTAACTTTATACATTGAGGGACATATTTTAATAAGTAAACAATAGTAGATTACATGCCAAGGCCGTTTAAGCGGGAAATGTCTCGGATGACGTGTAATAGCGACAAACATGTACCTACTGTGTTGTGATCCGAGGCTTTCCTATTTAACGGCCGAGGTGTGTACCTATACAATTTTCTGCTCCACGGAGCCGGCAGACGGAAATTTAGTTTAGCGCAGCGGCCGGCAATGTGCTGCTTGCGGGCCGGAGGACAGAAAATATGATTAACTAATTGAAATTTATTTATGTGCGCGTGCGTTATGCGTGGCGTGCGCGTTGTGGCGTCGGAAATGTCATAGCAGATAGCATACCGCTTGCACGTCACGCCACGCAAGCGGTGTGCCATCTAATATGAAATTTACATTCGCACGTTCATGTGATAGTTACACACGGATCCGATGTGGCTCAGGCTTAAATGGAATAATAATAATAAATAATAATAATATTTCAGCCTATATAATGTCCCACTGCTGGGCACAGGCCTCCTCTCATATATGAGAGGGATTGGGCTATAGTCCCCACCACGCTGGCCCTAAGCGGGTTGGGAACTTCACATACACCTTTGAATTTCTTCGCGGATGTATGCAGGTTTCCTCACGATGTTTTCCTTCACCGAGAGCGAATGGTAAATATCAACTGATATTCCGTACATAAGTTTCGGAAAAACTCATTAGTACGAGCCAGGATTTGAACCCACGACCTCCGGAATGAAAGTCAAACGTCTAAACCACTGAGCCACCACCGCTTTAAATGGAATAATCTTACACCACAATTACCACAAATCACCCTAGTGTCCTAAGCTCAATTTAAGACTTGTATTGTGAGACTTAGGGCCTGTTCACACTAGCAATTCACTTGGGCAATTTAACCTTTCGTATGCTTAGTAGTGGAGTTAGTCGCCTCGTACGACACCCTTATCCTATGCGAGGGATCCTGTTGCGAATGCAAAGCGTAGCGTAGGAAGGCCATTGCTTCGCTTTAAAGACTGCGCAAAGAGGGACATGATTGCCTTTCATATTGACTACCGGCACTGGGAGAAGGTCTCAGAACAACGAATAGAGTGGCGCAAGTGTATTGTGGAGGGTCGCAAAATTTGTGATGAGATATGGTTTCCTGCTCTCGCTGATAAGCGACAGAAGCGACGCCAAGGTGTACTTAAATACTTAAATACATAGAAATATTCAAGTTTTTAGGGAACCACATCAAACTATGATTTTTTTTATTAAACGGTCTTACTTACCTAGCTTACCCCGTTTGCTTTCATGGGTTAAATTTGTAATTTTTTTAGTTTTTTATTTCTCATTTTATTTAATTGTATAATGCACTGTATTCTACTTGGCAAGCCCTTTCATTTAATACCCATAGTGATGTGGTTGAAAAAAATAGGTTAACCGCCATTTTGTAGCGGCGGCCTTCTTTTACCTTTTCATTTTTAATTACATATACCTACAGGGCGACCCAAAGTTATGGGACATGAAGGGGAAGTACCTTAAATATTGTAGATAGTGTATTTTGCTGAAAGAAGACTTAATATTATTTTTAAAATTTTGTAATAGTGCATTCAAAGTTTTTCAAAAAATTACTTGCTTCACCCGGAAATCGAACCAACTATAATTTTTTTCGAATTTTGAACCAAACTTGTTTGGTTATTCTTTTAGTTTTAGATACTATGTTTCTTAAGAAAAATTGTTATTTTTTATCCATTCTTTCGAATGGCATCATAAAATTACGCAAAAAAAAAATTCCTATTAAAGTAGGTTTGATGTTAAGAAAACGCAATTTTTTTTGGGTTTTTCTTTTAATGCAGTATTATTCAATTTTCAAAATAAAATAATGTCAAAATATAAACACACGTTTTAAGTAAAACCTTAGTTATGTACATTTTTTTAAATCCTTTGACCCTAAATTCAACGGTGCGGTGTGATAAAATTTCGGCAAAAATACTTATACTACTAAAAAGAGGTAGGTAATATGATAAAACTGGATCTTAACCAATATCAAACAAAATGTGAAAGTTCGTATTTCAAATGTGCGAAATAAAATGGAGGTTGATTACCCATTACCACTAACCTATTTACGAAAAACTTATCAAAACCTTACTAAGCAAAGTTGAACGCACCTTAACAATCGCCAACTATTTTACCGTTAAATATAGACTAACATAATCCTTATTACTTCGTTATTAGGTATCTGTCTAGTAAAATATGCCCTATTTTGACCGCAAATAAAATTGTACTATTACAAAAATGTTTTTGCAGTTGGTAAAATGTAATTTATGTGAAAATAATCCTTCACAATGGATTTGCGGGCGGCAAATAGTTTGGTAATTTTTGACTGGAACAAAAAACTGCCTGAAATTTTTATTTAATCAAATGTTCTCTCTTTGTTTATTTAGCATAATTTACTCAATAAGCGTGTTTTTATTACAACTGAATTTCAATTTTGTTTCGTCATTTGTATTGTAATAATAGTTTAAGGTTATCAAAATATTACGTTGTAAGTATTTCAATTTATTTTTCAATCCCACGTAGTAAGTTCCGCCATTTTGAAATGAATCATTCAATTGAGCTGTTATTAAAATAATATTTACCCATTACTCAGGCAATTTAACAATTTATAATTGTAGAAATATTACTTAAACGTGTTTTCAACTAATGTACCAGTATATAAACGACTATAATGATAATAGGATGACTTATTGAATTATAATGTGTTGAATTGACACTTCCTGTTTATTGATGATTAGGTTAGTCAATAAAAAAATCGACACGTAGTATGACTCAATGCTGTGATTTCATCATTATATTGACAAAACAAGAAGATTTATAACAGTTATTTTTCTTGAGACGAACTAATATCATTACCTACAGATTATTACGGGTTCTTCTTGGGCCAGTGGTGTAGGGTTAGAACCGGAAATAGTTTTTATTTTTTGTGTAACTACTATTCAACAGAGTTTGTTGCTATTCCAATTTGAATAAATAAATAATCATTTGACGTTGACAGATTTTCACTGGTTTTACTTTTGTTTTTTTGCTACAATTTTTTTTAAACATGTTTTAACTTGAAAACCTTGGAAGACTTATAATTAAGTAGAATTTAGCGCAAAAGAGAAACTAAAAAAAGATTTCAGTTTAAAATAAACTGTGACAACAATTAAAAAGAAAAATGGAACCTATTCCGTATCCGCAAACACATTTCAATGTTAAAAGTAATGTCAATCTTATCATTTATACCTACAACTACATACATATCAGTTTGTTCCTTGGAACGTACAAAACGTTCTTACATATTAACCCCCTTATTCATAAACGTTTGCTAACTTAACAAGCCGCTAATAATTGTTTGCCCCTTTCGGTCTTAACAATGTGTCCATAAGAGCAAAAGGGACAAACAATTATTAGCGGCTTGTTAAGTTAGCAGACGTTTATGATTTATGAATAAGGGGGTAAGTCTATATTATTGATTAGTCTTTGGCAAATCCGATGGGAATATGCTTTATAGATCTTTCATTACGTACATATTATACAGGTATATACATATAAACCATAATGAAATGACCGGGTAGCCGGTAGAAAGTAGACCATTCGGGCCACATACAATATCAAGCAGTAACTTGACTAAGGTGCGTTGGGGTAAAGTAGACATGAGCGCCGCGCCGGCGCGCCGCCGCCGCCGATAAAATCTTCGCGCCGCCGCCGCCGACGCCGCCATCGGCGTGGAATCGGCGTGACCTTGATGAGGCATCACAAAATTACGCTTTTTTAAATAACGACAGTTAAATGTTTTTAAATAGCTAAAATCGATGAAAATATCATTTTCGAAAAGGTTTGACAAATACTTATTATGGTTGTTTAGTAGAGTATAAAGATATGTATACGCCTGGAAGTTACAAAATTATGTATCCATATAAGTTAGCAGCCATGTTTGGTTTTCTTGTTCTCGGTTGTACTTCTTATATTCGTATTAGTAATTACTAAAACCAATATAATTATTTATACTCTTATTGTTTCTTCTTGACGACTGAAACCACAGCGGACGTTAACCAGAACCTTCCAAGATGTGGTTCGCTGGGAGGACTTAAAGCTTTCGGGGGAGACCTTTGGGCAGTTAGGGCTAATGTAGGAATGACGTGAAAATCCGTCTCATCGTCAGGGAAACGGACTCTAAACTGAGAGATCAGTAAGCACATTCGAAAGAGCGATCGTCAGAACAACACAATGTCAAAGGTATTCGTACAATCTCTAGGAAAAAGCCACCTGACGAAGCTGACAGTCCTTTCCGAAGTTGAAGACTCCTATGGCCGATTATACGCAACGCATGCATCACGACCTGATCCCGAAAATGAGGATTGTAGACCCACTTTGATACGCCACCAAACCGAAGACCTGCTAGAAGTCAGTATCGGCGAAATCGAGATCGCTCTAGGGCAGCTTAAAAACGGAAAATCCCCTGGATAGGATAGCGTTACAATAGAGTTGTTAAAAGCAGGAGGTAAGCCTGTACTGTGGGAGCTCCAAAACCTTTTTAACGGTGTTATATTCGAGGGGAAAACTCCGGACTCCGGAGGCATGGATTACAAGTGTGGTCGGCTTGATTATCAAAAAGGTAGACAAAACCCTGATGAAGAACAACTATCGACTCATTTATCTTCCAGGCCATGTATATAAGCTGTTCCCTAGAGTGATCACTAACCGTCTTGCGCGGAGAATCGACAAATTCCAACCTCCGTAAGGCTGGTTTCTGTGTCACGCGGACCGCCCGTGCGGATCTCTCCGCGTGGAGCAAATATGTATTGAATCAATGGCGCGTTCTGAAACGCGCTATTGAGCAATACATATTTGCTCCGCGCGGAGAGATCCGCGCGGGCGGTTCGCGTGACACAGAAAAGTACAGGAAGCAGCCTAACGGGCTGGATTTCGGAGCAGATACGGCACCAGAACCACATCCACACAGTGCGGCAAATTATACAGAAGACCGAGGAGTATAATCAGCCCCTGTGTCTAGCATTTGTGGACTATGAGAAAGCCTTTGACTCGATTGAGATCTGGTCTGTACTGGAGTCTTTGCAGCGATTTTAAGTTGATTGGCGATAAGAAAACTCTACGAGGCCGCCACCATGTCCGTCCAAGTACAGAATCAGCAAACAAATCCTATACCCATATCCTAACCTTGCATAGAGGCGGGACACAAGGGGGCGTTATCTCCCCGAAATTGTTCTCAAATGCAATGGAGGACATGTTTAAGACGCTGAGCCGGAAAGGATCAACATTAATGGCGAGTACGAGAGGTAGATATGTATACCTCGGGCAAACATTGCAGTTGGGTAGGAACAACTTCAAGGATGAGGTTAATAGAAGAATTCAGCTAGGTTCGGCAGCATTTTAGGAAGGTACGTCGAGTCTTCACATCGTTGATCCCCTGTGGGATCCCGCAGAGAGAAGCCCTTTCCAAAGCTCGCTGAACGACCTTGAACTTGTGGACCAGCCGTACCGTCAGTGTCCACGTTTCGGCTCCGTACGTCATGACGGGTAGGACGCACTGATTGTAGACTTTTGTCTTCAGACACTGACAAAAGTCTTCAGACACTGGTCCACAAGTGGCACGGCTGGTCCACAAGTGGTACGGCTGGTCCACAAGTTCAAGGTCGTTCAGCGAGCTTCTCTATACCCATATCCTAACCTTGCATAGAGGCGGGACACAAGGGGGCGTTACCTTCTTCGTTTCTAGGGCTTCTTTCTGCGGGATCGAATCAGAAATGAGGTTATCCGGCAGAGAACCAAAGTGATCAACATAGCCCACCGTATCAGCAAGCTGAAGTGGCAGTGGGCTGGCTATATTAGCTGTAGAACCGACAACCGTTGGGGTAAACGAGTTCTTGAGTGGAGACCGCGTGTCGGTAAGCGTACTGTAGGACGCCCCCTCAGGCAAGGTGGAGCGATGATTTGCGCAGGATGGCAGGCAGGAGCTGGATGCGAGCAGCCGAAGATCGAAGACGGTGGCGTTAATTGGGGAGGCCAATGTCCAGCAGTGGACTGCGATAGGCTGATGATGATGTCAATCCGGGCATTTGAGTCAATCAGTCTGACAATTTGATTTTGCTATGGAAAATTTCGGTCCTTGCTGCTAACTCAATGGACAACAGTTTTCAAGGCCACGCCGCCGATACGCCGCCGCCGCCGATCAATTTTGACCGGCGCGCCGCCGCCGGCTATTTGGCCATCGGCGCTCATGTCTAGGGTAAAGGTACATTCAGACAAACGAGCATTCGCTATTTTAACCCCCTACTCTACGAAATTCGATCGTTACACAAAACGTGATTCGTTAATTTCGTAGAGTGGGGGATAGAACAGTGAATGCTCGTTTGGTTTGAAAGCAACTTTACCCGATATCTCCGAGAATCCACCTGACGAAGCTGACAGTCCTTTCCGAAGTTGAAGACTCCTATGGCCGATTATACGCAACGCATGCATCACGACCTGATCCCGAAAATGAGGATTGTAGACCCACTTTGATACGCCACCAAACCGAAGACCTGCTAGAAGTCAGTATCGGCGAAATCGAGATCGCTCTAGGGCAGCTTAAAAACGGAAAATCCCCTGGATAGGATAGCGTTACAATAGAGTTGTTAAAAGCAGGAGGTAAGCCCGTACTGTGGGAGCTCCAAAACCTTTTTAACGGTGTTATATTCGAGGGGAAAACTCCGGACTCCGGAGGCATGGATTACAAGTGTGGTCGGCTTGATTATCAAAAAGGTAGACAAAACCCTGATGAAGAACAACTATCGACTCATTTATCTTCCAGGCCATGTATATAAGCTGTTCCCTAGAGTGATCACTAACCGTCTTGCGCGGAGAATCGACAAATTCCAACCTCCGTAAGGCTGGTTTCTGTGTCACGCGGACCGCCCGTGCGGATCTCTCCGCGTGGAGCAAATATGTATTGAATCAATGGCGCGTTCTGAAACGCGCTATTGAGCAATACATATTTGCTCCGCGCGGAGAGATCCGCGCGGGCGGTTCGCGTGACACAGAAAAGTACAGGAAGCAGCCTAACGGGCTGGATTTCGGAGCAGATACGGCACCAGAACCACATCCACACAGTGCGGCAAATTATACAGAAGACCGAGGAGTATAATCAGCCCCTGTGTCTAGCATTTGTGGACTATGAGAAAGCCTTTGACTCGATTGAGATCTGGTCTGTACTGGAGTCTTTGCAGCGATTTTAAGTTGATTGGCGATAAGAAAACTCTACGAGGCCGCCACCATGTCCGTCCAAGTACAGAATCAGCAAACAAATCCTATACCCATATCCTAACCTTGCATAGAGGCGGGACACAAGGGGGCGTTATCTCCCCGAAATTGTTCTCAAATGCAATGGAGGACATGTTTAAGACGCTGAGCCGGAAAGGATCAACATTAATGGCGAGTACGAGAGGTAGATATGTATACCTCGGGCAAACATTGCAGTTGGGTAGGAACAACTTCAAGGATGAGGTTAATAGAAGAATTCAGCTAGGTTCGGCAGCATTTTAGGAAGGTACGTCGAGTCTTCACATCGTTGATCCCCTGTGGGATCCCGCAGAGAGAAGCCCTTTCCAAAGCTCGCTGAACGACCTTGAACTTGTGGACCAGCCGTACCGTCAGTGTCCACGTTTCGGCTCCGTACGTCATGACGGGTAGGACGCACTGATTGTAGACTTTTGTCTTCAGACACTGACAAAAGTCTTCAGACACTGGTCCACAAGTGGCACGGCTGGTCCACAAGTGGTACGGCTGGTCCACAAGTTCAAGGTCGTTCAGCGAGCTTCTCTATACCCATATCCTAACCTTGCATAGAGGCGGGACACAAGGGGGCGTTACCTTCTTCGTTTCTAGGGCTTCTTTCTGCGGGATCGAATCAGAAATGAGGTTATCCGGCAGAGAACCAAAGTGATCAACATAGCCCACCGTATCAGCAAGCTGAAGTGGCAGTGGGCTGGCTATATTAGCTGTAGAACCGACAACCGTTGGGGTAAACGAGTTCTTGAGTGGAGACCGCGTGTCGGTAAGCGTACTGTAGGACGCCCCCTCAGGCAAGGTGGAGCGATGATTTGCGCAGGATGGCAGGCAGGAGCTGGATGCGAGCAGCCGAAGATCGAAGACGGTGGCGTTAATTGGGGAGGCCAATGTCCAGCAGTGGACTGCGATAGGCTGATGATGATGTCAATCCGGGCATTTGAGTCAATCAGTCTGACAATTTGATTTTGCTATGGAAAATTTCGGTCCTTGCTGCTAACTCAATGGACAACAGTTTTCAAGGCCACGCCGCCGATACGCCGCCGCCGCCGATCAATTTTGACCGGCGCGCCGCCGCCGGCTATTTGGCCATCGGCGCTCATGTCTAGGGTAAAGGTACATTCAGACAAACGAGCATTCGCTATTTTAACCCCCTACTCTACGAAATTCGATCGTTACACAAAACGTGATTCGTTAATTTCGTAGAGTGGGGGATAGAACAGTGAATGCTCGTTTGGTTTGAAAGCAACTTTACCCGATATCTCCGAGAATCGTGAATCGATTTAAAAAAAATCTTTTGTGATCAAACGTGTACAACCCCGAGATGGTCCCATTGGCACCAAGTTGGGTCTGATGATGGGATCTTGGAGAAATCGAGGGATCTCTTCAAATGTTATAGGTACATGTATGGCGCCTCTGGTAATTTTCATTCATTTACAAGAGTTTGCATTCAGAAAGTAGGATTAAAGGACCATGGGCAGATTTGTATGGAGAGTGGACCAAAAACCAACAGAGCTGAAAGTGGTGTCATTAAATAGGTGTTATCTTTTATTTAATTTAATTCTATGGGCATCATGTTCAATTCCATTGCAAAAAAGATATTTGTATTTTAGTCAGAGTAAATACTATGATGATTGATGTGTGGACGACGGTGATTTACTTAGAGAGTACCCGCAGAACGCCTTACTTATATAAAATTATCCAATGGAATTCAACTTTGCACCTAATGAGTGAAATAAAGTACATAAGCAGATCTTTTTAATGACACTACTCCCAGCTCTGTTGGTTTTTGGTCCATTTTGACGCATAGTCCTTTGATGATAGGAAACCAATGATGGAAATCACTTATGATCTTGGAGAAATCGGTTGAAGTTGGTAGGTTTTAAATTTTTTATTTGTTGATTATTAAGCTTAAAGGTAAAAGTTAAGCGTAAAGTGTGATCTGGACACTAAAAAGAGGTTCCGATCACTGTAAGATGAAAATTGTGAAAGTAAAATAAATAAACGCTTTTTTATGGAGTCCAGTTACTGATACACAACCGTTTGTAGCCTTGTCTGTTAATTATGTTAACGCAGGTTCGATTCCCAGACGGGCACTTTCCATTGATTCAGCGTCAGTATGTAAAAATGAAAGTTTTGCGTAAAGGTGGGTTTACACAAAACGAGCGAATGCTCACTCTATTCTATCTACGAAATTCGTTCGTTACACAAAACGTGATTCGTCGAAATTCGTTGATTTCGTAGAGTGGAGGATAGAATGAGCGAATGCTCGTTTGGTCTAAATGCACCTTTAAATAAATAAATAATAAATAAATATCTTGGGACATCTTACACAAATCGACCTAGTCCCACGGTAAGCTCAATTAAGGCTTGTGATGTGGGTACCAGGCGACGATTATATATAATAGATAGATACATATAGATACTTAAATACATAGACAGCCACGACCAAGGAACAAACATTTGTGATAAATAAATACACAAAAAATGCCCTCGCCGGGATTCGAACCCGGAACCTTCAGCTTCGTAGGCAGGGTCACTACGAACTAGGCTACGGAGGCTGACTTTAGTCGACTCTTACAACTCGCACAGGAAGAGTTGGGGTGGTGACAAATGTATTCTTATTCTTACTACCGTCACCACGCGGCCAGTTATTCCCTACCATCACAATTTCAGCCATAAAGGTGCATTCAGACCAAACGAGCATTTGTTATTCTAACCCCCTACTCTACGAAATTCGATCGCTACACCAAACGTGATTCGTTGGTTTCGTAGAGTGGGGGATGGAATAGCGAATGCTCCTTTGATCTGCATGCACCTTTAGACGTCCACAGCTGAACATAGGTAGGGTCGCCATCTTTAAAATTCGGAAAACAGGACACCACGCGCGAAAACCCCGGATTTTAGAGTTTTTTTCCAAATTTTATTTATTTTTTAATACTCGGTCTACAAATGAAACCTTCCCCGGACGCTCCCCGGATGCCCTCTAAACTAGGACAAATCCGGGGAAACCCGGACGGATGGCAACCCTAAACATAGGCCTCCTCTCCTCCAAAGATTGCCACAATGACCGGTCCTGCGCCACCCGCATCCAGCGGACTCCTGCGACCTTCACCAGGTCATACCTTGTGGGGGGCCTCCCCATGCTGCGCCTTCCGGTACGGCGAAAAGATTCTCAAGTGGCGGCCATGTATTTTGATTAATCATCATCATTTCAGCCATTTATCGCCCACTGCTGAGCACAGGCCTCTCTTCTAGTACGCCACTCATCTCTGTCCTGAGCCAATCTAACCCAGAAGTGTCCCGCAATCTTACGAATTTCGTCGACCCAACGAGCCAACGGACGCCCAGGAGCTCTTTCATCCGAAATAGGTGAATACCGAGCATGGCTCGCTCCATGGCTCTCTGCGCTACTCGTATTTTATGCACAGCCTCCTTTGTCAGCGTCCATGTCTCGGCTCCATAAGTCATGGTCTAGGTACCAGGTATTTTAATTATTGAGATTTAATATTTATAAATTAATTTACTAATTACCGATGACCTGGTGAAGGTCGCAGGAGTCCGCTGGATGCGGATGGCGCAGGACCGGTCATTATGGCAATCTTTGGGGGAGGCCTATGTTCAGCAGTGGACGTCTTTCGGCTGATATGATGATGATGAATTACTTTTTTTTATTAGCGTATTTGAATGTCCCACTGCTGGGCAAAGGCCTCTCTCGGCCCACTTTCACGACTCCCTACACCGAGCTTCTTCTGACCAGTTGACTAATTAATTACTAATGTATATAGGGATCAACGATTTTTTCTTGTAAAATCATCATCAGTATCGTACAATAGGTATTTTTTCGTGGTTTTTACCGAAAACATAAATGTATAGGTACCTATACATATAATTCGATAGTTAAGAGAAACCTGTAATTAACAGAACCAATTAATTACAGTTTACAATTACCTACATTATACTATACCTACGATTAATTAATTCCGAATACTCCAATCAATGACGACAAAATCATAAACGTCTAACAAATACTTTTTCATATCAAAGAATGCATGTAAAGGACAAAACACCGCTTCCGCAATTCGTAAAGAAAGATACAAAAAATGACACGATTTTCGGTGTAAAATATTATATTCTTTTCTTGGTTAGAATACATACAGGGTGTTTTTTTTTCGACCGTTCAAATTCTACGTAGTGAATGTGTAGGTCATACTCACCAACTTTTACTATGGGGACAAAGTCGAAATCGCGAAAAAAAAATCAGCTGTTTCATACAAATTGGCGGCATTACGCTGGCCGAAATGTATGAAACAGCTGATTTTTTTTTCGCGATTTCGACTTTGTCCCCATAGTAAAAGTTGGTCAGTATGACCTATACATTCACTACGTAGAATTTGAACGGTCGAAAAAAAAACACCCTGTATATATATTGATTTCTTTCGTTCGTTAGAGTGACAGAGAAAAATCCTCGAAATTTGCGAACTTCGGAGTTGTAGGCCAACTGGCTGCGACCACGGGTGTAACGTCAAGTCATGTAGATTGGAGTATAAGTTTATCATGCCGTTATACTCCAATAAATAATGGTTCCTGTGTCGATATTGCTGATAAGGCTTTCTTGAACAACAATTAGCATTTCCTTTGAATATACGGCTTAATTTGAGAAATTTTAATGTTAACAGCAAAACCATAAAAACCGTTTCAGCATTTTCCAAGATAGTTAAGATAAATACATGTAAATGGATAAAAAAATAGACTAGTTTTGTACTAAATCTCCTTTTTATACATAAAAAAAAGGATTTTTTCATCAAATGGAAATAGATTACATAGCGAAATAGCCATATTAACATACGTTCATACGTAGGTAGTTCCCTTAATTGTAAGTGACTCTTTTCAATGCAAAATACCTAAATACCTGTATTATTTACTTAGATCAAATTTTATTAGAAAGATTTTCGTAATTTTATGAATAAAATATTGTTTTCTTTGTTAGTATCGTAAATTCTGATTAAATTTATTTACGTAGGTGGACAGGTAGAAAACTTCAAAATAACTTTAACGAAAATAGTGGTAATTTATTTAAGAACTTATTCATACCTCCTAGCTGTATTAAAAAAGAAAAAAAAAGAAATGTTTTTTATTTATACTTAGATACAAAAATAAAAATGCTTATACGTATCACGATTATTTTAATTCCAATTTATAAAGTGTTAAATACCTTGAAACATTCTATTAATTTACTCACCATCACAATAATCCTACAATTTCAAACTTGTAAACAGTTAAGACGCTCCACTTTTGTCTTCGATGCATCGTGCTTAAAACAGCCATCTTTAAAAAAGGTCTTAAGTCCACTACCTGAATCAATTACTTACAACATTCTTAACTTTCACTGCATCGTGCTTCTGAAGCGAAAACTTTCAAAAAAGACGTAAGTCTTATGTAAATGTAGATCACATATGCCATTTTTTAACGTCACGATTATTTCTGTCTGGTTCCGAGAAGGCCCGAGCGGCGACGGAGATAGCCGAACGGACTCGAAAGTTGTAGGCGGCGGGTTGTCAGCGTAAATTTTTTTTATCAAATCAGGGGGATTTTTAATTTATTCTAGTTTTTTTTATACGAAATGAAATCGCATAATCAAAGTCAAAGGTATGAATTACTATAAGGTCTATAGGTAAGTACTATAAGGTCGAGTGTACATATTTTTTGCATGTATTAATTAATTTTACGAATTTATTTTTATTAAGTTACATTTTACAATTTCGCTTTTTGCCTTTCTAACGCACGCACCTATTGGCTAGAAAGAGAGGCAAACAGCGAAACTTTATAAAACGCGACCCTGATCAGAACTTACTAAGCAACAGGCCCCGTAGTTCAATAGGTAACGGCTATAGATTTTGTCTGCGAATCTGGAGATCCTGAGCACTAATCCTGGAGTGGGCAGCTTTATGTAATATTACTATTATAAAATATTTGTCTCTCAGTCATGGTTGTTTTGTATCGATGTAAGTATAATGTATTCTGATAAATTGATTATTATTCAATTATTTTATAATTTTATTTCCTGTATTTAATTATTTCCTTATTTCGAAAATACAATACCTATAAGAAACAAACAAAAACAATACATAATATAAACACATTATAAAAACCTAATCTAGGATGCTGCCGGCAACGGAGCGGGCCCAAGCTGCTGGTGGTTAAGGTCGCAGAAAGAGGAACCGACGGACTATCCGCGCCGTGTCCAGGATTATTACACAAAATTATGGATTTTATTTATTATTATTAGTTAATTATGTTTACCCACAACACAAAACAAAATAAAGGTTGACTAGTTGAGAATACTCCACAGCATTAAGTTCGCCTTATGTACCATTTTTTTATTTGTGAAATAAATATTACATAAATAAATAATAAATAGCTGAAGTCTCAACGGACGTTACCGTGGGACAAAATCGATTTGTGCAACTTGTACAAGGATGCTCCGTGGTATTTGTTTTATTTATTTATTTTACTTGATGGTTGCAAGTACGTAAGTCTAGGTAATCGGTCTATGAAATCCGTTAAAAGTTACATAAAATTATTGCATAAGAATGCAATAATTTTAAGTGGACCTGCTATATTGCTGTCGCTATCATTAAATATTTTATTGTTTGAATCGTAAAAATACTAGATATTTTTTTGCAATTATGTAACCTTTTCGGTAGGTACGACAAAATAAAATAGCATCTTTATGTGTCACGTAATATCATGTCCGAAATGTCAGGAAAATACTTAAAAAATATGTGCGTGAGTAATTATTAATTAAGTTTAAAAAATGAGTTCAAATAGTTGAAGTTGAAATCAGAACATAAATTCCCAGTAAATCCCCACAAAAATATTTCCCGATATTCTAATTTGTCACTAGCAACACCGACCAACTTTTCCCTTAGTTCGTTCTCAGCGTCCTCTGCGGAACTACGTCGCTCCGCCGCGCGCAACTTTACGTTCAAACCGGTTACAATTTGAAAGTGCTAGGTGTGGCTTCCAACTAGTGTTTTAAAAGTGTGTGTGTTGGATTTACTATAACCACAGGTAATATAATTTAATATAAGAAAACGCAAGTTAAAAATACTTTAAAAAACAACAGTTAAGAAACTTCGCGCGAGTAATTTTGAAATCTTATACGCGGTCTTGCTAAGCGTCAGTTGTTTTTTTTCTGGTAACAAGCATACGACGTTAGTAACTATCTATCTATCATGATCGTTACCGTTGTCTATAGGTTCATAAGCCTAAGTGCCACATGCGTATACCGGACCTGTACCCTCCTGGTTGACAATCAAATTTGACAGTTTATTTTTAATTCATAGTATACAAAATGGAATAGGTATTCTTTTGTTTGATGAAACCTTTTAATAGGCCTCTGGGCGACTAAAGGATACAACGATATATTGGATGAAACTTGAAACTTGGTAATCTTTAAGTTTCATCTCAAATTCGATCGGTTTACTCGACAGGTTGATAAAAACACGCATCTACCTGCTTTTTTTAGTTGACCGCATCTATTGTAGCGCTCTGGGCTCTGACCCGTAAAAAAAAAAGAGTAGACTATGAATGCATCTAATACAGCCACGTTGAAATAAGAAAATAAATGAAACTAGTTCTGACTCACGCCTTAGTCATTTAGATATAGCCGTTGATATAAAGAAAGTTGGGGTACATTTGTCTTTGTCAAACTATTTTTAGTATGAAAAACAAAAGAAAAAATTGCCGCCAGTTTTAAAGCTAAAGATTATTATGGATAATGAAACACTTGACGGTTTCCAAGTTTTTATCTCAAATATGTGTGGGTAAACGAACTCGCATAAAAAATGTACCTGCACGGCTCGGTGTGAAAATTCCCATGAATTCAAACACAAAAGCGAAAAGAACGAAAGTTAAATACAAAATGGAGGAAGTATACACTATCGATTCTTTATTGAGTCGATAGAGTAATGATTACGCTATTCAAATGAAACGGCTTATTAACGCAGATAGACACATTCATTGTGTTTTATCGACACGATTCGCTTCGACAAAGGTATTCAACCTCTTTAGAACTTTTCGAGGCTGCATTGCATCAGTGACTCATTGAACTGATCTTACTGGTAAAGGGAAAGTTATAAACTTTTAAAGGCAGAAAACGGCGTTTTCGAGGCGTGGGCATTCGATATCCTGATTCCAGATTCAAATAGCTATTTAAACCGGTTTGGCCGGTTCATAAATAAAATTATTTCAATGGCGATACGAGGTTATGTAAAGACAGGATATGAAATAGATTTTAAATGCTTTCTATAATTAGATTAGTATTTTACTCTCGCATTTTATTGTTTTTTTTTTTATAATTCAGGTTTCATTAATTTCGGGTAAATTTAAAATTTTGTCTAGCAACATTTTTAATTTTTTTTAAACTGCGCAGATGTTTTTTTTAAACAGTTTTGGTAGTTTGTGTTAAATTTTTAATATAATCATCACTGAAATTAGTTGCTATCAGGTTAGTAGGTAGAAAAGAGTTTGTTCGTTAAGTTGTAAAAAAACAAATCGTGTTGGGTTAAACGTATCAATAAACGGTAAAGCTAATGTATGTAGGGGGTAAGATTATTTACCGTTTATTGATAACTTATCACTTTATTTCAAGATTTTTTTTTTTAACACGAAAATTCACAAACATTTACATTTTGGTCCAAATGTCTTGCCTCTTACAAATGCAATTGTCGAAGTGACAAATAAGGACAAAATACTTAAAACTAAAACAGAGTTTTTGGGAGTTATTAAAGGAGGTTTAAAGTATTGCAGATGTATTTCTTTTCTTGTGTCATCGGCATCGTCTGAAATCCCAGGGCCGTTTTTAAACAAACCGCACAAATGGCACTTCTTTTGTTAGGTACGTTGTTGTTATTTTGATAATTCCTTTGTGTAAAACTACATATAAACACGTAGCAGTAGCAGATAATGGCATTGTTTTAATGCGCTAAGCTTATTTATACACTATTTGGACAAAGCATAGCCATACTGCCAAACGGTGACATGGCGTGGTACGACAAAGGTGTCAATCGATTATTTTTATGACTTGTACCAAAATGGGAGAACCTACGCAAAAATAGTGTACATGTACGGAATACGTTATTGAGGATTCAATTATATATATACACGTTTTATATGGAATGAATCAAATTTGCTTCATTTAAAATAACTAAAGGTATTAACTATTTTAGAAACCCACCTCCGCTGATGCATTCTGTATTTTTTTCATGAATATTTGGTTTTAGGCGCTCATTGTTACTTAGATAATATTTATAAAACATTCGCAGCAGATTTCGTCAAAGGTAATCGGCAATTTGTATGATTGAGTCAACCGAGTATCATTACAATGAAACGTAGGAAATTTCGTAATATTTTGCTCGACATTATATAAATTAATATTAAAAATCCCTAGGGATAATCGACCATTATTATTTTACCTCGTTAAATTAATTCTACGAAGCCCACTTTCATAATCATTTTCCAGTTCGCGTTTAATCTGGGACCGTGAGCTCGAAATATCTGAAATCGTAGGCTCTCTTCGCGTATATTTTTATTATTTATTTAAAAACAGTTATAGATCTTTTTGTGCAGTTTTTCTTTTTTAACTTAGGAGGTTCTCGATTCTACCTACTGATGAAACGATATATATATATTTTAATATAACGTATAAACCCGACATACTCTTGTTCGCTCAAAGTCGGGATTTGATGATGGGATCTTGGAGAAACAGTTTTTTTTTTGGTGATTATTCTTCATGTACCTACCGCGGCAGTTTCTTTAGTTCCGAAAATAAACGTGTGGAAGCGACATGTCAGTTACGAGCAATAGATTTATTGTTTATAGGAATATTCAGAAGTTGTTTTTTGGACGACTGAGTTGAATTGCCTACGACCACGGGTGTAACGTCATGCTCGAAACGTCAAAACAATATTTAAAGTAAGTTTAATGCGATTAAGTCCCGTTTGTCATTTAAAATGAGTGATAATAGTGATAGTTTGAATTCCACACCAACTAATTTATTATTAACAATAAGACAAAGAAAGAAAAATAAAATACTTATTTAGTTTATATTCTAATTCAGGTACGTACCTACACTATACGCATGTGACACCCTGAGGTTGCAGGCGCCCATAGGCTACGGTGACTGCTTTCCATCAGGCGGGCCGTATGCTTGTTAGCCACCGACGTGGTATAAAAAAATATATATGAAAGGTCCACGGAAAGAACATGTCTAGTCTATTCAAATTACGGAAGGAAAAACCACCTTACTTTTAATATGTTTTTTCCGTGGACCCTTGATATAATAAGTCCTATCACCGAAGCATTAATAATAAAAACATATCCAGAATTACGAAGATTGCCAAGTTAAAATAGAAGCATTGTAGAATCAATGGACTTCTTTCAGTTTCCTAAAAATATTTCTTTACATGTTTCACAAATCGAAATCATGTCTGAAATTGTTCATCGGAAGCGTACAAATAATATCCTTTTTTTCCAATTCTGTGAGCATGAGCGGATATAATTTCCTATCGGGAAAATGTTTATTCCCTCCAATTGTGGGGAATGTAAATCTCTTTGTGTACTGAGCATATTTGAGGAGCGGAATTATCTCGCAGGGTTACCAGCTATGAAATGAGCCCAAATAAACGTTTTTAAGCTAATATTTGTTCCGAAAATCGTTCTGTGCTTATAATTTAATGTAGGTAGGTATTTAATTTAACTTAAGCGGAACTTCTATTATGATTTTTTTTAATGCTTGTGGGTGGCATTGCCATTTGTCAATATGTCGTCATCATCATCAGCCTATGCTAGACGTAGGCCTCTCCTATTAACTATGCGTATAGATAGACGCATTATTAGGTAAATGCCCATAATCGCCACGCTGGGCAAGCGGGTTGGCGAACGCAGTAATGTGTCCTCTGTGATGACGCTGCTGGCCATCATCAATCTTGTAGAATGGTCAGTGACACTTTAATCCCTTAGTCGACTCTTACGACACCCGCAGGAGGAGTTGGGGTGGTGACACGTATTCTTACTGCCGTCACCACACGGCTATGTCAATATGTCAAGTGCCGTATATTTGACAGATTACAATGTTGGAGTAGATAAAAGTGTTTAAGGCTCGATTTCACAAACTTTTATTCAAAGAATAACGCTTACTCTTGAATAGTAATGTCAAAACTCTTTGACACTAGTATGAGGGAGTGACAGTGACATTATGCTCAATCGATCGATTTTAAATCGTTAAAAAACGGCACCAAGGCATGCCTAGGTCCAGTGTCAGAGGGGTGCAAGTGCCTCTATTGCACGCAGAGCAGATGGTCGATGGGGTCGAAAAGTGCTCGAGTGGAGACCACGGCTAGGCAAACGCAGCGTAGGACGTTCACCCACAAGATGGACAGACGACCTTATGAAGGTCGCCGGGACACGCTGGATGCAGGTCGCATCTAACCGGTACATGTGGAGGTCCAGAGGGGAGGCCTATGAGTAACTAAGCGTTATCCTATGAGTAACAGTTTGGTGAAATCGGGTCTTATTCGAAGAATTCGTAATAAAATAAGTTTAATTGTTGGTCTTTGCTCAAAGTATTCCGGAACAAATACGCTCACTATTGAAACAGTTTATTTCGCTAATTCGGTAGTTTTGTTTCAAGTTAATTAACAACAAACAGCTTCACGTGCACGTATTAAGCCATTTAGTGCAAACGAACGTGTAGTTTGTATCCTGTGTTATGTTTAATCTTCAAAAACTTGGCTTGCTCTGTGAATTTACAAATAAGTAGGTACATGCTTCTTTTAAATCGTGGACCGTGCTGTTTTTATACCACGATGGTGGCAACACAGGCCTTACGACCTATCACGAATGAAGTGCTGCTTCTCTTTCGCACTCGTGAATTCGTACATAAGTGTGACAGGGAGGCAACACTTCGTTCGCGGGAGGGCAGGAGGCATACAGCACGTCTGGTCGTACCGTTCCCTGTGCTACTTTTGGGCTTCCCTGGAAGTTAGAACTTGACAGCAAAGGCGGCAAACGATAAAATCGAAACCATCACAAGCCACGGCTACTACCGTGAACTTCGAAATTCGTATTTTGAGGGTTTGTCTCTGTCAATTCAACGAAGGCGTCATTAGAGTGACAGAGACAAATATTCAGAATTTGCGGATTTCGGAGTTCGCTGTAGGTCCGCAGTTACCGTTCGCAGCCTATGAACCCCATCCCAGGAGTTTTTTGACGTACATTTACTTTAAAAAAAAAGTAAAATTTAATTCAGAATTTAAAGCTGAAGCCCTCATATAAAAAAGCCTTGGAGTAATCTCGGAAAAAAGAGATGCGAGCAAGCTAATTAATTTTATAATAAGCCAACATCTGCCAACGAAACATGTTAGGAATAAAGGAAATAGAAAATGTCGAGATACTGAGGAGGAATATACTGCTGTGATTCTGTATCTACTGAAGGCAAACCCAGTAAGTTACAGCGGTGGGAATAGCTATCCAAAGGCCCCGAGTCCAAGTCTCACCAAAGAAGGAGACTTTTCGATTTATTTAAAATAAGTTATATAGGATATTCAAATCTGGAAGAATATGATGCTGCATCAGAGAAAGATCATCTTGCAGAATCCCAAATGAAATGGGATTTTAAAATACTTGTCGACCCCGAAATTGTCCCGAATTTTGATTTGCCGCCGATTATACTGTTTTGAAAAAATAAGTCCACCTGAGTTTCTTACTGGTTCTTCTCAGGAACGGTGTAGGGTTTGAAACAGTACCTAGTAGATTTTTTTCTCTCTTCTTAATGTCAGACGATTCGAAAATGCTTATTAATAAGCTTACTTGAACAAATAATAGTTTGACTTTGACTTAGTTTGACTTTGATTAAAAACACCATGAATATTTGCTTGTCTGAGAAAAAAACATTTTTAAGATTCAATAAACCGTAAGTATACCACTAACACTAAGCCAATATCAACTAATCCGGACAAATAACGGCACGTGGCAACGCTGGCAACCCCGATCCGTGTGACGATAATCTCACATTTTAATCTCCTTGTTGACATACCGGAAAAATCTTACTTAATGAATTCTTGTGTGCGGAAAACGGGATTGTATCTTATGAGTGCCTTTTGAATACACACAATGAATCCGTTTGTAATTCTAATTTCAACTGATAAAATGAATTTGAAGCGGAAAAGGCCGTTGTTTAATGTGATGTTGGTGTAAATAAGACAGCGGGCTACCGCGAACTTCGAAATCCGCAAATTTCGAGAATTTGTCTCTATTACTCTATTGACGCTTTTGCTATCTCTGTGAGTGACGGAAAATTCTCGAAATTTACATTTTATAGGCCAGGGGTAGACTTTAGCGAACATAACGTTATCTGCCATGTGGTACCGGTGGTGACGGCAGTAAGAATACATTTGTCACCACCCCAACTCCTCCTGTGGGTGTCGTAAGAGTCTACTAAGGGATTGAAGTGCCACTGACCATTATTTGATGATTGATGATACATAGTGGACACATTATTGCGACCGCCAATCCGCTTGCCCAGCTTGGCGATTATAAGCATTTACCTTGATTACCTTTATCGATATCTGTGTATCTTACTTAGATACTCATGAAGTGTCAAGCTTCTAGATGCTACGCATTTCACTTATCATCAGCCTTAAAAATAGTAATCCATATATAAGAAATGACTTAGAAGCGAAATCCGGTAAAACCTTTCACCTTAATCTATTATTTAAAGCTTTTCCTTTTTACGTTTTTCCTCAACTTTTCTTCTCCCAAACAATGAACTCAAACCCTACCGTACTTTATGACAGTTGAAATTAATGAACCTGAACGGTTAACCGGAAAAAAGATTCCATTCTTATGAAGAAGAACGTCGGTTAAGACATTTCTAGAAAAACGTACATTTTCACGGAAAAGTTCGGGAGTATTAAGCAAACTCTTATCAATATTTATTTCTGAATTTTATTCTCTCTTTATTTTATGCACGGATCAGAGGTATAACCTCACTAGATATTTCTGTTGTTTATTAAAAAGGATTTTTGATTACTGCGTTGAAAATTCGCTTTTAATTTTTTGGTATGTTTTCGAAAATATATTTTATCCGTAGTAGTATTTATTAATGGAATGTGAATATAATCTTAATTGATGCATACATGTTATTTAAATAATAAAAAATATGCTTGCAGTCGGCTCCGTTATTTAATTTAGCTGTACACAATTTGTTATGTCTATATACAAATGTACAAATCACAAAAATGGTTAAGGTAATGATGTTGTAAGAGTTGATTATGTAACACGTGGATTTAGCAGTATTTGATGAGGTAGAATGGAAATAAAATAATAATACTCTTTAAAATTTTGATGTCTTCTACTGTTTGTACTAGAAAATTGCCATTATGATAAAATAGGTACTTTAACATTTTTATGGAACAACTCACTTTGTTTTTTAAATGATTTTTTTTGTGTTGTAGTAACATTACTTTCTCCATAAAGGTAAATTAAAATTCAAATTAAGATACTTTAAATTAAAGCAATTAAATTATATACTTATATTATAAGACTTATAAGAGTACCGTTAACAATAATCACAATGGTTATTTTATACTGTTTTTTAACGGGACTAAAAAGTTTTCTTCATTTTCTCAAGCATAGGTAATATCTCGTAATATACAAGAAACGCAAAGGACACAATCGACCAATCTTTGAAATTGACAAACAATAATAAATCTCAAAAACGTTATTTTACAATAGCCTAGGTATGCAATTAGGGGAATTCAAAATCCAACCCTGGCAACACGAATTAAAAACCGCCATTTTGAATTTCGATTTCAAGGTCTACGTCCCACTTGGCGGCTTGGCCGTTGGCACCGTTCGACGGTCAACATGTAACGGTCTCAAAACACGCAAATTCGTAAATACTTCCGGGTTTTTACGATATTACTTCAGTTCATTTCTTATTACTTGTTATTCCTTAATGGATATCGGTGAAAAAGGAAAATTAATATCTAAATTCGGAAAGTGTGTAAAAATAAATTGTGACTGACAGGATCACGTGAATATTAATATTATTTTTTATTCATAAATTTCAATCTTGTGAAGTGCCTTCCTACAGGATTTATTTAAAAATAGGTTTTCATGCTAAATTGCTTAGGTACAGTCAAAGGCAAAATAAGGTGTATATAAAAAGGGCAACTTTAAGCAATTTTGAGAATAATAAATAAATAAATATCTTGGACATCTTAAAAAAACGGATTTAATAGTCCCACTGTAAGTTCATTAAGGCTTGTGACGTGGGTACGAAGCGACGATATGTATAAAACATAGATACTTAAATACATACTCGTAGACAGCCATGACCAGGGAACAAATATATGTGATAATTAAATACCCAAATAATGCCCTCGCCAAAATTTGAACCCGGAACCTCCAGCTTCGTAGGCAGGGTCACTACCAACTTAGTTACAGTGGCTATTCAACTTATTATGTACATTGGTACATAATAAGTATCCGGTCCGGATGTACTGTAACTGTATGTAAACTAATCTACAAGACAATTCTATTATTTTGATGAAATTAGGCGGGCCCAACTATGTAGTTTGGTTAACTCGACTAACTAAACTAAATTATGTTAAACTTTGGGCAACCGTACTCATAGAAGTGCAAATGCATAGACATGTAAATATAAACTTTATTTAACAATCTCTCAATAAAAAAAAACGGCCAAAACCATGTCGGACCATGCTCAGTGTAGGGTTCCGTAGTTATTCAAAAACGACTGGGCCGATGTTCGAAATAGTTGTATTTTCGAGTATTGTATAAGCGTACTAATTCATGATTTTTTTAATATTTTTTGGGCTTACGGTTCAAAAGTTAGAGGGAGGTGGATATATTTTTTTTCTCCTGGAGCGGTTATCGCCGAAAATATTGACATAATAAAAAAAACGTTCTTTTGGGCCCTTATTACTTATAATTTCACAGACCTATTCAAGTATTCAATTTCGTGTACACAACAAAAGTATCTAAAAAAAGTTTCTACATAGGTAATCATAGTATTCCAATAAGTACTTGAAATCGGAATTGAAACGAACGAAATGGAATAAACTAATTTAACAATTTTTCCATTTATTCGCACCTCCAAATTGAACTTTCGGCCAATTTACCCCGGAAGCCAGGGCAAAAGAAACAAAAGAAAAACACTTCTTTGATAACCTTGAAATACTCCCTTAAAAAATAACCTTAATTTATAGTTAGAACCTTACGTTGTAATAATAAAGTTGACTTTGCATTGAGTTGTTTTCAGTGTTGCCAGCCTTATGAAAACATTTTCCCGATTCCCACGGAGAGTGACTGATGTTTTTTTAGGGTTCCCAAATTGTTATTGTATTCGGAATTGAATATTCATTGGCGAGATTGTTGATTACCTGATCTTTATTTTATGAGGTCGGGTTTTATATAGAAATAACAATTTGTTTTTAAATTACGAACATGTGCGGGATATAAATATTATTTTTCTCGATTATAAATGTTTTTATTTGCTTTAGTCTGAAAGAATGTTTTTTACTATAGATGGTGCCTTTTTTAGGCTCTAGTGCGAGAAGTGGCTCATTTTACGTCAGGTCCAAAACGTCGCAGGGCCATTTGTACTAAAAAAAGTCGTACGAGACACGTGCAAAAAGTTTGTTACTGTTTTCCGCACTTGTGTCGTAATGTACTATTTTGTGGCCATTTGTAAAAAGTTGGTATTGGCGATTGGCTGAGTTGTTATCGTTACTTGTTTATTTGCCCGTGAAGTTGACAGTAGAAAAAGGTGACAAATTTATAAATGTAACTACGTTTTGTGGATCACTCGCAAAAATAATGAAGTTAAATTTTGCCTTCCACTCAATTGCTTTTGGTAACTGTGGTTACCAGCTGTCACTCTTATTTTAAATAGGAATAAAGCTCAACTAAAATTTCAAAGCAAATGATTGACTCGAGTGGATCGGGCAAGACTCAAATAAATGCTGGGTTCAAGCCTCAACGCGAAACATTCTGTATAAGAAAAAAAATACAAAAAGATAGTGCTATATGATGATCGTTTTTGAGACCAGTGTGCCAGATTGCAATCGGCCCTTATAATACCGAACCGGGTCACAAAAACGGTTCGGGCTTGACGGCCGCCATATTTTCCTCCTCAGTTCGCTCTATTTCTCTCAACGTTTTTTTCTCAAGGTGGCAAAGATAAGATTCCTCGCAAACGGATTTTTTTTAATGGCGGCCATTGAATGTGGCTGTATGGGGTTGCTCTTTGCTATTGCGATATAAAAGAATTGTTGGAAAACTTGAGATGGAAATTATTTGTGCTAAATTGTTTGCATCGTTATATTTTAATGATAGAGTTTTTGTACAGTTGGAAGCACTAGGTATTAAATAAAATATATTAGAAATTTTACTCTGGTAACCAGCTTGTCAGTAAATTTTTTTTTATGTACACAGCCTAATGATTTTATGATTTTTTTGTTTTGCTGTAACCCTATAACGTGGAGTATCGTTGAAGAGGTTTTGTAAAATTAAATAAACCAATGAAATGAAAAAAAAGAAATAAGGGTTCTAAAAGAAAAAAAAAACTGAAGTCTATATTTTCGGATAATCGCTCCATAAGAAAAACAAATGCCTGTAATTTAGTTTAAAAAAAATGTAATTTTGATCCGTGAGTCCGAAAAATATGAAAATATCATAAATAGATAACGTATTGAGCTTATAGAATACTTTAAAAGAAAACTAGTTTGAACATAATCGGCCCAGCCAATTTTGAATAACTACGGAACCTTAAACCGAGCATGGCCCGATATGCTCTTGGCCGTTTTTTTTATTCCTTCTAGCAAATGCTAATGTCAAAGTGACAAATAAGAACAAACGAATTAATTACCTGATGGCTAACAAGATAAGTCTCTAAGACAGTCTCATAGATAATAATCAAATATTACTTTAAGTAAGTTCAAAGGTTACCTTATCCCTTTCGTTATGTCCGCCATTGTTCTTCGTAATTAAAAAGCTGAGGTATCCAAAACCACAAATGAATTAATTGGTACACAGTTTTGTTTTATCCGAACGAAAACAGGTTGAAACTCGAAACTGCCATAAAAAACGAAATGGAGATGAATATTCGAATAAAACACTTTTTATGAGTATTATGACTACCGGCCTAAAGCATGAATCTTTTATTTGATATAAAAGAAAAATACTCTTCGTTTTTGTTGGTAATTTCCTGAATAGCGTTCTTTTAGCATAAATAAATTAATTTCAATAGGATTATTAGGTATTATTGGTAGTTATGCCGCTTGGGGATAAGATTGTAGACGTTTTTACATTATTTTGAATGGAAAAATACGAAGATATATCATCCGAAGTGTACAGGAGCAACGAGGCGCTCAAAAATATCTGAACATGTTCTAATTTGATATTGACACAAATAATTTGTGTAATTCTTAGCTAGTTTTAATCTATAATTTTGTTTTGACAAGGATTTTATGTACTTGTCACTTTAAAAATGTATTTCGTATGCCAAACAGCGCGTCATGCAATTGCTACTTTTCCAGTATTTACCACCTGAGTGTTACCTGTGATGACGAAATAAAGACTATTCTATTCTAACGGCATGACAATGGACTCATTCTCAAATATTTGTGAGCTCTGGTCCCTTCGATATATCTGATAGCATATAGTCAGCCAATTGACGCTATCTCATAATATGAGCCCAATTTGAAGCGTACCTACAGTGATCGGCCGTTATGAAATCAATCCTGACACCTGTCATTTCAATGCATTATGTGTCAAACAGTTAGAATGTTGAATTGTTGAGAGATAACGTAATGAACTGACAGCTATCAATCAGGATTGACTTCAATACGCAGTGCTGTAAAGTATAGAATTTGTTGCGCTGAAAACGTTGTCTGCAATCTTATGGCAAGTGACAAAGCGAGTTTTTTTTACTAAAAGAACGTTTTATACTCTATTAACCTAAATTGTAAGGGCCTCAAAGAGTTAGAAAGCCAAGCACTGCCCCAAAAAATCAGTTCACCGTGAAGATATACATCAATTATTATTACGAAACCTTACATAAACATTATGCACAACGCTTTCCATACTATTGTATTAACCGACTACGTGGGAGTATTTTTTGTACTAGCAACACTATTGACAGTCATTTATTGTTTTTTAATATTTTTTTACCAGTCTTCTCGAGTGTTCAGCAAGAGCCGTGGTAAAGGGGTAACGGTCATAAATGATAATTATGATGATTTTTACTTGACAACTGATTTGATCCTCGTAAAGTTCGTGCACAAAGTGAAGACGTATGGCAACAATTCACGCCCATATATCTCAATTGCCTTCATTTTCCGAACTCTTAAGTCAGACTGACGCGACTGTGGGAGAGAAAAGAAAAAAAATTAAACATGCCTATTAACAAATATTCGAACAAAATAACCTGCCAATTCATATTTTAAAGACAAACTCAAGAGTCTGCTTGCGACCACGGGTATACTACGTATGTCATTATTGAGTTATCGTAGCGTATTGAAAATATCGATAGGTAGCTATTGAATGAATGAATATTTCTTTATCCAGGCAACAGACCCATTACGTAGGTACATTACAATACATATTTGCGTAGATTGTTTACACCGAAATTAAACATATATGAAGGAGAAAAAAATACAGTACCTAAACAAAATATATTACAAAAATATTTATTGAAAATGGAGTCAATAATTCTATAAATGGAATATATTTCCTCCAATATTTTTATATGTCAACGGTTGACAACAATAACTCCCACTCAAAGAAATTTAAACCTAATGTCATTCCAAATTTAAATAGCACCCTATAAGCAGGTTTTTAGCGACTCTTCCTTATTGTATCGATAATTATACCCCACTACGTGGGAGTATTTTTTTGCGCTCGCAACACTTTATTAACAGTTGAAACGAGGTTTCTTGGGATTGCTTTTAATTAATTATTTCCCGGTTCATTTGCTCATTACGTTAATTACATAGCTTTTATTCTAATTTAAAATTACAAGTCGTGTTCGACATGTATAACTGAACAAGTTAGCCACTTAAAATGATTAGCTCTTTTTATGTTCGAAGTTTCCGCTAAAAGGCGTGTTCATATGTGACCTACTTACATGCATGTCGTCGCGTGGGGTAATTTCATACCATAGTTTAACTAAATATTTAATACTGGCAATACTATTTAATACTAGCGGTACACACGCGTTATTTAAATTGTTATGGTGTGGAATAAAGAATGAAAAATTATTCCCCGTTGTATTTACTTATGTTACTTTATGAATTGTTATTTCCTTTATTTATCACTTTTCTTAGGGTAGGTATTTTTATTATTAAACGGTTTTTATTAACTTCACCGCGTATCAACTGTCGTCGATGCTTCAAATCTTGTGATCGATTTTTCGACCACTTCTACTGCACCGAAATCAATAAAATTTGGAACTCTTATCAAGTCCCCATGACAATGCAATATTATAATATTTATATCCTTGTATCCTCAAAGCCTGATGCTGCAGAGCAGATGCACTGCTTACCTTAACCGAGAGTGTTAGACACGTGAAAATGAAAGTATAGCATGTTTGGCATAATCATATACTAACAGCCTGATCTTGACTTCCAACTCCTCACTCCTGATGCTGCAGTACTGCCTACAAAAACCGCAAGGTTTATCTTTTATCGATATCTTGATTTTAAAGAAGTTCTTTAGATATTAAGTACAGAAACATGCGAATTTAATACTAACATCCAACTCCTCAAAGCTGATACTTCAGTGATACTGCCTGCCACAACCGCTAGGTTTAGCGATATGTAGATTTTGCAGTACTGCTTTAGATATTTGGTAGAAACATACGGATTTAATTATCATCATCATCATCATATCAGCTGAAAGACGTTCACTGGTGAATAAAGGCCCCCCCAAAGATTACCACAAGGACCGGCCCTGTGCCACCCGCATCCAGCGATCTTCACCAGGTCATGAGTCCACCTTGTGGGGGGCCTACCCACGCTGCGCCTTCCGGTACGTGACCGCCACTCGAGAACCTTACCGCCCCAACGGCCATCGGTTCCACGCAATCCACGCGCGACGAGCCCCGCCCACTTCAGTTTAGCGATTCAAAGAGCTATATCGGTTACTTTGGTTCTGCTGCGGATGGTCTCATTTGTAATCCGATCTCACAGAGAGACTCTTAGCATAGGCCTCTCCATTGCCATTTGGGTGACATTGAGCCTTCTTATGAGGCCCATTGTAAGCGACCACGGTTTAGTACCGCATGTCATTGCTGCGGCCCTCCGGCTGATAGACTCATAGGATCACAGCGTGAGTGGATCGCGTAGGGCGAGCCGTCGCGCCTGCGGCCCTCTAGCTGATAGAGTGACAGCGTGAGTGAATCGCGTTGGGCGAGCCGTCGGGCCTGCGCCCCTCCGGCTGATAGACTCACAGCGTGAGTGATTTGCGTAGGGCGGGCCGTCGGGCCTGCGGCCCTCTAGCTGATAGAATGACAGCGTGAGTGATTCGCGCAGGGCGAGCTGTCGGACCTACGGCCCTCCAGCTGATAGAGTGACAGTGTAAGCGAATCGCGTAGGACGAGCCATCGGGCCTGCGGCCCTCCATCTGATAGAGTGACAGCGTGAGTGGATCGTATAGGGAGAGCCGTCGGGCCTGCGGCCCTCCAGCTGATAGAGTGACAGCGTGAGTGAATCGCGAAGGGCGAGCCGTCGGGCCTACGGCCCTCCAGCTGAAAGAGTGACAGCGTGAGTGGTTCGCGTAGGGCGGGCCGTCGGGCCTGCGGCTCTCCAGCTGATAGAGTGACAGTGTGAGTGGTTCGCGTAGGGCGAGCCGTCGGACCTACGGCCCTCCAGCTGATAGAGTGACATCGTGAGTAGTTCGCGTAGGACGTGCACTCGGACCTGCGGTCCTCCAGTTGATATACAGAGTGTGTGAGTCTCTCGGATTCACATAGTGCGTGCCATAGTGCCGTCGGGCCTATGGCCCTCCGGTTGATAGATTGCATGGATTGACCCTTTAGGCCCTTGGTTCGCGTCGGACTTTCCGTCAGACCTGCGGTCCTCCGGTTGGTCGATTCAGAGAATGAGTTTATATTTTATAGTCTCGAAATTCGACTTGTATAAAAATTTTAACTTGAAATTCTCAATAAACCAAATTGATTGATATATTCCTTATCGTCAGATCTCTGTTATCTAAGGTACTTATTGTATGAATAACACGTCCATTTGAGGTACTTCGGGCATTTAACCTTACATCAACCACGCCGAGCCTTTGGTTTTTATTTGTCAATCGAGATATAAATTTTAAAAAATGGTGTCGGATTTCTAAACATATCTATTCTGCAGGGATTCGCCTCCCATTACACATTAAATAATGTCCATTACGTTTAATAATAATAATAATAATCGTTTATTGCAAACCATGGTACATACAATAGGTGTTAATACTAAACAAATAGAACCACATGGCACCCTGCTAGGGTATGGCAATGTTTGACAATTTGACATGTTATGATCTAAATTTAATTTATAAATGATCCTGCATATATTCTTCTATGGTATAATAGGCTTTTTTTATTAGGATGGACTTACATAAGTATGTGTCCTGATTCGGGATGAAAGCGCAAGAGTATAAACGTTACTTAGCATGCATAATTGTATTACATATTACAAACAACATCGGTATACAAGGTGGGAACGAGTATACCGACAGACTGTACCAATGCATTTTTGATGACAAAAGAAGTAAAAAAATATGTGACATATGTCATTGTAGAACAAAAAAAAAATGTTTTTTTTATTACTTTTTTTGATATTTTGTTTTTTTTTTGTACATGACCAGTAATAAATTGTAGGGAAAAATTTTTTTTTCAGGGTTTTTGAAAAAATTTTTTTTGTTGAACATTTTTCTGAAACTTTTTCCTCATTTTCTCTAACTTTAATCAGTGTGTATGTCGAGATGAAAACTACTAGTGTATGAATTTTAATCGTGCAGGCAGTTTTCAGTGACTTGTGATGAAAATAGTTTTTTGAATAACATGTCATTATCTCTTGAACTAAGCCGAATCCAGAAAAGTTCATATGACATTATAGCCTCAAAATGTGTTCAGGAATACACCTTTCAAATTTGTCGGTCTACTTACCAGCCACCCTGTAGTATCGGAAATGAACTTAACAATTGCACTAAAAACTTGAAAATAAAATAAGTAAAAAAGTTTTAAGTTAAACGGTTTTATTGCACCAAAAACTAGAAAATAAAAATTTGTTATAACTAACCGTAGATGCAACTTTCTGTAGATTACTCACGTGAAACTATTATCACTGTAGTTTTCCCAAGTCGGATGCTGAAAGCCACGTTCAGCCTCTATGTCAGTGGATTAAGCGTTACCTAATCGGAAACTTTTACTAAACTAAAATAAAAACGTGGGGCGTTATTATGAGGAAAGAAACATACAAGTTCAAAATATGTAATTGTAGCTTTCATTTTGCAATTAATCATCTATCTGTTCCATCACTTCCACAGAGGTAAATAGCTTTTATCAAGGCCAGAACAAAACTTAGTACACTATTGCTGTCTTGATTTATATGTGTGTTCTTAAATAACTGTAGTGACTTAATCACAATTGTGTACGCCCCACGTTTTTATTTCAGTTTGGTAAAAGTTTCCGATTAGGTAACGCTTAATCCACTGACATAGAAGCTAAACGTGGCTTTCAGCATCCGACTTGGGAAAACTACAGTGATAATAGTTTCACGTGAGTAATCTACAGAAAGTTGCATCTACGGTTAGTTATAACAAATTTTTATTTTCTAGTTTTTGGTGCAATAAAACCGTTTAACTTAAAACTTTTTTACTTATTTTATTATAATATGATTATAAAAGTAAAATACAATAAAACATACAAAACCAATACAAAACATATAAACACATTATAAAAAACCTAACCTAGGGTGCCGCCGGCAACGGAGCGGGCCCAAGCTGCCGGTGGTTAAGGTCGCAGAGAGAGGAACCGATGGACTATCCGCGCCGTGTCCAGGATTACCGCCTTCTGCATCTGACCCTTGATCCAGCCATCTAGCGAGAGACTCTTAAGATGTTGGTCGAGACTCTTCGCTATTAAACCGTTCGCTGTAACGACTATCGGGACTATGATCGTCGAGTCAACATCCCACATGGCGGTTATCTCGTGGGCCAGGTCTAGGTACTTACTGGATTTGTCCTTCTCGGCCTTCACGAGATTCTCAACATGGGGGATGGTGACGTCGACAAGCACAGCCCGGCGCTGCGATCGATCTACCAGCACGATATCAGGCTTATTGACTACAATAGTCCTGTCCGTGATGATAGGTCGATCCCAATAGAGCGTGGCACGACCATTTTCGAGAACTGGTGCAGTTGTGTACTTATAGTACGGCACTTCGACGTCCACAAGGCAGAGTTGGGCAAAATGTAATCGACTAACGATTAACAATTAAGATTAACCTAAAAGTAATCGATTAACGATTAAAAGTGACGATTCATTAATCTTAATCGTAAGATGTTCGACTAATTTAATCACGATTAAGTTAATCGTCGATTAAATACGAGCGATTAAATCTATAATCGATTGATTAATTAAATTAATTTTCTTTCGATTAATTAAAAAAAATACGTTTAAGTTTTGAGATACGCTGACAGACTGCTATACCTTAAGGCATGTATAACGTCATTACGGATATTTTGATAAACGAGGAGTTACCTGGAATACAATACGAGAATAGGAGATACCGAGAATATAAATTGCGATATCCCTTATGCAAATCATTATAGGTTTTAATAATAAAACAACCGAAATTACATGAAAATCAAACTTTTATTATACATTCAAGTAACATTGTTGTTTCAAAAACATAATAATCGACGTTGTTTAAATAGTAAAAAAAATTTAAATAACATCTACAAATGTTGACTTTTTATGTTTCGTTAAGTTATTTTTTCTATATAAATTATAAATATTAGATGTCATATACCAAAGAAAAACGACCAAGATCACCTATGTCCGAGGTGGGTGAGGTGGGGTCACCTATGTCCCCACCTCGGACATAGGTGATCTTGGTCGTTTTTCTTTGGTATATGACATCTAATATTTATAATTTATATAGTATTAAGTAGTGTAACTACTGGAGAAAATTTAAAAGTACAAATCAAAATATTTAGTTAATAAATAATTTGATTTGTGTTTTCACAATATGTTATTGTTTCTATTTAAAATTATGTTTGATGCTTTTAGTATCCGAGGATATCCAACTTCAGGTACACACATGGTGTTTTTAAAAATTCATCAGATTCTTAAAATTCACGTTTGTTAGTAGGCGAAAGGATAACATAGAAACAGTATTAGAATTGGTTTGAAACGCCGCCGTACACGTGCAGCAAACGCTAACAAATAATTCTTAGCCACTAACATAATCAGTCTGACTAACAACATTTCGAAAGAAATCGCAAAACTTTGTTCGGACCCCTCTAACGTTATGAGCAAGGGTCGGTAGTAAGTGAGAATAATGAACCAATTCTAGCAAGAATTTAGTTAAGCACTATTAAAAATACCGCAGCTTATGTTTTCTCGGTACTTTTAATAGATTATTCGGGCCAACCAGTTTATCAGTCGAAAATGTTGCGAATTTCAAAACTTGCTTTAGACATCGAACCAACGGCTTGTATTTTTCAAATTCGCCGGTCTTTACGCCCTGCCATAGCAAAAATTCAACGAACATATTGAATGATAATTCTTATTAATTGTTTGTTATGCTCTGTGTTTCAAAATTTAATCGAGACTTAATCGAGAAATTTAATCGATTAAAATGACGATTGATTAATCTTTAATCGAATTCTGCGACGATTAAGTTAATCTGAATTAAATTAATCGCGATTACTTTTGCGACGATTGATTAATTAATCGATTAATTAATTGATTAAAAAAATAATCGATTAATGCCCATCTCTGCCACAAGGCCGTATTGAAGAGCAAGCTGCTGGTGTATAATACTGGCTACGAGGTTATGTCTGTGCAAGTACTCGGTGTTAGCAATCTGAGAACAACCGGAAATAATATGCCTGAGTGACTCACCGGGACGGCGGCATGCCCGACAAATGTCGACCGTACCGTCCTTCAGGATATATTTCCGGTAGTTATTCGTCATGATAACCTCGTCAGCAATTGCACAGGCAAAACCCTCGGTTTCTCCGAAGAGGTCCCCGAATCGTAGCCAGTTCACCGACGCGAGCAGATCTACGTCAGGTCCCGTGAGGGCCTTGTAGAACCGCCCGTGTAGCTCCTTGCTCTTCCATACCGCCTTGCGGTCCTCGGTGCTTAGTACCACAGGTTTGCGCCAGTTCTCTTTTGCCAAGGAGAGCGGCGTGAAGTTCCGGTCTACTGCCACCACATCACGATGCATCCCGCACTCATTGTTAAGAAAATAGTTTCTAAGACTGTACACCTCGTGGTTGTGGAGGTTTTTGGCATTTAAGAAGCCGCGACCTCCACACCTCCGCGGGATGTACAATCTCATAACTGATGAGCGCGGGTGTAGCATTCGATGTGTGGTGAGCAGTGTACGGACCCTTCGATCCAGGGCGTCCAGCTCGGTCTGAGTCCACCTTAGTACGCCAAAGGAGTATATGAGTATGGGCATTACCCAAGCGTTGAAGGCGCGCACTTTGTTGCCTCCTGACAAAAGACTGTTAAGTACTTTTGTGAGCCGGCTGAAAAAGCGCTCCTTCACCGCCTGTCTAATTCCCATATCTTCAATACCCAAAGACTGTGACATACCAAGGTATTTATAGGTTTCTGCTTCCGAGATAGATCTGAACGACATTGTCTCAGAAAGCTGTAAATTTGCTGAATTTACTACTTTCCCCCGCTGCACATGCATAACCGCACACTTATCGACACCAAACTCCATATTGATGGCACTACTGAAAATTTCTGTGGTTCGCAGTAGCTCCAACAAGTCTTGGCTATTTGGCGCAAATAATTTGAGATCATCCATGTACAGAAGGTGAGAAATGACTGCACCCTCTCTCCGAAGCCGGCAACCTAGTCCTGAATCCTTCAGCAGGGTGCTGAGGGGATTCAGAGATAGGCAGAACCATAAGGGACTCAGACTGTCACCCTGGAATATTCCTCGCTCGATCCTTATGAAGTCCTGCGGGCCAGAGGGGTCATCTCCGCCTCCTGGTTGACGAAGGACTGTGGTCCACTGCCCCATACACGCGCCGAGAAAGGATCTTAAAGCTGCATCAACTTTATACAGCTCCAAGACCCTCCTCAACCATGAATGAGGCACCGAATCATAGGCCTTCTTGTAGTCAATCCAAGCGGCGGAGAGTGCCCCTTTGTTACGCCGGAGCCGGACTTGCTGACAAATGGTCATGTCGATGAGGAGGAGCTCTTTAGTACCACGGGACCCAACCCTACATCCATTTTGAGCAGAGGCCAGAACATTGTTCGCAACAATGTGCGTGTTAATTTTTGCTCTCAAAATGGATGTAAGGAGCTTGTAGAGTGTAGGCAAGCACGTGATGGGTCGGTAGTTTTTCGGTTCCGTGGTACTACCGGACTTGTAGAGCAGGAAGGTTACACCTGTTGTTAAGGAAGGAGGCAGGGAACCAAGCTCAAGGGCTTGTTGGAATTGCGCTGCTAATCGCGAGTGTGAGCACCGAAACCATTTTAGCCAGAAGTTGTGCAATCCGTCCGGTCCAGGACTTTTCCAGTTCTGGGTAGGTCGGATGACACAACTTACGTCATCGGGGCTGATGGCAACTGCCTCCATAGGTTCGATGCTCTCGCACTCACGTTCAACAACGTCCATCCAATCGCCCTCGATGTGTGCGACGGGCACCGACCAGATGCTACGCCAGAAATCAGTCATGGCAGTAGCATCCGGCAGATGCGCGTCGGACAAATGATGATCGGTTCCCTCCCACCTTCGGTATAACTTCCTTTGGTCACTTTGGAAGAGACGGTTTTGTTGAAATCGATCCACACGCTCTCTGTAGCGGCGGATACGGCTTGCCCATGCATAAACTTTCTGCTTCAGAAAGTCAATGCGCTCTGTGAGGGTGGCCATGTAGTCGCAGGGCATAATGCCCGTTCCTGCGAACGCCTGGTTCACAAAGCGCATTACTCGGGGGCGGTTATTCCCCCCCCCTGAAGCAGATCAGCTTTGCAATGAGGGTCCTAAACGAGTCGATACGACGCTCGATTCGCACTTGCCATGCGGGGACACCCCTGGCGGTCCTAGGTGCACGGTCAGCGTCCGGGAACTTGACGCGAGCAACACGGCACGCCGCGATGGCCCCGCAGTACATGATCGAGTGCGTATCGTCCAAATCTTTACTGGATCGTATGTACGGCTCCAGTAAAGTGGTCTAGAATTGGGTGTGGAGCGATATTCCATAATCGTCTCTTCCAAAGTCCTCCTCAGATGCTCATCAGTTGCAGTACTTACACTCTGACTCGCGAAATATTCCTCATCGGCCCTGGGATCACCCCGCGGCGCCCCCGGTGCCAGGTCCGGTGTCGGCACCGGATCCGGCAACGTGGCGGGCAGGTCCCGCGCCGAGGTGGAAGCTGCACGAGTCGAGAGAGCCTGCAGGCGAAGCCGATCAAGTGTCGAGTCATCCAAACGCTTAGAACGTAGAATGACCCGCACCTGATCCGCTAGCCGTTGCTCCGATACGGTGATGGCGGGTTCAAGAGCCTGAAACAGAGGCAGAATCCTGAAACGGTACGCGGTTAGTCGGGTTCCCCCCTCTGTAGCCTCGTAGTAGGCGCGCATGCAGTTCTCATTCATTGTCTACATTTATTCATTGCGACGCACTACACCACCGGCAGCGGGAGCCGTGGGCGGGGCAGCATGTCCCGCGGGCCCCAAGCGTGCCGGCAGCGGTGGCCGTCCGCGCCGCGCAGGTGGTCGTGGCGGCGGCGGCGGCGGTCCGCGCTCGTCGCTCGACTCGCTGGTGTCGGGTGCAGTGGCGAATTCTTCACCCGACGACGATTCCGAAGAGGAGGAGCAGGACGAGGCAGACGGAGGTGGTGGGCGTGCGGATAGTGTGGACGCTTGACGTGTTTTACTTCGCGTTTGCATGATTTCCTGTTGTCTTTATGTATGTTGGCGTGTAGGTCCGAGTATATGAGTAGTCATCTCTGGTATCATCTGTACTACTAAAATTGTACAAAGTAGAATCGAAACAGCCAATAAATACATTTTTTATAAAAAAGAACAGAAAAATTTGTAGAAAACACGTCTGACGTTGACAGCGTCAATTTTTTTTTATTATTATTGTTATTCACTTTATTTCTCATGTCTCTTGTCTCTTAGGCTAGGCTTTTTATAACAATATTTATAAAATTAAAATATAATACAACATACAAAAACAATACAAAAGACATAAATACTTTATAAAAAACCTAACCTAGGGTGCCGCCGGCAACGGGGCGGGCCCAAGCTGCCGGTGGTTAAGGTCGCAGAGAGAGGAACCGACGGACTATCCGCGCCGTGTCCAGGATTACCGCCTTCTGCATCTGACCCTTGACCCAGCCATCTAGCGAGTGACTCTTAAGATGTTGGTCGAGACTCTTCGCTATTAAACCGTTCGCTGTAACGACTATCGGGACTATGATCGTCGAGTCAACATCCCACATGGCGGTTATCTCGTGGGCCAAGTCTAGGTACTTACTGGACTTCCAACTTATTGTTATTATTATTAACATTGAGCATATAAAAGAAACGTGTAATTTGCGACAAATTGTTAGTACAATTAAACTAAAAAGGCTTCAGTAAATGATGAACATATAACCTACATTACAGGTAAGTTTTTTATTTTGAATAAATAATTGAAAAAAAATCACAGCTATATTATTTGAGTATATCTTTCTATCTAAATTAGCTTTAATGCGATGGTGGATAGATTCATGAAAAAACAAGGGGAAGGGTAATACCAGATCTGTAAATAACGCCACAATACTTGTTCGCCAGGTGACACACGCAAATCCAAATCAATTTACCCCCTTTTTTCTACTAATTCGCCAGGAAAATTTATAAAACTAACAGTCGGTGTGCCAAACCTTAAAATTGAATTTCCATTGACGCCTCAGCCGGTGTTGCCATGATAAAACAGGAGAATAAAATGGGAAAATCAAGAGTGCTAATTAATAGCGAGTTTTTAGCTTTATTGTACTCTGTATCGACGCCGGAGGCCATTAGTGGCGGCGCCGCTTCAGGGCTGGCAGCATAGAAAAAAATTGAATTATTAAAAAAATAACGGCCAAGCCAACCCAAGTTGTTTTTATTTAAATATATACAAGGTGACATCGGGGTCGTGATCCAAACTGTGACAAACGTGTAAAAATGGTCTTTCTCAACAAGGTTTCCCATGGAACAAATATGAATATCGTGAAAAAAAAAACTGATTTTATACTGAACGTTGCGGAAGTGTTCATAATTTCCAGTCTCGTTTCATAATTATGTAAACACATTTGGAAAGGAATAGTATGGAGAAATGTATACTATACATATTCATGAAGTCGAACTTTACTAGTCGTAAAAAAAGTATGTTTGTTCATGTAGGCCCCATAGAGAACATTGTTTAGGAAGACCATCTTAACACGTGTCTCACAGTTTGGATCACGACCCCGATGTCACCCTGTATATTTACTCAGACTCATGCAATAAGCTGAAATCGTGTGTTTGGAGTAGACGTGTGCGCCGATGTCAAAATGGTCGGCGGCGGCGTTTGCCAAAAAGTCGGCGGCGGCGGCGTGATTTCGGCGTGAAATCGGCGTGAAGGTCACGTGAATATAAAAGCGGAATTCGATCGTATTCTTTGTTATAATTGAGATAAGTACAGTATAAATGTTCAATAAACACCACTAATAACCTTAACCACCATCTGATCAATAGATAACACTTTTCTCTTCCCATTCCATCATGTTCTAAAGCTTGTCCACGGAATAAAGTAGCCATCGTAAAATCAGTCTTCCCTGTTATACAATAGTCCCGTGTAGTTCTAACAGCCATGTCCAATCCAATATCCAAAAGCATTCGCTTAGTCATCAAAATCAAAATAACTTCAGGTAAATTCTTAATGCAAAAGTTCACGCTCAAAAAAGTGCGATCTTCTGCACAGATTTCAACAATATTAGACTTGAAATAGTTAATTTAAATTCTAGACACGAGATTCACAGTTTATTATAGTATCGATATTGTAATTTAGTTAAGACCCATTGGGAAACTAAATTACCCAAAATGGTAAAAAGGCCTACTAAATGACCCAAAGGTATGATCTCATTAAAAAAAAAAGAATTATACGGCAATGTCTACTTTATTTCGTGGACAAGCCTTAACATAATATGTATTTCCAACAATAACTAGGCTTGGACTAACTCTATTCATCTTCGTTAAATGATGATAATAATGATACGTATTATCTGCCGATGGACATTAGGTCCCCAAATTCCCTATCATAGCATGCCATAAGGATAAATAGTGCGCAGCCCACCAGAGAGTCCAATAGATTCCACCTATCTTGGCCAAGTCATTGGTCCATCATATTGGGAGCTTTCCTATGCTGCGTCGACAAGTTTATACTTGCCCCAAACGGTAATTTTGTGAGCAATATGTCCCCACTGCCACTTCAGGTCGCACATTTTTCGAGCTATGTTAGTGCTTTCAGTTATTCTACAGCTCACAACCATTCCTATTTCAATTTCGTAGGGAACTCCTCTTTCCATGAATTAAATAGCTCATTGAGTTATCTTTTTACTAAGCCCATAGTTACCTACCACGTTTTAGAGTCGTAAGTAAAGTAACACTTGGTCGAAGAATTTCGTTTTGAAATATACTGCGGGATATTGAATGAGAAGATATTGTGCTGACCGGCACTACTTTACTATTGACCCTTTTCTCAAAGTTAGATCCACCCAAAGTCCAGTTCTGGACTAGCTGTCTGTCTCCGGTACACATATTTGTCAACTTTGAGCTTAGATCTTGACTGGACTTTGTATCACAAATTCTAGATATTTCATATGGTCTTCGTTGATCTTCGTTGTATCTTAAGCCCAACGCATTCAGGGGCTCTACAGACATCAATGAGTATAGTGCTCAAGTTCTCCAAGGTTTCAGCCATAATTACTTTATAGTGGGCGAAACGAACATGGGTGGTATAATTGATATACTCACTATTGTTGTTGATGACAAAGCCCTTTTCAGACCAAAATCTTGAACACATATCTTAAAGCAACCAAACACAGTTTTGACATACTGCAATGGTATGGATACTCCTCGCTGCAATGGCATGGGTTTCGAATACCGGTCTTGGAGACGAACTAGACGCTACAGTATAATTACCGGTAGTCTTAGTCACCTTGATAACGAAGTGAACTGCAGAATCGGTGCTGCTGCAACTTCGTACTAGGGTGTTCCGGTCTCACGACATAAAGCTCTCTACTAAGGTAGCTGTATACATGACAATTATGCTGCCAAATTCGCTGTATGCCTCGGAAACGTGGTGCTTGTACCGCAAGCATATCCGCTCGTTAGATTCTTTCCATCTGAAATGCCTCCGCAACATTTTGGGAATCCACTGTTCGAACCGTGTTAGAAACACTGAGGTTCTCAGAAAGGCTAATGTTGCTGGAATTGAGGCTTATTTAATGAAGCGGCAGCTGCGGTGGTGTGGACATGTCTCCCGTATGTCCAATGACAGAATGGCAAAGCGCATCTTTTACTGCGAACTGCAAAACGGAAAACGTGGATAAGGCGGTCAGTTTTTGCGGTATAAAGATGTGCTGTGCTAGCAATAGCACATGCGTCACATGAAGACGGCTAACATAAATCCATCTCAATGGGAGACAATGGCTGCGGGACGACGAGAGTGGAGACAAGGTGTACACACACACGTACGTACTTTTGAAATAGCTCGTCGTACAGAACTTGACGCTAAGCTCGTCGAGCTGAAAGTCAGACCATCAGCGGCCATACAATATAATTACGTTGGAGGGGTAATGACTTGCAGCGAATGCGGCCGTGTATTCGCTGTAAAAATTAGCTATGTCAGTCACTTGAGAGCGCACCAGCGACGCTCTCAGCACTGAAAAACAGTCACTGTGGCCGAATAAACGGCTAGGAGAGATGATCGGTAGTCTACTTGGCTTACTTGTTCTACTGTTTGTTGGTTACTTGTTCTTTGGACACATAGCCCACAAACATGGAAGACCTGCAAAAACTTATTGTCTCAGGAATGCACCACACTCAACATTCAGGTTGCTGAAGCGGTCCACGCTGCCAAAGATCGGGGCCGTTGTCAAAAGATCGTAAAAGAGACATTGATGACTTGATAATCACGACCCCCGGCATTGTGGTATCGGCGCAAGGAGGGAAAGTCTACTTGGTACTGCTGGAAATAGTGTATCTCGATCGATTCAAATGCTTCATAGGCCACGAACGTTAACCACGGGGGCAAGTTATACCTCTCGGTCTTCTGTATAATCTGTCATTGCTTCTGCAAAAAGCGAAATCGGCTTGGACTGGATATCGTCGAGCCTAAGAATGTACGTTTAATGAGTGATGTGATGACACTCTATAGGCTGACATTTTATTTCCTGTATAAGAGCATTATGTAAATACATAGAGCAAATACGAAGCTTAGTATTTAGTAATTAACCCATAAAAAATAAGTCTGTTATTCAGTCAAGGCCACGCCGATTTCACGCCGACCATTAGTCGGCGGCGGCGGCGTGGCGAAAAAGGTCGGCGGCGGCGTGACGCCGGCGCGGCGCACACGTCTAGTTTGGAGCCTGGCAATTCGTAATCGACTCCACACTCGAGTCGTGTTCGCGACTTCGCGCGGCGATTTGCGGTCCAGTGAGTTGCCCCAAATCTATCGACGCGAATTCGGCTAAATCCATTTATGAAAACCTTAATAAAGCGAAAAAAGAACAACTTGGACAACACCGATCAAGCGATCAACGGTGACGTACGGCGCGATTTGACTTAAAAATGCGAATGCGTCGATAGGTTTTAGAGACCCTAAGCGGCCTATTTAGACTTTTTACATAGGAACGCCTGTAGTTATAGGTATAATACTTAAGACAATACACGTTAAAAAATCGAACACAAACAAAACAACAATAGGTTTCAAGTTTCAACAACATACTGTTAAGTGCAAAAATAAGTGTCGAAAGAAGCCGCTCATAAATATGTTACGACGTTTTTATACTTCTTATTACACAGAATTAGAGTGCACTGGGATATATTTTTGAACATTTTTGTGTACTCCTTATTTTGTCTTTGACTGTACAAAAGGAGTTTCTCTTAGTTTTTTCTCCTATCACTTATTTCTCACTAACTATTTAAGTTTAAAGACTACTGTGACATCATCATCAGCCTGTGATAGTCCACTGCTGGACGTAGGCCTATCCTATTAACTATGCGTATAAACGCATTAGGAGATAAATGCCCATAATCGCCACGTTGGGCAAGCGGATTGGCGATCGCAGTAATGTGTCCACTATGATGACGCTGCTGCCCATCATCAATCTTTTATCAAATATTGGTCAGTGAGACTTCAATCCCTTAGTCGACTCTTACGACACCCGCAGGAGGAGTTGGGGTGGAGACAAATGCATTCTTACTGCCGTCACCACACGGCTTAAAACTGTGACAGTGACTAATTTATTTATTTATTTACAGGTAATGTAATGGCCGTGTTCTCTTCGAAAAAACGGTAAAAAGTACGACTTATATAATCGTACGTAACAATGTAAACAAAGCTAGTATTCAAAATTTTATACTTTAACAATGGATTTATATTATTTCCAATTTACGTCATCACTAAATACATTTGTGTCATTTAATCAACTCTTACATTATCCTAAACAATTAAAACATATGTTTCCGCATACCTATAAGTTGGGACCCTTTAAACGAAGCGTGAAGAAGCATCTAGCGGGCCAGCAAGGCGGTGGCAACTAACAGGTTACTGATTGTCTCCTGTTCGTTGCCGCCGCGATTTGGGCTCTACTTTTCACTTACGATCAGGTGGAGTGGAGCCACTTTGTTGTGCCAACATAAAAAAAAAAAACAATAAGGTCAGTTGGGGTAAGAAGAAACAGTTTTCAGAATGGGGAAAGACAAAAAGTCGTCCTGCTGGCACAGCGTCTGCTATTCTCTTATTTACACATTCGCAGAGTACTTGGGTTCAAATCCCACCTCCGGCTGTCCAACTTCTGTATTTTTTTGGTCATCATCAGCCTATGATAGTCCACTGCTGGACGCAGGCCTCTCCTATTAACTATGAGTATAGATAGACGCATTAAGAATACATTTGTCACCGCCCCAACTCCTCCTCCGGGTGTCGTAAGAGTCGACTAAGGGATTGAAGTGTCACTGACCATTATTTGATAAAAGATTGATGATGACGTCATCACAGTGGACACATTACTGCGATCACCAATCCGCTTGCCCAGCGTGGTGATTATGGGCATTTACCTCCTAATGCGTCTATACGCATAGTTAATAGGAGAGGCCTACGTTCAGCAGTGGACTATCATAGGCTGATGATGATGATGATGATAGACGCATTAGGAGGTAAATGGCCATAATCGCTGCTGGGCAAGCGGACTGGCGTGGCGATCGCAGTAATGTGTCCACTATAATGACGCTGCTGCCCATCAATATTTTGTCAAATGACACTTAAATCCCTTAGTCGACTCTTACGACACCCGAAGGAGGAGTTAGGTGACAAATGAAAAATATTCTTACTGCCGATGCCGTCACCACACGGCATTTTTTGGTATTTGACATCTAATATTTAAAAAATAAAATACTGTTAGATTATGTATATTTCTTTGAACAGTTTGTTTACATTGTTTTATTTTTTTCTATTGACCGTGGCTTTATATTTTTTTGTGCTGGCAACGGTGGTAAGTGTAGCAACCCTAGACCGCTTAGTCTATGATAAATGGCGGCAACAGACAAAGAAAACAAATTTAAAGACCCCGGTAGTTTGTAGAAAGATGGTCTTTTTACGTTCCGGGAGTATATTAAAGAGTTTTTGTACGTAACATTATTACGGAGACTATTTTCATTTTTATATGAGTTTAGATATAGAGAGAGAAAGAATTTGTTCTAGAAATTTGTTTGGCAAGTGTACAGGTATTTCACAAAAGCTGGCGCGAATGGAATGAATGAAATGAATGATATCTATCATCATTTCAAGCTGTATCTACTGTCATTTTGACATCCACACATAGATACTTTCTGTCTCTTACTCGATCCATTCGTGCCAGCTTTGGTAAATTTACCTGTACAAGGCGTATAAAAATAGTGATAATCTCCGTTTAAGGCCATTTTCCTACTGAAAGATCACAAAAAGACAAAAATTTTGATGATTTGTCTCTTTCACTCCAATGGCGCCTACGTTGCAGTAATAGAGAAAAGATATTCGAATTTTTTCCTCCGTAACTCTAAAAACACGGCATTTATCACGCATTTTTCTGATTAGATCTTAACTCCTCGGAACTAATGGAGTTGTGCGACCAATAACCGAGTTACTTTTAGCCAAGCAATGGTTTCATTAGAGAGTGAGACTTCTATGCGCTTTAATTAAATGCATTAAGCTTACTACATTTCGACGACCCACGAAACCGATTAAAACGACGTAAATGCCGCGACAACTGCACTTAACCAGGCTAAACTTACACCTCGCTAGTATGGGGCGTAATGGACGCGAGCTGCAAAATTAACTTGGTGAAGATGTAGAATGTAGAAACATACCCTTTCGAAGTAAAAGGTTGCGTTTAGTACAATTAGGAAGTTACAAAGGACGCTACTTTCTCTTATATTAACGTCTTTTGTACAACAACCACGTTTGTCAGTGTTAGCGAGTGTTCGCTTCAAACCAGGGTAATTTGATCTGTGTGCTCACCATGAGTTGGCGCTGCGATACTAACGCGGTCTACTTTTTATCTATCCCGCTATTCCCGCTCGTATTTGCGTGGGAGTGAGCTGGATAGAAAGTAAGTCTGCGGTAATAACGTGGCAGCTTATGGTACTACGGTACGTAGAGTAGGTACGTACGTAGCGTTGAAAATTTCGGAAATAATCAAATGTTTCTTTCGGGAATGTATGAAATTTTATTTTTTATGCGTTTTTTTTCGGGTTTTTACAGAAATAATCAATGTCACTGTCTCTAATTTCCATCTATTATATTGACTTTTCCTCGCTGACATCGCGTTCTCCTGGTATAAGCGAAAATTAGACCTAATTAACATTAGCTTCGAGTTGAAAATGAAAGTGGAAACATTCATAGTTTTTTCCGAAAAAATCCTGAAAAAAACGAGCTGTTTGGAAAGAAACTGGATTTAATCCGGAAATTTTCAATGCTAGTTGCCAAGTTGGCGAGTACCTGATACGTAAAGTGACACGGACTTGAAGAGTTTAGGTGGTGACTGGTGACAAATGTATTCTTACTGCCTTTGAGAAGCGATATACTCAGACTCTGTAAACGAGAGTAATAGATTCAACTTGTGAACTTTGTAGAAAGAACCTCTTTCAAAGCTTTGTTCTTTGTTTCCAGTTATTTTTAGAGATAATTTCATAGCATTCCAACTCAATCTTAGCTAAGAGATTAATTAAAAAACAAAGCACAAAGGAAATTCCTTTGCGTAATCGGAATTACTTGTTTAGTTTATTAGTTATGTGTGAAGTATGTACCGTAAGACGGGGTAAATAGGAATGGCGGGGTGAATAGGAACGTAGAGTAAACTGGTCTGTTAGCCCCGGACAAACAGTCCAATTTAGAACAACAGATTTTTCATGTGTTATTCTTAACTGGACTGTTTGCCCTGGGCTGACAGACCAGTTTACTCTACATTCCTATTTACCCCGTCATTCCTATTTACCCCTTTTTACGGTACACCGTTCGTCATTAGAAAACAAAAAATGCAAACAAATATGGCTTATGGCTGACTTTCATTAGCTCACGTCTTTGTAATTATAAAACACATTCTCAGATATGTTTTCATGTTATATCATCTGCCTAACTCAATCCACTGCTGGACGTAGGCATATTCTATTAACTCAGCGTATAGATCGCATTAGGAGTCCGCTGGATGCGGGTGGCACAGGACCGGTCATTGTGGCAATCTTTGGGGGAGGCCTATGTTCAGCAGTGGACGTCTTTCGGCTGACATGATGATGATGATAGATCGCATTAGGAGGTAAATGCCCATAATCGTCATGCTAGGCAAGCGGATTTGCGATCGCAGTTATGTGTCCACTATGATGACGCTGCATCCCATCATCAATCAATAAATGAATGTTCATAGACAGTTCAATCCCTTATCGACTCTTTAAGGTGGATTTAGACCAAACGAGCATTCGCTCATTCTATCCCACACTCTACGAAATCCGTTCGTTACACAAAACGTGATCCTCGAAATTCGTTGATTTCGTAGAGTGGGGTATAGAATGAGCGAATGCTCGTCCTAAATGCAGCTTTAGAGAGGAAAACAGCTAAATTGTAAAATGCAACTTTAAAAACGCGACCCAGTCTTTATATGTATTATCATAGTATAATGTACCGCGTGTCCTAAATCGCAATGAATGTGGGTTTTCTACTCAAAGCGTCATCTTTATCGAATCTTATCTTATCACTTGATAAGACAGCATTGAACGATACCTGTAAATAAATATTATACCGCTAATTTAGTGTAGCAAGGTTACGATATATCGATTTCGTATCCAATATACATATAGGGGAGACTGCTGCAGACTGCCTGCGACCACGGGTGTAACGTTAAGCTGGGGATACACATGCCAGTAAATCGGGAAAGTAGCTGGTATGAAAGTTACTGGCATGTACGAGTAACTGGCACACTGCGGATACATTTGCAAGCAATACTGGCATGCATACTGTGCCCTTGCATGCCAGTATTACCATCGCGTATACACAGGACAGTTCGTGAGAGTATTTCGTACCTACAACATAGATAACAATCGAAGTGAATTAAACAAAATTGTGTTATTATTAGCAATTGAATGTGTAGCTAAATTAATAAGAGATAAAAAGAAAAAACGAAGACGGGTTTGGGTAAGAGATTAGATTAGTAAAGGGAAGATTTTGGAGCAAGTAGTTGTCTGCTTAAAGAAATGCGTCAAAAAGATCATGATGGTTACAGAAATCATTTGAGGATGCTCCCAGAGAAATTTGATGAATTGTTAGGAAGAATTTGGGCCTGCGGCCACAACGAGTGGGCTACTGGCATGCCCGTAGCTGTCGCGGCTGTTCACACGTGCCAGGTTAGCAGCCCCCCGCGTCCCCTCCCTCATATTGCATGCTAGTAAATCAAATTGCTTGCAATCTACTTGCTTGCCTGATACAGGCATGCCAGTTAGTGTATACACATGACAATAGGTGGCACGTGCAAGGAGCTGGTATGCAAGTGTGCCAGTTAAAGGCATGTGTATTCCCGGCTTTATGCCCGAAACGGCAGGTTAAGGTGCATTCAGATCAAAAGAGCATTCGCTGTTCTATCCCCCGCTCTACGAAATCAACCAATCACGTCTTGTGTAACGATCGAATTTCGTAGAGTGGGGGGTTAGAATAGCGAATGTTCGTTTGGTCTGGATGCACCTTTATAATTAAACGTAAGTTTACGCGATTAAGACCCGTTTGTCTTTAAAATATGAGTGATAATCGTGAAAGTTGAAATCAATTAATAATGTTTATCACAAATGTTTGTTCCTTGGTCGTGACTAACGTGTATATATATTTAAGTATCTATATGTAATGTATATATCTATTAGATATAATAGGTATATCGTCGCTTGGTACTAACATCACAAGCCTTAATTGAGACATAGGGCTAGGTCAATTTGTGTAATGTCCCAAATGTATTTATTAATTAATAACTTGTATATTATACTATGTTATTTTACATCCTCTTATTCTATAAGCTACCCACTACCGTCCAAAGTACTACCACATTTGTTCATACGATTTTAATAAAGACAAACTCTCAAACAAAACCACATCCGAAAGCTGAATACAAAAGAAACAAAAGAACCATCCTTTCACATGCACCCGTTAGCCAGTAACCGCCCTTACCGGTTTAAAAATAAAGAACACTTTTATTTTTACCAACAGAAACACTTGAAAAAACCTTGACAATCTAATTAAGCAGCTGGCAACACTAATTATGTCGCGGAATCGGGAGATTTAATTTGCTACATGGCAACATTGGCTTTGTCTTTCAAGTTCGGCTTTTGAATTTACGGTGGCTTCACTATTTGAATATAGAATTTTTAAAGCGCTCGCTTGTTAAATTTTAAAGCATCTTTTTAAAATTTTGGCGAATATTTTTTATTTGGCTTTCAAAACATGGAATTATTATATTAAAATACGAACGTAAAACTGTATGTTTATTAAAATGTTTTCGAAATAAATCAGAAAGGATGTTTCGAGTAGGGAATAACTGAAATGCATAAATAATTGTTTAAACGTAATACGTATTGATTTCAGTTGAAAAAATAAAAGGTTTATAAAATTATATATGATGCTACCAATCAGATTATAATAATATTAATGTCAAGCCTGGCCTAGCAAATCAGTATTGTATCTCAAAAGTCTTAAAATCACCATTTTCTATAAACTATCAACAGCTTAAGGTGCATGCAGACCAAAAGAGCATTCGCTGTTCTATAATCTATACCTACTCTAAAAAATTCGATCGTTACACGAAACGTGATTCGTTGATTTCGTTGAGTGTGAATGCACCCTTAGTGGTCTTTGTCCCTTTCGGTCTTTTAGACATATTGATGCAACCAAAAGGGACAAACAATACCTACTTACGAGTATCGTATTACGAAGTTAAGAAGACATTTATAAATAAGGCCGTTATTCTTTATTTTTGCAATTCCCCACACCTGGGGTTTTTTTTTATAAGAGTATGGAGGTATTTTTAGACTGACAGATATCAAAATCTATTTTAAGCCGACACAGCGAGCTACAAAAGAAGGAATTCTTCACATGAAAGTTCCAATTTTGAAACGGAATTCAAACTTCGAGTGTCTGTTTTATTTTATATAGTTTGTGATTGGGTCAAAATTATTTTCGTTGTCTTGTTTCATACCACTCCGTCACGCTTTTAGTTGCTGTTTCGACTCAGCATATAATAAAAATCCACTGCACTTGTATTTCTTCTTCACGCTAGATTTTAATCCATACATTAGAAATTAAAAACAAAACTTCATCGTACCAAAATCACCACTGCGTCACTTTTTTTAGGGACACAAAATAAGACAACGAAATGAATTATGACCCGATTACCAGATATTATGATAAAGTGAAAGTAGATCGTTTCACTTTAATAAATATAATAAATAAGAACGGATGTGATTAATTAGTTACAATTCAAGATGGCGGTTTCGGTCATGCCACGATAAATTCTTAGCTATATTTATCAGATATTAAATTGATTTATCGAGTTCTGTTCTGTTGCTATTTCTTGATTACTTTAACGCACAAGATCACATCATCCTATCTCAGTCCAGAGCTGGGCGTAGGCCTCTCCTATTAACTATGCGTATAGACGCATTAGGAGGTAAATGCCTATAATCACCATGCTGGGCAAGCGGATTGGCGATCGCAGTAATGTGTCCACTATGATGACGCTGCTGCCCGTCATCAACCAAATCAAAGAATGATCTGTGACACTTAAATTCCTTAGTCGACTCTTATGATTCCAGCGGGAAGAAATGGGGTGGTGAAAAATGTATTCATCTTTAGAAATTATTGAAGTTCTAGAATATGGGAACCTTTAGTTGGAAGGTAGAATAGAATTTATTATAAGTACACCATGCTCTGCTTAAGGTGGTAAACGAGCGAATGCTAATTCTATCCCCCACTCTACGAAATCAACGAAGCTAGCGAATAAACGAATTTCGTAGAATGGGGATAGAATGAGCATTCGCTATTCTATCTCCCACTGTAAGAAATCAACGAATCACGTTTTATGTACATAACGATGGAATTTCGTAGAGTGGGGGATAGAATAGCGAATGGCCGTTTGGTCTGAATGCACCTTAAAACTAATCTTATTACTAGTCTACAAAACGAATTATTACTAAACTTGGCATTCTAATAAATCTGAGGTTTACACAATATTTCATTATTTTTGCATTCGCAGTCCACTGCACTTTCCCGTAAAAGGATACTAATAAAGCGTCCAATAAAAAGAAGCTTAAAACTGAAATGCCCCCTAAAAGCTCGGTGTTGCAAGTTAAAAGGACAAATTTTATTTTTAATCTCTCTGACAAAGAGCTTTCTCGTGAAAGGAAAATAAAAATGTAAACTTAATATCTGTTGCATTTGCTGGCAACACTGTTACAGCGAAGGGCTTAAGGCGTTTTTTTATCGTGTAAATGGTTCCTTTATTTTGTTATTATTGTGTTTGCTTTAGACTTCTCACTATACTTCGTTTTTTTAGCATTAGATAGAACATTAAAGCAGGAAATACGAGTTATTTTATTTACGACTTTTTCATTTGTCAACTGTCAAACTATCTTAAACAGCCTTATAAAATAGTGACATTGTTATTTTCGCCGCTAAAATTATAAAAATGTTTTCATTATTGATATTTAAATATTACCTAAGAAGAACGATATTTAAAAAGTCGGTTGTTTACCAAATTTCTAATCCTTAAAAGACCAACCTATAGTAGTCAATAGATGGCGCTATTGAATCCAACTAACTTTACAGACCGAAGAGCTAGCGACTTCCTCGCACAGCGTATTAGCATTACGATTTAGTGAAGAAATTCTGTCAGTATCCTCGGTACAATGCCACAAGCCACAAGTGACAATCTTAAGGTGGATTTACACCAAACGAGCGAATGCACATTCTATCCCCACTCTACAATTATTCGTTCGCTACACAAGACGTAATTCGTCGAAATGCGTCGATTTCGTAGAGTGGGGGATAGAATGAGCATTTACTCGTTTAGTGTAAATTCACCTTTAGATATAGGTTAGGTTAATTAGATTTTAGGTATCTATATTCATTGTACAGATTCGTAAATAAAGATATAAACAATAATTTTATTTTTACACATTCAGTGAATAATTTTGTTACCTACGTCATTTATTTTTTATTGTGGATAAAATAAATCATTTAAGGGTAGTTTAACTTTGACTGATGACCGTTAACAGATTTAATTTAAAAGTGTAGCCTAGTAAATAACTCCTGACGGTGAAAATAAATGGCAAATTTAAAAAATGTAAGCTTTACTGTACTCGCTCATAGATAATTTATATTTAGTCTTCTTTTACGGCTTTGCCAGACTAAGTACAATTTACGAGGGGTCTGTTTGCACCATAAACATGTATACATTAATATTGGACGATCTGAAACACCTCGTTAGGTGTCGATACAATGTTTGTTAAAAACTGTAATTTAAATGATACATAATCATTATTATAACGACCAACTGTCGATTTCGACCATTTTATTTTATTTTGAGAAATAAATAAAAAGTTTAATAAGCAGTTCTGCTTTCAAAAAAATTCCAAAAAATCTACTTAACTAACAATAAGATTTTTTTTTTCATAATTTTATGATGACATTCGAAAGAATAGATAAAAAGTAACAATTTTTCTAAGAAGCATAGTATCTAAAGCTAAAGGAATGACCAAGAATATTTTTGTTTTAAATTAAAAAAAAAAATGTATTTCGTTCGATTTCCGGCGAAGCAAGTAATTTTTTGAAAAACTATGATTGCAGTTTTATTTGCGTTTAAAAATTACATGAAGTCTTCTTTCAGAAAAATATCCTCTCTAGAATATTTAAGGTACTTTCCTTTCAAGTCCCATAGTCATGGGACGCCCTGTGTTATTGGCAAGTAATTTTAGGTCATTTTGAGAACGTTCTACAACTTATATAAGGTCCTAATTTATTAGATGCAGATATTTTAACACATGATACTTTACATTAAAATAATTAACTTTAAATATAAATTAAGAAATCATTTCATGTAACTTTTTTGATTTCATTTTCCTAACAAAAAAAATAATTATAATTTCGTCAAGAAAAAATCATCATGTGCATTATCACATGTCATAATAACACTCTGTCAGTCATGTCATCAAACGACACAATCTAACGGAAAATAACATGACATTGACAAGCAACTATTTAATTTATCGGCCAGTGCCAGTTAAGTGGTACGTAAAAGAGGTACTAGAATCTGTTCAAAGAGTTTTCATTTAATAATCACATTAACAGGGTGTTTTTACGTAGCAAATTTGTTTTTCCATTTTCTCCAAAAAAACATCGTAAAAGCTATAATGTTTCACGGTTTAATATACTCCAGAGACCGAGTACTATCAGCTGTAAAAATATCTGCATCTAATAAATTAGGACCTTATATATTGCTAATTAAATAACGCCATCGTAAATGACAGAAACAGATGTTATGAATTAACGATTTTCGCAATATATATTGAAAAAAAAAAAAACAAAAACACTTGATATCAGAGTGAAAATTAATTTCTAATAACCACTAACGAATAGCTTTTGAGTATTTCATCAAAAACGCCCCCAAAAAGCAATTCCTTAAAACAATAGCTTGTCAAAATGAATATTCCCGCCATTTCGAGTCACCTGTCACCAGCAGACGTTCTTTTTAAATTCCTTCCGTTCGACTGCGGACAGTTGGTAACAGCCGGGAGAGGCGTTTTTCCCTTTTTAAATAAGTTGAGGTTTCGGAAATTGTGTCTTGCCTTTTGACGTTGCGGTTTGAAATAATTTCTTTAGTGTAATTGAATGTTGCGTTGTATGTAAGTATTGAAAGTCGGTTAAGATAATGAGAATGCTCAGCGGCTTTACCGCGAACACTGAAATATTTCGGAGATTTCGGGGATCTTTCTCCGTCACTCTTATGACGCTTTCGTTAGAATTACAAAGAAATGAACCCCAAAATGTACAAACTTGTAGGCCTGTGTTAACTACAAGAGCGTAATGAATTATGAAACACACTCAGTAAATTTTAAATATTAATTGTAATTTTTTTTATATACCTATTTATTTTCAAAACTACAATTTATGTACATAGTTTAAATCTAACTAATCTACTTAACCTTGTAATTGTAAATACCTAACATCTGTATCTTATTTGTGAATCTGACATTTGTGACAGTGATATTCTAGGCTAAGTATATATATATTTTTTTAATATACTGAGTCGAAACAGCAACTAAAAGCGTGACAGAGTGGTATTGAAACAAGACAACGAAATGAATTTTGACCCAATTATTTTATTAGTGTTTATTATTGTTCTATCAAAGGTCTGACCAACTTTTTTCGAGTAGCTGTCTTAAGTTCTTAACCGTTTCAATAATAATGGCTACCAACGTACCAACTAATCGTACTAGACGATTTAATCTGACCATCTATCGTTAGTGAAACTATTGATTAATGGAGACGGAAATACTCGTCAAGTTTGGAGATAAAGCAGAGCAGACAGACGGATGTTGATTTATTACGTCTCATGTCAAGTGCTTCAAACAGGTTACGTTAAGGTGCATTTAGACCAAACGAGCATTCGTTCATTCTATCCCCCACTCTACGAAATTAACGAATTTCGACGAATCTCGTTTTGTGTAACGATCAAATTTCGTAGAGTGGGGGATAGAATGAGCCAATGCTCGTTTGGTCTAAATGCACCTTAAGCGTTCATAGGACCGTTCCACAGTAAAGTAGTGATTTTACGTACGATACATGATAGCATACTAACATCTATAACGCTATATACAGATACTTCATTTTATGGTAATACGTTAAACGTGCTCCGCCGAGGCAAAGTAAAACACCTATTTATAAGCAAATTTGACCCCTCACGCTGTAATATCTATATTATATATTATGCAGTAGTTTTCGCCCCTATATCCTTACTACGAGTTTTATTTTACCATCAACATTGTACAGTCAAAGACAAAATAAGGCGTACACAAAAATGTTCAAAAATATGTCCCAGTGCACTCTGATTGAGTTAATTTCGATTTAAACTTTCACGATTTTCACTTAATTTAACGACAAACGAGTCGCGTAATCCAATCCAGGCACGGATCTAGGACTTCGTTGAGGGGGGGGGGGGGGCAGCGACCATGTCACCACCACAACTCTTCCCGCAGGAGTCGTTAGAGTCGACTAAGGGATTGAATTAGTGTCACTAACCATTCTTTGATTTGATTGATGACGGGCAGCAGCGTCATCATAGTGGACACATTACTGCGATCGCCAATCCGCATGCCCAGCGTGGTGATTATGGGCATTTAGCTCCTAATGCGTCTATACGCAGAGTTAGTAGGAGAGGCCTACGTCCAGCACTGGACTGAGATAGGCTGATGATGTGATGGAGGTATTAGGAGGAGGAGCCCATAATCACTATGATGACGCTGCCCATCACCAATCTTTAATAAATTTATGGCCAGTGTCACTTCAATCCCCTACATACCCACGAGAAGACTTGGGGTGGTGACAAATGATTACCTCCGTCACCACGCGGCGGTATTGTATATTATTAAACGCTGTACGTGTTTTGTGTCACGTTTGTATGTTAGTGGAACAATAACGCGCCTGAGTAAGCATTCGCAGAGATATGCACATATTGCAGGTGTTAGGGTTTGTGTGTCACGCTATGATTATACAGTGCTAAACGTTGCAGAAAAGTTGGAAACTAAACTCCGTCTCAAAATCTTGCCAACCAAAATCATCATATTTTTTTTTTATCTTTTTTTATTTATTTAGGTTTGCCAACAGATGAAATACATTGACTTATTTATACGGAAACTATACATGTAAATTGCTCGCGTATTCACCCAACAGGCAAACACGGCATGCATATACAAATAATAGTCGCTTACGATACTAAATGACACAATCCAATCCACATAGGTACATACTTAAACTAAGTTTAGTTAATCAGACATAGCACCAAGTTACAGTTTATGTATGACTAAAGTTAGTTAATTAAATGAAATAAAAAAAGCGTAAAGAGTTTTCCATAACTAGAAAGTTCTTAAGGGGGAAAAACCTGACTAAAAGGGAATTTTGAGAAACGCCAAACTTTTAGGCTAGTCTAGACGTTGACCTTGAGTTTGTGTAAATATGTTTATATCAGCCATAAGACGTCCACTGCTGAACATAGGTCTCCCCTTTGGACTTCCACAACACCTGTTGGAAGCGACCTGCATACAGCTTTGCCGGCGATCTTCAGAAGGTTCATTGCCAAACATACAAAAATAACATTTGGCAGTAAAAGAAGCAAAAAATTATATGCACCTATTGCACCTGTTTATTATGTGACGAAGGTAGACAACTTGGCTCTCAGCTCAGCCCACCTGATGGGAAGCAGGAACTGAGGCCCATGGACACAGCGATCGAAAAATCGCCTATGAGCTGCCGGTGCCTACCCTGAGGACCGGCCTACCTGAGGATGGATGCTGGCACTTCTATTTCTTTTTCACGCTAAAATGTAATCCATACATCAGAAATTGAACACAAAAAATCATCTCATACAAAAATCACCACTGCGTCACGTATTTCAGTGACACAAAATAAGACAACGAAAAGAAGTTTGACCCAGTCGTCAAAAAATTGCAATATATCACAAACACAATCAATCAAACAATTACAGATTTAAGGAACCAAAAAAACGTCTCAGCCGACGCGCGAACTTTTTGCGCCATCTAACGGGAACCCGTTAAGTTCAAAGACCTTTTTGTTTTAAATAATTCGATCTTTATCTCGTACACAATAGAGTCCACAATTCTATTGTTTTTTATCACTGACATGAATTTGAAGCTAAACGGTTTTTGATTTCGTCTGCATTGGTGTACGCAAATCATTGCAAAATGTCCAAAGCACGTATTTAACGTTTTTCGTGAGTTTTCTAGTTTTTGCTTCTGCTTAATGGAGTGGTAATTTTCTATTTAATGGTCTGATGATTTGAAAAGTAACGAGTACATTTGTCACTGTCTTTAAATGAACTAGTATCGTAGATTGCAAAACGGATACATTTGTAGGAAATTGTGCGGAAAAGGAGATCGTATGTGTGCTTACCGTACGGTTAATTTTACGGTAATATCGATTTAGACTATTTAGAACTGCTGAATTGCAAGCAGCGGTCTTACCGCGAACTTCGGAATCCGCAAATTTCGGGGATTTGTCTTTGTCATTCCAAGGAAGAGTGACAGAGACAAATCCACGAAATTTACGAACTTTGGTGTTTGTACTAGTATGCCAGGATACGTAATTTATAGTGTACTAAGGCACTCACCACGAGCTACTAAGCTATGAACTATGGGCTATAAACACGAACAAAAGATACGCACTCCCGTGTAAAAAAAGAGACATGGCGATACTCGCCCGGCGGTGATAGCTGATAGCTGGGCGAGTATCGCCGTGTCTCTTTTGTTTACACGGGAGTGCGTATCTTTTGTTCGTGTTTATAGTGTTCATAGCTTAGTAGCTTAAATACTATGTAATGAGCTGCCGTCGCGATATTAACGTGGACATACTTTCTCTCCAACTCGTTCGCATCAATACGCGAGTACTTTTAGAACACAATCTTGGTTTTATTACCAACTTAAAACCTTAAACCTTGAGTTCACATACATTAGCAATTTGTGCTTAATGTGTGAATTGTACATTGTGCATCAAGGGAGGTAAGTACGGAATTACTAACGAGAGTGTTAGAAGCGCAACGCCGTTAGGCGGAGGGCTTTTATGACTCGAGTTAGTATTTCGCTTACCGACCGTGATGCATACAATGTTTTTCATCACACTTGCCAACCAAAAAATAAGTTTTAAGACATAATATTATTAAATGACGTACTGACATTTCTATTACTCCCTAGGGAATTGCACATTTCTTTTACTCCCGCAAGCAATGGCGCGCTTAGACAGCAAGCGTAATGAAAAAAAGTATTCTATTCTATAGTTGAAGAATTAAGATACTATGACTATGACTAGGTAAAGCCTTTTAATACTTTGATAGTATTTCGACAAGTAAAATAATACTTATGTCTTAACATTATGCGAGACTTTGTATTTTTTATGTGGAAACTACTTAACCGTTTTTATATTCATGAGTCTTATGACGCCTTTAGCAGAAGTAGCTATATATAAGCTATAGGTTTCGCCTATAAACCCACTATTAACAGAAAAAGCAAGATTGAGAACCTTTTTTATACCTACCCGTAGCAAAGAAGTAATTTCGTGTGCCTACTATGAAAACGAATAGAATAAAAAAAAAACTAAAAACTATACACATAATTAAACGGTTACACTCACGTGTATTAGCTCAATCAATATGCGTAACATGTTTCAAAGAGCCTAGATCTCCATTATCAAGTTCGCGTTCACACCTCCCGACTCTAGCTAGAGCGCGGCGCGTAGTGAAATTCAACCTTAAAAACTGGCATTATTTCCTAATCTTGTACTTTCAATATAAATTCTAGGTCTTATACCAACTTAAAACCTTAAACCTTATTTACATACATTTTTAGTTATACTCGTAATTATTGATATTTATTGGTATTATCGTAAAACTAAATCTATTCATAGATATTTATTCTATCTGTTCATGAACATGTTTCACTGGTCGATTTGTGATAGATAATGGCGTGATATTTATATTTTTGTCTATTATCAACGCGTACATGACACCCCTAGCTTTGTAATCTACATTGGCAATTTGGATCTAAGTTACTTGCTGTGTTTGAATTTATCCTCAAAATTGTAGAGTATACAGAGAAATCAAATTAACAAAATAAACACAACCGATTAATGAACGTTTAACTTAAAGTATGTACCTACTTTAATTACAAATGAATTCGCCGCTACGTATTGTAAGATTATTAAGTAAGGTATCTAGTCTGGCAACCCAAAAATTAGAGTATACAGGGTGAAATACATGTCGTGAACAGTAATACGTTTTTCTAACTCTATAAGCAACTAGCAATTAATTGCCCTACAAGTTACTTAAAAATTGACCATTAATTTATGTTTTTTTGGTATTTTTTAGGGTTTATAATTTTGTATTTTTCGTTTTAGGATATCAAAACTATCCAAAGGGATTTTTAAGACATATTAATGGAATAATTTAAATTACCTTCAATTTTTTTTTTATATATTTATTTTCAAAACTGCAATTTATGTACATAGATTAAATCTAACTAATCTACTTAACCTAACCTATATCTAAGATTGGCCCTTGTGGCATTGTACCGAGGATGCTGGCGGCATTTCCTCGCTGTATCGCAATACTGATGCGTTGTGCGAGGAAGTCGCCAGTCTTTAGTTACGTCAACCAGACGTTTCGCGATCTCAGCAAACAATTTGCGTGCGCTGGGGCCCCAAGAACCTAAAGTTTCTACGCCAAACGGTACAAAATCGTACTCTTTGCCGAGGCCCTTATATTTATTACGTTTTAAAAATTCGGCATTTTCAGCAGCAGCGGCTGGCCTCGTTGTTTTTGAGCGTACTGTACTCTGAATTCCAAGCAGTTTGAGAGACGTAGCCTATATTTAAAATAAATTGCACTCGCATATTTAACCAGCCTTGACATTGCCCTACATTCGTGACACTTGTCAAAACACTCGTAATGACAGCTCAGAGTTTCACAAATGGTCGAATAATGGAAGCCAATAACACGTTGCGAGAACAGTTAGTTTTTGTGTGTTGACACAAATTATCTGTCAAAGGTGCTTTTTGTAAGGCAAGAATATTAAATCGTAATATTAAGGTGGATTTAGACCAAACGAGCGGATGCTTAATCTATCCCCCACTCTACGAAATTCGTTACACAAAACGTGATTCGTCGAAATTCGTTCATTTCGTAAGGTGCATACAGACCAAAAGAGCATTCGCTGTTATATCCCCCACTCTACGAAATCAACGAATCACGTTTCGTGTTACGATCGAATTTCGTAGAGTAGGGGATAGAACAGTGAATGCTCTTTTGGTCTACATGCACCTGTAGAGTGCGGCATACAATGAGCATTCGCTCGTGTGGTCTAAATTCACCTTTATGTATATTTCGACATTTTAAAACGTAAGATGTATCTCTCTTATAGATCGGCCTAATCAAAGCTAAAATGCAAAGTTAAGGTAATGCCCTTACAATACCTAGTACATTACGATACAAGTGCGAAAAAAATGAAGTTTGAGACGAGTCGCGTTAAATTAAAACATAAGTTTTCTGCGATACTGTTATCAGTTCTTATCTGTTCCCTTTTTGTTTTATGATGATATTGATGATGTCATCGTTAAACGTATTTATCTACAGGAATATCATAATTTCCCTGTTATGTATTCAGAAGCGGTAATGTAATGACCTATATTAAGAGACCGGTGTCTGTGGCTGTATCATAATGTTAACATTAAAGTACAGGCAGAGTACAGTGCATCATAATGTTGACATTAAAGTATCGTCGTCATGATATTAATTTTAACATTATGAAGTCAACTTCTTTTTGTTGTTTTTTTTTTCAATAAATATTTATTGTAGGATATCCTTACTCAAATTGAGTGATTTCAACTGATTTGAATTTTTATATTTAGAGGTAATTACTTAGTGGATATCAATGAAAATAAAGGTAAATTGTCATTCTAAACTAATGATATGGATGTAGATAAAGTTATGTATGTGACTGTACATAATTAGGCATTAAACATGAGTGTGGTTTTATGAAACGAGCCGTAGGCGAGTTTCATAATAAGATCACACGAGTGTGAATCGCTGAATCTTATTATGCGCCAGCCACATAAATAACTATTAATTTATCGAAGTGTGCAATAAGGAGTTTTATGTACGAACTTTTTTGCGATGAGTACTCTGATGCTAATTGATACAACAATAATTTCAGACGTTTCCGTCGGTCATAATTACCTACACCTATAATTAGGTGACTTTATTAAGAATTATTACGTACATAACCTTTTTAATTACGTTTTATAGTGTTTTGACCGTTAATTCGTATTACTACGTACTTAACCTACTACACTGAACCGTGTAAAACTTTATTTCAAGTCATCAAACTTTAACCCACCGGAACGGCCCAATAAAACACCTAATTTAAAAAGTTAAAACGTCACTTTTTCCCTCCAACCGCCAACTTATCACCGTCATATGTAAACGCCTTTATTCTCTGGACGTTAAAGTTCATTTCCGTTCAACGGTTATTTTTTAATTTGGTATGTTCATCCATAGACCAAGGTTGTGTTAGCAAACTGCCAGTAATGTTTCTAGTTTTGCAAAAGTAATTAGTTTTAGTTAAGTATTGGGAAACGGTGATTAGTTAAAACGGCTAGACTAAGGCAAAGCAGGTTTTAAATTACTACAATAAAACAAAGACTTGTTTACTTTGCACCTTTGAATATATCTACCTATTACAATTTACTTTTCTCAAACATGCAATGAAATATTGTCTTTACGTTCCTTAAAATAGACTCGGAAGTATCGCTTTTAGGGCGCAGTAACTTACTGGGATGGAAATGGAATTTCATAACACTTTTCAGGCCTGCAAAGTAACTTTTTTTTAATTTCGGCAACATTGTCATTATTTTTTTTGTATTTCTTTGTATATTGGAGAGCACTATACATGCCTCGGCGTGGAAATGGATTCCCGTCCTCCCGGATATACCAACTTGATCGGAAATCCTCATTTTCCCGGCCTCTGATGTAATGTACTATTGTTATTTACCATACTTCTTAGAGATATAATAAGCGAAGGGACAAATTTATAAAATCGGTTCATGAATTTCACGATTCTCGAAGATATCGAGTAACATAACTACATAGAAAAAAAAACAGTCAACAAACTGTTTTTTTTCTTTCTCTATGCATTTTACTCGATAGAACCTCCTCCTTTTTCGTCGGTTAAAAACACAACATGTATGCATCGCCACAATTTTGTTAGTTTTAACTAGATAGACTATTAAGGCTTAATAGTTTTATAATGGCATACCAAACCCACGGATACGCCCTTGCCCTCTATCCAAAATAAGTGAAAGGCTTTCAAAATGGAGCCTTGATGACTCGTCGAAAGCTGCTGCAACCTTTTGGGGTCAATGAACTAATTGCTCCGACGCCATGTTTTTTAGACTTCAATAAAGCGGCCAAGAGCATGTCGGGCCATGCTCAGAGTAGGATTCCGTAGTTGTTCAAAAACGCCTGTGCCAATTGGCTATGTAAAGTTTTCCGAAGGTATGAATATTATATTTTTCCCTAATAGCCGTCAGGAGTCAAGTCTTACGGTTCAAGAAAATGTGGCTCTTTTATTTTTCTTTCCTATAAATTGTTAATAATCTTTTTTTAAGTGAGTGTTGTGACATTTGTGCAGTTTTATGGATGATTTGAGCCTAATGCGTTTGTCCGCAATCAGAGCACTTCAGCAAACTTTACATAGCCAATTGTATTGAAAATTCTTTTAATTTAAAATATTTTATTATGATTTTTTTTGAACCTCGGATCAAAAGATAAAGCGGTCAAGAGCATGTCGGGCTATGCTTGATGTAGAGTTCTCTTGTTGCTCTTAGGAATTGCTATAGGAGATGGTGTCGCAAGGGATCAAAGTGATATATTTTACCCAGCGAGGGTGTTAATTGAAGCTCGAATGAAGCGATGAATTGTAAAGTGGAATCCTGAGCGTAACGAGGGATTCAAGCGTGTTGACCGAGACTTGTGGCACATAGGTACTGCTTTTTACACCGCCTATGAGAAAAATAAAACATTTGTTATATATCTAAATAAATAATCAATTCTAAGGAAATCGTAATCGATTATAAACTTACTATGTATTATTTATTTATGCTCAGTACCTATGAATCTGACAGTTGTTTGAACCTCACTTCAACATAGCGCCGCCTAGTGGCAGAAAAAATATCGAGAACCCTCATTGACTACGGGACCCTAAAAAGGAGGTTTTCTATTCGAAAGGACCTTTCTTTTTTATGTGCGTTCATCGCGTTACTAAGAGTATTGAGAGTATCGGCCGATGTCGTTTTTTTCTCTCTATCTATGTATATTTTTGACATGATTTTGTGTTTCCGAGCACATCGTAATTTACGAGTATGTTGTGATAAATATAACTTGGGTTGTGTTCTCTAATTGACAGCTGAATAAATAAAAGATAGTATATTACACACGGGTGGCACGCTTGCCAACTCAATATTCGATTACATACCTATAATAAATATGTTAAGCTTTATAAATTTATTGTATGAACATGTGTAAACATAGCATAATTTACAGTGATGCATGTGACCCATAGGTCCGCTATGGGTGCATAACAAAAATAAAACATCAAAATTGACATATGGGAACACTTTTGCCAAGAAAAATACAAATATTATTGAAAAATATGTAGGTATCTGTTCAATCTTATTGCCTGTCTTGAAATCTTTCACTTACAATGTCTGGGTATGTAGATATGTATATTTTATAGATGTATATGTTCTTTCATGTTCACTTGACAAGTTTTGTTAAAGTTTTACCCCCAAAGTTCCGATCACTAATAATTTGTATTTTTAGTGACAATTTTTTTTTTCTCTTTTTCTTTCTTTCACACCTATACCTACCGTGCGCACTCAGAAAACGAAAAAAATGTAAGTACACGTTCACAATCCTGCCCTGCTAAGCGAAATAGCGATATATAAAAAATAGAGGAAATGGAATCGTCAGCTATAGAATTTAAGGTGCATGTTTGCATTCAATTTTATTTTTAGATATCGCTATTAGGTACGTTTAGCAGGGCAGAATTGTACACATGTCTGTTTATCTATTTCTTGATTCATAATTTCATATAGTCCACTCTTTTGCTCAAAGGTATAATTTTTACTATGTTTTGTGTTACAATAAAGAATTTACTTACTTACAAATATGGCTGACTTTCAATAACATTTGTTGTCTTTGACACTTGTAATAGTTGTAATGAAACACGATCGTAGATATATTTTTACATTAATATAAATAATTATTTCATAATTTATTGTATAAAATCTACAAAATAGGTACCTAACACATTATGGTACGTTTGCACATGAACCCTGTTGAAAAAATAAAACTTAAATGAAAATCTATTATAATTATACACATTTTAGTAAAACCCCAACTTAAAAACGTCTATCCGTCTCCATTTGCTTTTGGCTTACCTAATTCAGTTTTTAATTAAATTAATTCTCATTTCATGCCTTAATTTCTCTTTAAGACTCCGTAACCTGACTTAATTTAAGATGAAAAACTGGGATAGTTAATGAGGTGCACTAATTAGGAGTTGGGCTCGGCTACAGGCTTTTCACTTATATACTATCCTCTTAGGCACTGGTCTCACCGCGAGCTACTAAGCTATGAACTCGGCTGTAAACATGAACAAAAGATACGCACTCCCGTGTAAAAAAAGAGACACGGCGATACTCGCCCGGCGGTGATAGCTGATAGCTGGACGAGTATCGTCGTGTCTCTTATTTACACGGGAGTGAGTATCTTTTGGACGCGGTGAGACCAGTGCCTTAGGAATCCTATTTTATTTAAATATATTAATAGAACCTTAGACACACTAGTACTGCGATTGTTAATCCGCTTGAACAGCTTAGCGATTATGTATTATTACCTATTTTCTGTACGGTACGAGTATATGCGAGGATAAGTGACTCAGTAATAGCAATGTACAAGTTGCAGTACATTCTCAAAATTGTGGGAATGTACGAGTACAATCGACAACACAGCTGTATACAGACAAAGTGCCAGAAATATGTATACACACCTTTATGTCCAGGCAATAAAGTTCTGTTTACATATTTCACAGGTGTGTTGTCGATTGTACTTGGAATGCATGAGAATTTAAGAGTAAGTTCTCATTGAGAATGTTTCCATAAGAACTTATAAAAATGTGTTATGAATAATTATTTTATATCCCAAATAAATAAGCAAGGCAGTAAATATAACTGATGTGGCATGTATCTAGTACCTACAGTCTTGGCTTGATTACATTATTTGTTAAATTTAGATTCCCGAGAACATTCTCTATGTAAGTTTCGCAAGTTAGGAAACTTCTCGGTATATTGCTACTCAGTAATACCCTGTATAATTAGCACCTGTTTCATGCTTGTACTTGACTGAAATGTAATTATTATTTTTTCCTTTTTTCAGGTAACTATCACCAAATATAACAAAGCGCGCTGTGACAGTAAAATGTGTAAGGTAGCGGGCAGCGGGCAGGAACGACCACGGCCTAATCCTTTTTATTTATTTATTATTTTAATCACACAGCATTATAGTTATGAACTAAGGTACTGTGAACTACAAAAAATATAAAAAACATACAAATAAAAAAAACATTAACCGTTTCAGTGCGGATTACACGCCAGGCGTGTCATGAATGTTTTTAACGAATGGCGTATGACACGATAGGCGTGTCATCATATGCTATGGCGTAAGGCACGCTTGGCGTATCATGAAAAAATTGTTCGCTGCCGTAGATAAAAGTTTTTGAAAATAGAACACGCAACGTATCGGTTAATTAGGTCTAGGTATAGTTTTTGACATCGCGCGTGATCAGAGGTTTTTTTGCTGGTGGTAGGACCTCGTGCAGGGTCCGCCCGGATAGACCACCGTCTTAAGGTCTCTGCCCACTAGACAGTAGCATACCATGACCGTAGCATGAACGTATCAGACACGGAATGTGAGACGATACGCATAGGCGATTTTCTGATCGCTCTGTCCATTGGCTTCAGTTCCTGCTTTCCATCAGGTGGGCTGAGAGCTGTTGACTACCTTCGTCACATACATTATCAAGTGTAATGAAACTAATCATTACATATATAAATAATACATATATTACGTACACAATACTACGTATTGTTTTGTTCTTATCAGAGAAAGTCCGTTTTATCTGAGTGGGTCACTTAGGTGGGCCCGATACGGCTGAAATAAACTTTATTACTAGGCTGATTTCTAGATTAATCTAATTGTAGCTACGAACAAATAAAACATGGAAACCGCACGTCATACTAAATAGCTTTTCAAAAACGTTCCTGAATTTTAGTTGACAAGCGTCACCCCCTCTTCAATGCATCACGGTAATGAATTTCAATAGCAACCTATAAAAACTTAAAACGCCATTTAAAAATAGTTGTGATTTGTCCATCAAACTTGTGATTGGATATATTCTATAAACATTTGTCAAAGATGTTGCGCCGACATATGCGCGATGTTAAGAAAAGCGCTATGTCCTGCCGATCTTAGCACAATTGAACAATTGTTTTTGGGGGCATTTTTGAGCTGGCGTTAGACGTCCATGTTATATTATGGTCGCAGAATTGTAGGTAATTTTGGTAGTCAAGTATTATACAACTGGCCAAGAGCATGTGAGGCCATGCTCAGTGTAGGGTTCCGTAATTTTTCAATAACGATTGAATCAATTATGTTCGTAATAGTTTGATTATAAAGTAATTTATAAGCCTAAAATTTTTTGTTATTCCGAAGCGAATATCACCGTAAATATCGACTTTCTAGAAAAAAATTGTTCTGCGACCCTACACGTTCGACGCCGCGCCGGTGACACGCATATGTGACCGAAAGAATTGTACTCCTATGCCAGTGACACACATAGGTGATCAAAGTAATCTTATTCTTATGCCACTAGCATTAATCAACTTTTCACTACTATGCCAGTGGCATAGATATACAAACGTTTTTGACAAAAGTGCTGTGTCGCCGACATAGGAGTACAATCTATTCGGTTACACATGCGTGTCACTGGCATAGGAGTTCTATCAGATAATTTCAATCGGCATAGTATTAGCACTTAGTGAAACAGTACCAGAGGCGACCGTGTTAAAATACCTATTCAACGACACCCCCACTATCATCATATCAGCCGAAAGACGTCCTCTGCGGAACATAGGCCTCCCCCAAAGATTGCCACAATGACCGGTCCTGCGCCACCCGCATCCCGCGGACTCCTACGACCTTCACCAGGTCATCGGTCCACCTTGTGGGGGGCCTACCCACGCTACGCCTTCCGGTACGTGGCCGCCACTATAGGATTACAGTAAAAAAACATCATCCACAATTCCACACTTCACGTTTAGGGAAATACCCGAAAAACACATTTTTCTGTATTTTATTCTATTACTTCGTTGGCGTGATTAATATATGTAGGTATAACTCTTTTCCATTATATTCTAGTTGCTAAGATACTTTTGTACAAACCGATCTGCCATTATTGCTTAATACGAGTATATATTCGAGTGAACATGTAACATTCTAAATCTTCTTCTGAAAATTATAATAGTGTTTTCGTTTAATAATCGTTTAATTTGATCGATCCATTACATTACCCTTAGTTATATCACTACTTATATGTAGGTAAATGTATTGTGTAATGTTGTATTTATTCGTAAATAAACTTTTATTGTAGGGTAGGTATACCTTCATTTAATGGCAACGTGCGACAGAATGATCTCATCAACATTTCTAGCAATTTAGAGTTTTTCTGTAACTTGTAGATACATTGCTTGGTGTGAAAGTTCTACCATCAAATCCTGCTAACATCATAACATATTCAAACAATACAAGCCAGTGGTTTGTGTTTCCGTGAATATCATAGGTGGCGTTGCTAGGCGACCGAGTGGTCAACACAGAGGGCGCTTTTACACCGAACCGAACGGTAACCTGGGCATTTTTTATATTGGGTCATTTAATTATCTATGAAATTGGCATTTTTGATCAAATTTTAGTTGGGCCCTAATTTTATTATCTCAAGAGTTTTAGATATATTCTTCGTTTTGAACAGTGTACTATGTAACAATAGTACATTTCGATGCAAGTGCAAAAATAGTACATTTCGATGCAAGTGCAAACATTTTTTTTTAACGAGGGTGAAAGTTACAGAGTTAAAAATTCACCCGAGTTAAAAAGAAGTTTTTACACGTGTTTCGAACGAATTTTTTCATAACAACTGCCTTAAAAAGAGAACTTAAAGCACGCGAAGCGTGCGCTAAGTTTACTTTTCCGCACTAGATAGGAAAAGGTTTTTACACACTAACTAATCATTGTTTTTTTTCCTTACGTGATATTCTAAAATAAGCTTTGAAAACAACTCTTGCCATATGCTACCGGTTCATATGTTTGGAATAGGTATAATGTACGCGCCTTAGAAGTGAATAATATTTGGTTTGGTTTATTTTGATTTTGACATCAAAGAAATATAAGTTCACAAAATTCTCTATACATAACGCCAATTTCATAGGTAATGACCTAAAAACAGGGTGTTAGTCTATCAATACGGGCGAAACTCTTAACGAGGGTTAGTTTAGGACATAATATAATTTAGATAACTTTTACTTAAAATTAGAGCAACAAAATTGTCCGTAAGAAATAATTCGGCGCGCAATGTAGAGCAACACACTCAAGTTAAACGCTCGTTGACAGGTAATTTCAAAAGCAGATGACATAACTTCCATATCAATCTTAATCTTAAGAAATGTTCGAGTACGGTCTACATTGATGCATAATTTTAACTAAAAATCTTAATTATATGAACTCAATATTGAAGGATTTAAGTTGGCGATAAGACGGAAATTGATTCTGAAAGTGCGTAATTATAAAATAATGCCGGTTTTTTTCTTTCGTTTCCTACTGGCACACATAATTGATATTCGTGTTTTTTTTTTCTTTAATATGTGTGCCAAAAAACAACATAAATACACTCGTAAAAGCGACTGGTCACCGTTTCACAAATAAAGTGTTTATGGTAATTGTAAATAACAATAAGATTGACAAATGACAACCTACTTGTATGAGTAATAAAAATCATGTGTCAAGTAAATCTGTACTTTCTAAGTGAAACTTTCTTTTTAAGTTTTTACTTTATTTTATGACGAAACCGTTAACATCCGCTTATTATTATTATTGTAGTTATTTATCATACATGATTTCAAGAGAGGTTTTTTTTTATGTAACGAAGATAGACAACTGGGTGCTTAGTTAGACAAGTTGCCAATCGCTAACGTTTAATCGTCAATCGTAAACGAAAGGCAGCTAAATATATTTGTTGTTACTCTAATATGAAAGAGCGACAAAGACTAAATTCACTGCTGAACTTTAATTCTGTGTATTGGTGCATTTAGACCAAAAGAGCATCCGCTCATTCTATCCCCCACTCTACGAAATTCGTTCGTTACACAAAACGTGATTCGTCGAAATTCGTTGATTTCGTAGAGTGGGGGATAGAATGACCGAATGCTCGTTTGGTCTAAATGAACCTTTATAAGAACGTCGTAACATATTTATAAGAGAATTCTTTCGATACATCTTTTTGCACTTGATTGTACTGTACATGGGCAACGAATTAATATACATTTGTTAAATAACACACAAAACAACAATATCGAACACCGCATATCGGAAAGATCTTTGAAAACTTTTAAATTAATTTTAAAGCGAAAGTAGATTTCGTTCAAAAACTGAAGTCACGTAAGATAAACGGTCGTGCCTGGTTGCAACACGTCATCACTTTCCGCAAGCAATCGAGATAAAATCAAGCGAAAGATACACATTAAACTTATTGAGTTACAAACTTTTGAACGAAACAAGTTAATAATTCATGTTTGACAGTGACATTGACAGGCGCTGTCATTTGCCTGTCAAGTTGTTGAATATAACAGCTAGCTGTTAGATTTATTAAACTTTCTCTTTGTAATGTTTTATCAGTGTGATGTGTCTTTCAAAGGTTGTTCATATTTTATCTTCATTTTAAACAAGTCGACTAGGCATTCGACCTAAGGCCCATTTCTCAAAAGCTTGTAATTTGTAATACAAGTGGAAGTCTCTTTTTGACACTATTAATTAGATAAGGACTTCCGCTTGTATTACAAGTTACAAGCATTCGAGAAATGGGCCCCTATTCTCACGGTAAGCTCAATTACCAAGCGATATATAATCGTCGGTTGACAACCAAAACTCTAACTCAAACTAACAAATACCTACTTGAAACAGAGATCGTATCGTATCTCAGTTCTGATTCAATACTGACATAAGAGGTTGCGAAGAGTAGTGACAGTTTTTATAGTGAGTTTTGCTTGTCAGGCGACGATATAATAGATAGATACATATTGATACTTAAATACATAGACAGTCACGACTAAGGAACAAATATTTGTGTAGGTAATACCTATGGGCCATTTTTTTTTAAGTTTTCGCCCCCACCGTTTTGTTTCGGATTTGGAACTTTTAAAGGTGCATTCAGACCAAATGAGCATTCGCTATTCTATCCCCCCACTCTACGAAATTCGATCGTTACACAAAACGTGATTTGTTGATTTTGTAGAGCGGGGAATAGAATAGCGAATGCTCGTTTGGTCTGAAATCTGAATGCACCTTAAAATTACCACTCAGAATCGCGAGCTCTGTCGATCCTAATAAGTTGGGTTTACACCAAACGAGACAATACTCATTCTGTCCCCCACTCTACGAAATCAACTAATTTCGTTTTGTGTAAACGAACGAATTTCGTAGAGTGGGAAAGAATGAGTATTAGTTCGTTTGGTGTAAACCCACCTTTAGGCGAATTCGGAGAGCCTAGACCTGCATTATAAAGCACAGACTCCGCTACTTGATGACGTCCAAGGACCGGAACCGTTATTTTCTCCATACAAAACGGTTCTTTTTTCGTTCTTTGGTACATATAAATTCTAAGTTAATGGAGTAAATTATAAATATTAGATGCCATATACCAAAGAAAAACAACCAAGATCACCTATGTCCGAGGTGGGGATCGAACCCACGTACTCAGCTTTCGCGGCTGATGCCTGTACCCCTCGGCCACTCGGTCTTAGCAACCACCGGTCAAATTTCTCGGGTATATGCAATCCCTTACAAGGCTAGGCGCCTTTGACCATTCTCTAAGGGCAAGCACTAACTACCAAGGCTCGGATACCGGTTAAATTTTCAAACCGTTATCATGTACTTGGCGTAAAACCTTTTCGTTTCGGTTTCGTTCGCCAAACCGGTTTTTATAAACCGGTTTTCAGGGGAACATTAAATAATGTTCTTGTTCGATTAACCTGTTCTGAACTTTATAAACCGGTTTATTCAAGGACAAACAAACGCTGATTCATTTGTTTCTGAATTTGTATCGAAACATCTACTGCGGGAAGGACGTGTACCTGGTCTAATTCGGTTCAGTGCAACAATAAGTTGGATTGTTAAAAAATATACGAGTATAATGGGTAACTAATTAAGTATCTGCTTACGAAGTATTTTGTTGCAATTAAATACATAAAAGTGTGATTGTATGTGAAGTTATATACATTATATTAATACATCAATATAAAGTAAATTACGCCCTTTTATGTTTTTAATAAAATTAAGTTGTTGTATTTATCAATTGTAGTTTATCAACTAGCTAGTTAGCCTAATATTTGTAACAAAAAAATAATTATTTAAATTGTGGATTAATTAAATAAGTACCTACCACTTTTAGTTCAATGCATATAATTATACTTGTTACAGACGTACAAAGTCAACCATTTTTTACTAAAGAAGAAGTTTCGGTTTCAGCCGGTTTAGGATTAAAAATCGTGTTTCGGTTGAAGGTTCGGTTTCGGCAAAAAAACTGCCGAACCTTTCGGCAGAATCGAAACTATAAACATCGTACTTTTGGGTCGCGTTCGGCTTACGTCGGGTCCGTCCGTAATAGTATAATTCTTAACGCGTATTTTTACAATTAAAAAATACATTGTCAGATATATTGGTTCTTTTATTTACGTATATTGAGGTTGAAACTGCGGAAGTTTATTTATTTCATGAAACGACTTTAGAATTTGTCTTAGTTACGTGTATATATCAAGTTTTTAACGAATAGTAATAATCCTTGGTATCTATGATATATCTACCATCAGAGCTCTGTGTACAAATTAGGCTTTGGCAGAATCTGTGAAGCAATTTCCATATGGTCCTTTCCAGTGCCTTTTCTTTTAGACCCTGATACGACACGACGTCTACTTTTTCTTTCACTTGGTCCATGTACGCCCTTCTCGGCCTTCCTCTTTTCCTCTTCCCCTCTACTTTTCCTTCTATTATGGTCTTAATTAATTCGTCGTGTCGTATATTTAAGGTGTCCCAACATCTTCCCTCTTCTGTTGGCGGTGATTGACAACAGGTATTTGCAGTAATAGGAAGATATAATAAAATTATGGGTGAATGAATAATTTACGAGTAAAGCATTTTTTCAGTATTGACGTAAAACGTAATTTTGTTCTAATTGTTGTTTTGATTTTGGAGTCTGTCAATTTGAATAAGGATTTTCACAATTTTTTACATATACCTATTGTTTCGATTAAGCTGGTTTCATTATGAATACGGACGTATACTTCGTTATAAAAGTTTCGTAATAAAAGTTCTACAATTATTAGTTTCATATTTTTGAAAGAAGTGCCTATGTCTATAGACAACATCATCATCTCAGCCATAAGACGTCCCCTGCTGAACAAAGGCCTCCCCTCTGAACCTCCACATGTACCGGTTAGATTGGACCTGCATCCAGCGTAGACAACAATTAGCACATTTTCCACAAGATTTACCGCATGCAGAATGAAATTTCAGACGTTTAACTAGTAAAAAAAAAAAACAAAAAAAAAATTGAAATTGTATCTCAATCCTAAATTAATACGTATACATTTGATAATTAATTTGGGAAGTTTTGGGGGTTGTCGCATCTTTCTTTAGAAATTATGGCCAATCAAGTCGAGCAATGTCGCGAAACTGCATGTATTTTCCATAGGACACATTTTATATTATGGCCTAAATCGACAATAATTCAGAAATTCTTTTTCTTTTCAATAAATAATATTAGAGACCCCAGTGTGATGTAACATTTTGGCTAATGCCACTTTTATGAGAGAGCTCGATTAAAAAACAACGTTACACGTTACACTGAATCACAGAATCGATCACTTCCAAATACAACAACAACATCGTTAAAAAGATCCTTAAAGCATGGCATCACGAAACTTTAACAAAAAGCAAGCCTATCAACACCGAAAATAAATATAAACAATTATGAAAATGTGACATCGTCTTTGGTCAAAAAGTGTAAAAAACACTACTTTTGCAGTTGTAGTGGATATCACAGTGAATGAATTATAGGGAACTTTAATTAAACATTTTAGCATAAGTAAATATTTTTGTCAGAGTACCAATCCGAATGGACTTGGACTAGGATAGATATCAAATACATATATAGGTAATAAATGAGCAAAGGATGTTTGTTCAAAAAGTTTTCCTACCGATATAGGATAAAGTACCATAAAACTGAAGTTATACACTATGGATTCAAGGAGTTTTTATTTTGCATGAATCCTTGTTAAAATCGCTTTTAAGAGACGTGAATGTTTAAGAGAATAATACAGTCTGGCAAAAAAGAGTAGAAATTAAAATAGTGGCAACATTGTAGTGTCGTCCCGTTTTCTCACGCATATTGATTTGAAAGGGACGACACTACGATGTTGCTACTTTTTAATTTCTACTCTTTTTTGCCAGACTGTAACTTGGTCAAGATTTTATTCCGCATACGTTAGTCAAGACGTAGAGCCATATAATATTGGACCAGCGATATGTTGTATTATTCATATATTTTAAAATATTTTCGAACCGGGTTACTCATGTATTTAAGTCGATGATTGCTCGACATGTTTCGACCCATTAAGAGGGTCCTCATCCGGAGCACACTCGGCCAAAACCCGATGCGTGCCGCTATCGAATCTGATGTAGTGCGTTGAATTCGAATCCAATACGTCAATAAGGTAAACGTACTTGCGAGAGAAAAGTTTATAGTGTCGCGTAAAATATGGGAAGCTATCGAAATATGTCGCCATCCCAATTTTAATCGTGGTGGTCAGTGCCATCTGGTTGGAAAACGGTTTTGGGTATTACGTCAATGGACAGTGTAGACGCCCCCTTATTAGCAAGTGATATAGTGAGTGTTGTGTGCAGCCCTCAGTGTTACAAAAGTAACACTGAGGGTAGATCTTTCCTTGTATTGCCCCCGCCACCACTGCCCGCGGCCAGTACCCATTCTAGCAGGGCGCAGGCCCGCAGTACGCGTCGGGCTTTGGCCGAGGGTGCTCTGGACGAGGACCCTCTTAATGGGTCGAAACATGTCGAGCAATCATCGACTTAAATACGTGAGTAACCCGGTTCGATAATATTTTAATATGTTTGAGTCTCACGTTAGTTGTAATTCTAAAATTATTCATATATGTAAAAAAGCTATCTGATGTCATTTTATTCGACCTTTTAATTACATTTATAAAAGGTTCGGTTTCGGTTTCGGCCGAAACTATAATCAAACCCGAACCTTCGGTTTCGGTTTATGGCCTACTACCGCGAAAACCGAAATTCGTAAATTCCTATTATTTTTCTGTCACTCAAACGAAGGCGTCATTAGAGTGAGTGAGACAAATCCTACTAATTTCGTTTTTCGCGGTAGGGCCGAGACTCTGTTTCGGCAAAAAAACATGTTTCCGTCGGACACTAGTTATTAAGGAATAACGCAATTAAAATTCACCACGCAGATCAAATATTAACCGCACAAATGCCCGGGCGCTTTCTCTACTAAGAAAACAAGTCTCTGCATGTCTTCGTTTACGCGGCGCAGCGGCGCGGCGTAGGTACCTAGCACCGCCCGCCAGCCATCGTGGATTAAACCGGTTTATTGAGGTTTATAGTTACGTTCTTAAAACGTTCGCGTTCTCCTTATAGCTCGGAGTAAAACCCAAATAAACCGCTGTTTACCGGTATTTTTTAAACCGGTTCCGAGCCTTGCTAACTACATGCCTGCAGCTGCACCTCCTATTATTGCTCCTCCTATTTGGTATATGGCATCTAATATTTATAATTTATATAGTATTAAGTAGTGTGACTACTGGAGAAAAATTAAAAGTACAAATCAAAATATTTAGTTAATAAATAATTTGATTTGTGTTTTCACAATATGTTTAATGGGGTAATTTAAAAATATGATATTGAAAATTACATAAAACATTGAGTAGTAAATAAATAGTATAATTTTTTTTTACTTTCGGTTATTTCGAGGTTTTTGTAAAATACCGGTTCCGGTCCCTGATGACATCTACCACAGATGTCATTTATACCATAGATCAAGCAAACGTATTTACTTAGCGTGTCAAATTAACTCAGTGAAATCCACTGCGTTGTCCGTCTTTAATCGCAGCTTGCAGCTTTCGGACATTAAATTTTGTAAGTTGAAGTGAACAAAAACGTTAATAATGCCTCTTTAAGTAATATTAATTGCAACCACACAAGAAAATATGAATACTCAAGGGCCTGAGACATATTTAAAATCATAGGCAAGTAACAACTTCAGTACAAAATCTGACACGCTCGGCCGCCATAAAAATGAATGAACTTGTTTCTTCTATCCAAATCTAATTCTGTGACGTCTACTAACAGACTAAGTGTGGCTTTATAATAGGATTCGGTAAATTCGGTGTGATAGCGACCCGCCGCCATATTGGATAATGGCACTTAGTCGTGGGGTAATTCCAGTCGCTACTAACGCCCACGATTTTAATGGCTTACGGGCCCGTTGAGCAACCCTAGCCTATGGACGCTTACATATACCGGATGTACGTTGCTGGCTCTCTTAACATGTTTAATACGTTCGCCTCCGGTACTGTTTCACTAAGTGGTTATACTATGCAGATCGAAATTATCTGATAGACTCCTATTTTTTTTTTATACCACGTCGGTGGCAAACAAGCATACGGCCCGCCTGATGGAAAGCAGTCACCGTAGCCTATGGGCGCCTGCAACCCCAGGGGTGTCACATGCGCGTTGCCGACCCAATAAGAACTTGTACACTCCTCTTTTGAAGAACCCCATACTGTAGTCCAACGGGAAAACCTCGGCATAGCTCATGCCAGAGACTTGACCGAAAAGATTGTACTCCTATGCCGGCGACACAGCACTTGTGTCAAAAACGTTCGTATTTCGATGCCACTGGCATAGGAGTGAGAACTTGATTAATGCTATAGGCATCAGAATACATTTGTCACCACCCCAACTCCTCCTGCGGGTGTAGTAAGAGTCGACTAAGGGATTGAAATGTCACTGACCATTCTACAAGATTGATGATGGGCAGCAGGGTCATCATAGTGGACACATTACTGCGATCGCCAATGCGCTTGCCCAGCGTGGCGATTATGGACATTTACCTCCTAATGCGTCTATAGTGTCTATACGCATAGTTGATAGGAGAGGCCTACGTCCAGTAGTGGACTAACATAGGCTCATTGATAATCACGTATGTGTGTCACTGGCATAGAAGTACAGTTTTTTCGGTCACTTATGTGTGTCACCGGCGTCGAACGTGTTAAGGGGTGTACCGATAAAAAATTGTAAATTGGTCGACAAGGTAGTCGACGAGTTGTGTTCGACGCATCATAAATTCATAACCTAGCGGAATCACGGTGGTGATGACTCATTTCTTTGTCCACATATCGATCTTAGATGTAAATATCGAATAAATATGATAGGACATTCTTATGTAAGTTGACCTAGTCCCACAGTGACCTCATTTATTTAAGCAGGGTGTTTTTTTTTATTTACCGGCTTTTAGAAGGTCCATTCTGAGGTCACACTGATGAACTTTTACTATGGGACATAAGACGTTCATATTTCCATAGTTTACATGATCAGCCTATGATAGTCCACTGCTGGACGTAGGTCTCTCCTATTAACTATACATATAGACGCATTAGCAGGTAAATGCCCATTAGTCACGCTGGGCAAGCGGATTGGCGATCGCAGTAATGTGTCCACTATGATGACGTTGCTGCCCATCATCAATCTTTTATCAAATAATGGTCAGTGGCACTTCAATCCCTTAGTCAACTCTTACGACAGCCGCAGGCGTTGGGGTGGTGACAAATGTATTCTTACAGCCGTCACCACACGGCCATAGTTTGCATAGTTTAAGTAGCATAAAACCAGAGTGTATTAGGCGACCGTAACCATGGCAATAACAGACAGAAATAAATGTTTTCTTCGGTTACCGCGAGGATTACACATGAAATAAAACTTATATATATATGTGGTCTGCGGATGACTCATCCGCAGACCACATATATAATATACGCGAGTATATCCGTTTAAATAGTTTTATTTCAGACAGAAAAAAGTTGATTCATCCATACAAGTATTAAATTATACCGTACAATAAAATTGTTTTTCATTACATATGTTATATATTATAAACTCGTATAGATACTATTAGGTATGAAGCAGAGATATTAAATCCGATATGAAAGCCCGGCTTTCAGTTTTCGTCGTAAATAATAAATATACGCTTCGATTGCTTTCAATGCTGCGTGGATGTGGAAAATGGCAGCCAAGTTTGGCAATTTTATCACTATGAAATTAGTATTTTATTTAAGTAATTGTGAAAACACAAATCAAATTATTTATTAACTTGTGGTGACCTACCACACTGATTGCCTATATGAATTCGCTAAGTCCGCGCGCAGGCGCGCTGAGCCACCGTTGCCATGGCAACGAAACGAACAACATTGCTGTCGTCTGTTCAATTCAAATCTCAGTAATGGTGATTGTGGTGATAACCGTTAACTAATTGTAAATGATTAATTGTAAATTATCTGTAACTTATGTAAATATATTTGTAAATAAGAATACAACACGCCTTCTGATTTGTGGGTGCTATACACACGACCCCCACAAACTAAATATTTTGATTTGTACTTTTATTTCTTCCCCAGTAGTCACACTACTTGATACTATATAAACATTGATTTAAGTAAAAGGGGTAGATATGGTACCAGGCGCACGAAAGTGTGCCATCGAATACAGGTCCCGGGACCTGTTTTGAATTAGTCGTGTGATGGCAGCCCATGTGTCAACAGCTTGTCAAGATCCAAAATCTCTGTAACGTATATTGGCTTAAAAGCGATAATCATGCCGTGCTGTGCCTTTTTTCAGTGCTTTAACAGCTCAAAGCATAAAAACAAAACTCACGGAATCACTTTTCATGCGTAAGTACTGTTTATAATTTAATAATGTATTTTTAGGCAATTCAAATTTTAAATGATTCTTGTTTTTGAGTGAGAGAAACAGATATATATCTAATATATACGAGAGCAACACGTACATCGTCACGCAATAACGTCAGCAAATAAATCTTGATCAACATGTATTTTTAGTTCCTGCGCTCCTAGTAAAACAAATGTAACAAAGTCTATTTTGCAATATTTATTTTTTTCTACATAAAATTAATAGCTTATACGTATGTTTAGGTTTGGTTGTAGCATAACAATTTAATACACGTACAGATTTCCTGCCGACGAAGTATGGAAAGATAAGTGGATCGCAGTCGTACGCAAGCAAAGAAAAGACCCAGAGTGGACATCTACCAAACATAGTAGAATATGTTCCATACATTTTATACCGGAACATATTTATACTACCAGCAAAGGCAGACGACGAATAACAAAAGGCGCTATACCGTACTTTCGGGTAATCGTGGTTTTGTGCACTTTATTTTATCTTGAATATATTTATAGAATATAGCCAATCAAAACTTTGATGGACCAATCACAACTATTTTTTCAACAAGCGTGCTCGTAACGTAGGTATTATTGAACCGCTTTACGGCTCATAATCCAATATCCGTACTTTTTCATTACATTACTGTCCTAGTGCGGTAATAACATAACCCGACCAAGTTAAACATACTTTACATTTTGTTGTATTTTCTGTTATTTCTTTTATGTAAATTGTGGCCTTAAAGTAATGAACAAGAATAAAATAAAAAGATTGAACGTAAATTTCGGATAGTATCTGAGTAAGTAGTAATTACCTAGCAACAAGGGTTAGTAAAAGTGTTAATTTAAGTCAGTTATTCCTCGCAAATGTGTTGAAAAACGTCGTCGGTAGTACACATTAAACTAGTTTAAGCGGACAAAATAACGAAAAGCTATTCTAGAGTATCGACCGGAAAATCAAATATGAGTATCTTCATGAATTGATTTCTAAAATCAATTTATATTTTTGAGCCTTTTCGTACGTTGTCACTATGGTACTTCACTTAAATTCCTTGACCATCCATACACCATACCTAACTTAATTTATAGCTTTTGTTGTTTTATTGTTTTTTTACTTCGTTGTTTAATGGGAACCATGATAGGTAAACATGTTGGAAGTCTTCGATATTTTTTCTGATTTGTTGAGATTCTTCGTGTTGTTCATCGTTAATTTTGTATATGTCACATAATAACCTTATTTTACATTTATTTGAGCCCATATAATATAAGAAAATATTTGAATAAAGGAGAGAATAATAATATTCCTTTATATAAATGATTACACCATCTTCACTATTAAACCATCTTTCATTTAATTCTGTTTCATCATGAAATGAGTAGGTACATGTTACTCGTATTAATGTTATTGACTTTGTTTTCCGACGCTACCGAACTAAATGGCGTAATTCCGATGATACCACGGGCGTCGTAGTCGGTCCAGTATAAGGGAGACCCAAATGACCGTAGTAAATGTATGCAACCAGAGGTCAGCCCTTGAAAATGACAATATCTAATCCCAAAACTCGGTAAGCGATGTACCAGGAGTAGCGGGATTGTTAGAAATATTAAGATTAGAAAGAATATACAGATAATGTCTTGCTTACACTAAGATCTAATTGCTATGTATGTCTCTGTTACTCTATGTGTATTGCGCAAAATATGGGGGTCTCGTTTGCACAACCGCATATTTCGTATTATTTTATCTCTATTACGCATTGTGCACATAGACATTACAGTAGTGTGTAGTATTTGCAACGGTGTGGGTGCGGGTATCGCTTGCCGTGTTGACAAACTATGAGCGTCACTCATCTACCCCTTTTACTTAAATCAATGTATATAAATTATAAATATTGGATGTCAAATACCAAAGAAAATACTCATCTCGTTTATCCTTTGGTATATGACATCCAATATTTATAATTTAGTATTTTATTTATTTAATCTTTATTGCACTAAAGAAAACCTTAATGTACTATAGCCAAACTTAATGCCAAATTGCATTCTCTACCAGTCAACATTAAGGCAAGGCAAGGCGGTGCTATAAAAGTTCACACAATTAATGAAACTACCCTGCGGCATAAAATATACTAAAATACACATCCTCTGCTCCTGCGGACCACTAATGCACAAAAAAAGTATTCACGTTAGTAATGCCGTATTTACTTCCCTAGATACACAATGTACTATTTCATCACACTTGATGTCTAAGCGCGCCATTGCTAGCGCGCGTAGCGGGAGTAATAGAAAAGTGAAATTCCCTAGGGAGTAATAGAAATGTCAGTACGTCATTTGATAATATTATGACTTAAAACTTATTTTTTGGTTGGCAAGTGTGATGAAAAACATTGTATGCATCACGGTCGGTAAGCGGAATACTAACTCGAGTCATAAAAGCCCTCCGCATTACGGCGTCGGGCTTCTAACACTCTTGTTAGTAATTCCGTACTTACCTCCCTTGATGCACAATGTACTAATAATTTAGTGTACGTACGTAATCTTAGTTCAAACATTACAGACGACGAGTAGGAAATAGTTATTTGTTTTACTAGGGAGCAAAGTGATTGTTTAACTCTCGTGCAAATATTGAAACCCGAGCAAGCGAAAGATTCCAGAATTTAAAATGGAATCTTGAGCGATGCGAGGGTTTTAAGGCACGAGAGTTGAACAAGCTTTGCTGCCGAGTGAAACACAACATTTTTCACCACACTAAAGCGAGGAAACATGCGAAATAAAACTCAAACATAACAAATTAGAAGGTATTTATTTGCAAGTCCTCAAAATAAACAAACTTCCAAAAAATAAACAAATAATAAAACAGTAACCTCAAATATTTATCTTGGCGTGGCAATGCTTAAAAATTCCGGATAATTCCAAAATGAGGCTCATGTTATTGGTGATTTTTCTGTGATTTTCGGAATTATCCCACTTTCGCATCTCGCAATTACCCGAAAACTTGAAAATTAAGAGTGAAAGAATACAAAACACGATCGAACTCGTTTAGATTTTAAAAGGAAAAAATATTCGGATGCGTTCTGAAATTTTCATAGTGTCAACACTTTTATTTTCCTATTGTTTTTATTTGTCGTATTTTTAGAACTTTTAACTAAAAGCCTTTTACAACAAAATGTGGTATTTAATTTGGATTTTAGCATATTGAATATAATATTATGAAAGGTTCATGTGTATGAATCTGTTTGAAACTATTGAGTTTTCGAACGTACTGTCTAGTTCAAACGTCAAAAAGCTTATTGCCCTCTCAGGCCGTATAAGTTATTGCTTTAGTCTACCCAGAAGATTAAAAAAAAATACTTTAACCTCTAGAGATTAAAACACAGTTTTGCGCTCTGAAATTGAAGGACAAACAGCGTGTTTACGAGCAGTGTGGTGAAAAATATATTATACGACAAAACTTGGCTGCCTTTTCACATTCGCGCTCTTCCATTAAAATTCATTCATATAAAATTAATTTAAATTTAAAACACTTAGCGCGAGCAATTCCTGTGGAAAATTACTCTTATTTCTGATTTCAATTTGGTAATAAATGTATATTGGAATAGTAATGGAACATTGATTAATTATCTTTATTCATGTTGAAGATTGGATTACCGGGTATTATTAAAGTAGATGTAATGACTTACGGCGCCGAAACGTGGTCCTTCACCATCGGCCTCATTCTCTAAACTCAGAGTCGCTCAAAGAGCTATGGAGAGGGCTATGCTCGGAGTTTCTCTGCGTGATCGAATCAGAAATGAGGAGATCCGTAGGCAAACTAAAGTTACTGACATAGCCCTCCGGATTAGCAAGCTGAAGTGGCAATGGGCAGGCCACATTGCACGCAGAGCAGATGGTCGATGGGGTCGAAAAGTGCTCGAGTGGAGACCACGGCTAGGCAAACGCAGCGTAGGACGTCCACCCACAAGATGGATAGACGACCTTATGAAGGTCGCCGGGACACACTGTATGCAGGTCGCATCTAACCGGTACATGTGGAGGTCTAGAGGGGAGGCCTATGTTGAGCAGTGGACGTCTTATGGCTGAGATGATGATAGTACCTCGATATAATATGACTGTGTGGAGTGTGTGGGGTTACGCCTTCATGTCCGTGACATAGCAGGCTTAGCCAAGTTGCCAATCGCTAACGCTTAATCGTCAATCGTAAACGAAAGGCAGCTAACTGTCTTTGTCGCTCTAATATGAAAGAGTGACAGAGAGGGAAAACTACGATACGCTACTAAGCGTTAGCGATTGGCAACTTGGCTAAGCATCCAGATAAGCTGCAAGAGTGTCGTTTGCGTTAGTACGGCCACGTTTTACGTCAACCGGCTAGCTACGTGGAGAACAAATGTCTTGCCATGCCGCCTCCGCCAGGACCTGGTAGAAGGGGCAGATCCAAGAAGGGCTGGCTTGACGTCGTACGGGATGACATGGAGATTGCAGAAACAGTAAATTTACAATTGTAGCACTTGTCAACGTGGTGAAATTGGGGCCAGGGCAAGCCAATATTGCATGCTTAGTTATAAATTATAAGCGTACACCTGGTTTACTTATGTTATCGGGACTATTAAACGTAAGTTCAGAGAACGATTTCCCATTTACATTCGAGTAATAATCGTTAGCATTTGCGAATACATTTTACGTAAAGAGTGTACATACTTCACATCAGCCTATCTTATGCCACTGTTGGATATAGGCCTGCTATTATCGTAAGAAGTATGGACGCATTAGGAGTTTAAGGCACTGGTCTCACCGCGAGCTACTAAGCTATGAACTATCGGCTATAAACACCAAAATATACGCACTCCCGTGTAAATAAAAGAGACACGGCGATACTCGCACAGCTATCAGCTATCACCGCCGGGCGAGTATCGCCGTGTCTCTTTTTTTACACGGGAGTGCGTATCTTTTGTTCGTGTTTATAGCCTATAGTCCATAGCTTAGTAACTCGCGGTGAGACCAGTGCCTAATGCCCATAATCGCTGTTGGGCAATCCCAGTAGTGTGTCTACTATGAGGATGATGAAAAATATTAATAAGTACGACAAAAACCTCGCAAACCTGGGTGCTTAGACAAGTTGCCAATCGCTACCCAACTAACATTTTAGCGATAAAACTAGTTCTACAAAAGCTGTATATTCTTTCAATTAAACATTGATAGCGATAGTGTGGCCTAAAATTTAGCGATATAGCACGCTATAACTCTCTTATAGGCGCAAATAGGCACCGCCGTTAGAGCTCGAAGTTCTATAGTGGTTCATTTTATGCGCAATAGTGATAAACTAGTGATACAATAGTGCTACAATAGGGATAATTGTTGCCGGGAGTGATAATAAAGGGCTAGAGTAGCAGTATTTTCGCTTGTAGTTCTAATAACCGCGTAAAATGTCATCTTGTATCACTTAAAGTGTTACAAGAACACTGCTATAGTGAAAATAATCGCTGTGCGTCGCAATATGGAATCTTTTATAGCTATAATCGTTTGTGTAGTTTTAAATGTCAACATATTTAATACGATTTCAATCGGTTTGTGTTGTGTGCAATGAAGATTGTTTGTAATGGCGACTTGATGGATTGTGAAATCATTAGGTACCAGTTGAGTACACAAAGTTTCACGACGCGTATTAGTGAATTCAACCAAAATTCTAATGCGGTCGTTACTTTTCTGTCATTATATGTGGTATTTTACATCTCAATTTTCAAGCGCCTCGTAAATTTGCAAGTTTTAACAAATTTGGTATGCTAAAAGTACTGTAGCCTAGGTTATGTTTGGTAAGTAAGTTAATTATAATCTTTAGTTTTGTGAATGGTTATGCTACACATACTTGATATTGTAATATTAGAACAATTACCTTAACAATTGCTGCTTTATTACAATATTTTAAGCATTTTTATTGTATTCGTTTGTAAACAAAAATGGCGTTTCACGTTCTAAAGACATGATTACTCTAAAGGTGATAATTTTATCTCCAGTAGAACTGACAGCTTTAAATGTATTCCCGATAACCATTAAAGGTTATAGAGCGAGGTATCTTATACCTCAAAGCGTTAAAAATAACTTTAAGTGGTAATAATGTTCACGTAAAACACTCTTGTAGAACTACGGCCATACCGCTGTTATAGCAATTCAAGCTCTAAAAAGCTAAGTGATTTAACAAGGAAAATTATGTCTGTTATATCGCTAAATTACTAAGTGCTATAAGAACTCATGTTACCACTCTTAAATGGCTTAAGGTTATTTTTATAGCTTTTGTAACACTGTAGGCGGCATTAAGCACTAAAAGGTAAACATAACACGATTATAGAGCTACAGCGCGAGTAAGTTATAATGGGCACCCCAAAAGAACCTCCAGTGTTAAAATATCCTTAAAGTGGTAACCATAGCATATAAAAAGGCAGTTAATACCACCTTATTACAGCTTTTAGCTACAATATGCAATCTTATGTCTATTATATCACCTTACTAGCACAAGTGTATTAAGAGGACTGTTTATTTTCATAGTATCACCTAAAACTATTATTATGCGTCTTATAAAACTACTATATCACTCAGGATTCTAAATGAGTTGCTGTTATAGCTAATATGTTTGTTGGGTAACGCTTAATCGTCACTCATAAACGAAAGCCAGCAGCAGGGGTGAATATCTGAGCGTTTCAACCGCCTAATTTTGGTGGCATCTTTTTTCCCGAAGTTTCTAAACGTCTCAATGTTATACTTCGTCATTTGTATAAGGTACCGTGCCTCCTTCAAATGAAAAAATAGCCCATGTAACGAACAGAAACTTCGACAAAAATGATGCCACCAAAATATTCACCATTCTACAATGATTTCTGACGAAACAAGCTCCAAAAGTATCTACACGTCATTCTGGAAGAATGTATAGTCATTTTAGGACACTGCAGGATCACACGGCCGGCCTTAGCGACCGTGAGAGATATCTTCCAGTGCAGACGAGTTATTTTGAGAACGGATGCGTGCCGGAGCGTCAGCAACGCATTTCCGACTTTTTAACGCTATTTTATTTTATACTAGCGACCCGCCCCGGTACTATATTATATATAATTATATTCGCCTATACATCTTTGACAAATGTTTGTAGAATACTAGCGACCCGCCCCGGCTGCGCACGGGTACTTTACCTACATAAAAACCTTCCTCTTGAATTACTCTATAAAAAAAAATCTCATCAAAATCCGTTGCGTAGTTTTAAAGATTTAAGCGTACAAAGGGACATAGGGACAGAAAAGGTGTTTTTATTTTATACTATGTAGTGATAGTGATGTAGTGAAGTATTAAATCTCATAGTTATGTATTTAACTTCTATTACACAATTGTCAATTACAAAAAACCGGCTCAAAAACGGCTGAGCCGATTATGTTCAAAATAGTTATATTTTAAAGTATTCTTTAAGCCTACTTATTCCTGATTTTTTCATGTCTTTGGAGAATACATATTTATGGTAAAATATTAACTTTAAAAAAAACTTTATCTTGAGTTCCCTATTCTTTTAAAATTCATGATTTTTTCATATTTTTGGTAAAATATTAACTTAAAGAATAACTTTATCTTGAGCCCCCCTGTTCTTTTTAAAATTGCATCCAAATTGCAAATACTAGTACTAACAGGTACTGAGCTATGCTGCGGACAGACAGACGGACAGAGACTATAAGGGTTCCTTGTTTACTATGCAACCCTTAAACCAGTGCAGTGTCACCAACATTTTTTATTTGTCCATATCAGCTAAGAGCCCAGCACTAGTGCCTCATTAACAGAGATCGGACAAATGTGCGTCATTGTTCGCAATAATATGGACATGATTCCAAAGTTGATAGAATAATTAATCATTTAATCATTTTTAGAAAATTACCTATTCACCGGTAACTATGCAAACCTGTGTATTATAGTCACCTTAAAGGTATAAAATCAAATTTCAAGAAAGTCGTATAAGTAGATTAGTTAGATTTAATTGATGTACATAAATTGTAGTTTTGAAAATAAATATATTATATGAGAAATTGTTCGTGTAATTATGAATTTAATCATCTTTGGAGTCATGTCCATGTTATTGCAAACAATGACGCACATTTGTCCGATCTCTGCTCATTAAAGCGGTCAAACATGCAGCCAGACAAAGACACAAAACTGTAATTATTATAATAACAAAGCTATTTATATGCCGACGCTCCGTCTGCGTGCGTGTGAAAGATCCAAAACGAACAAAACAAAATGCCCCACAAGTGCACGCCAAATCTCACCATACATACATACATACAATGTGTGTTATAAATAACTGTCTGTCTGTTTACCTCCTGGTATGGAAATACTTTTACTTTTGGCTTTGGGGAACAGATTTAGAACAGCGGCCTTAGGGCTCATGTATAAGGGTGAATCAAGTTTTTTCTGTCTGTAATTGCCATGGTTACGGTCGCCTGAGTCACGCTGGTTTTATGCAAAATTATGGTACTTAATTTATGCAAACGTGCGTATAGTCCATGTTTGTAGATGGCCCATCAACAACACAACAAAATGCCTGTTTGCATAGTTTAAGTACCATAATTAAGCATAAAACCAGCGTCACTGAGGCGACCGTCCTACTGGCCTTTGCCACCAACCATGGTAATAACAGACAGAAAAAACTTGATTGATCCACAAATCATGTGTGGTTCTTTGACTGTTTTTTGACCCCTTGATTATGCTTAGGTTAGGTTTTGGTGATTCCTAGCTACCCCCCACCCCTCAGCCTCTTAATTTAACCAGGAATTTAAATTGAACGCTCTCAATCGCGAGAACGTATTTAAACTCGATAGTTTTTTCCATTTCACTCATATTTGTCTTAGTTTATTGTAGAAAAATGCACGTGTACTGATGGGTCGTTCTCGGTAATTTCCCAATGTTACTATGGGGAAAGTTTCCGTTTGGGAATATTCCCCATACTGTATTGGGTAAGTTACCGGGAACGACCCATCACTACACGTGATGTCTCCTTATACCCTCTCCCCACCAGGCACGTCACACATACGCAAACGTTATTTGATTTGAAGTTGACATAATACAAATATAGTAGATTGTACAGCAAGGGCATAAAGTGACGCATCTTCAAGCGAGGCAATTTTTTGGTCTTCGCTTCGCTCAGACCAAAATAGTAGACGAGGGCAAAAATGGACATTTATGCCCATGTTGTACACTCTGCTTTTCACTTCGTTTGCGAGGAAAGTAAAACACATTTACACTGCAATTTACACAACGGAGTTGTCATAAAGCGAAAGAAGAAAAATATATAACCAATACCCGCCAACTAATTTTTTTTTTTCATCCTGTGATTAAGAGTTTCAGTTGCTCGGTTTTATGCTAAGTCAAAAATATCTATTTAATGCGATTTACTAAATTTAATGACATAAAATACATAATTCTAATATTGTACTTAATATAAATAAAATAATATAACAAGTTTTGTCAGCTATACTATTTTATTTCTCAATAAAATTGTGCAATGTTTTAACTGTTTGGCTGTTGGGACCGATTACCTTAGCCTTAGAAAAAACCATTACTTATGCTCTAGACCATAAAATGCGATTTTATGTCGTCTACGCACGACATAAAGGTGCACTTTTTGAGCATGAGAAGTGAAAAATATAGTTATATTTTTCATTTTCTCTCTGCTCTGTCTTTAATGGTCAGTTAGCAGTGTTGCTGTTTGTACTCGTAGTATCTAAAACCTCTCTATCCTATAGCAGCAGTCAACTTCAAATAAAAAAAAAAACAAGTGATTGTCAGTCCCGACTAGTTGGACCGGTTTCACAGGCATTGGATTCTATTACACTTATTTCCCAAAAGGTATTATAAACCAGATAATTTATATGCACTTTCGCCCTTTTTTAATTTATCTGCAAAAGGACGTAAACGCTATAGAACTTTCTACGTCTGTTCGGATACTGTAGGCACGTGAGTTGTATAGTCGTGACTTCCTGCAGGTTGTCTTCGGTTTCCGCACAAATGCTAGTATAAGCTTATGATTTTTGGAGATAAGCTTTTTCGCTGCTGAGATTGCTTTAGAAAGGATTTAACGAATGGTTCTTTTTATAAACTTGTAATGTTACACGGAATACAAATTATAGAATGTTTTTTATGGGCTTACTTCATGTAAAGGTGGATTTAAACCAAGCGATCGAATGCTCATTCTATCCCCCACTCTATGAAATTTGTTCGTTACGTACACAAAACGTGATTCGTCGAAATTACACCTTAAGGTGCATTCAGATTTAATCTATGTACATAAATTATAGTTTTGAAAATAAATATATTAAAAAAACTGACTTCAACCGATTTCTCCAAAATCCCATCATCATACTTCGATTTGGTGCCAACGGGACCACTCTGGGGTTATACACGTTTGTAAAAAAAAAGAAAATCGGTTCACGACTCCGGAGTAACAAACATACAAAAGAAAAAATGTGTCGTCCTTTGAAGTCGGTTAAAAATGGTGGTGGTAGGACCTCGTGCAGAGTCCGCCCGATAGCTACCACCGTCTTACCCATTAACCTTCCGCTAAATAGTTAGTACTGTGTGCCAGTTTGGGGGTAAGATAGTAATTACTGGCATAGAGGCAATCCATCTAAGTCATCAGGGTAGGCAGCGCATAGGCGATTTTCTGATCGCTATGTCCATGGGCCTCAGTTCCTGCTTTCCATCAGGTGGGCTGAGAGCTCAGTTGTCTACCTTCGTCATATAAAAAAAAATCAATATCATTATCCGTGATAAGCCCTCGAGTCAAATCGAGCTTTTGATTTTCAAACCTATCGGAAAATGTTTTATCTCCCGATAATACATGAAAGGGATGAAAGCTTTTAAATAAATTAGAATTTAATGCTCATTCATTTATCGAAGTTTCCAATTGAGTTCTCCTCAGTTGAGCGAGCACGCGACGAATTAATAAAATTTACATCGTTGTGTAGTCTGGTAAATGAATTTGGTGGTAACAGTAAACCCTTCTTTAGTTGTCTCATCATCATTAAAAATGGAACATTACGACACAAGTGCGAACATGAAATTCGAAACTAGTGGCGATGTTTTAAATCGACACGAGTTACGAATTTCCTTTTTGCTCGTGTCTCGTACGACGTTTTTTAGTGCAGATGGTCCTCCGAAGTTTTGGACCTGACGTAAAATGAGCCACTTCTCACACTAGCGCCTAAAAAAGGCACCATCTGTACTAAAAATACTGTTTCAAAACTCTTTTGAATAATAGCCTAGCTTACCTATAGCGTAAGACCTTCGTAGGACACACACATACATGCGCGTTGAAGTGTGATTCTCTTTCATGCAATATTTCCTATTTCTGAAGTGCACACAAATTTTTAACTAGAGTTATCATATAAATTTTACTTATACAAGGTGAAATTTTAAAGGTTGTTCTCCATTTAAAGGCATGTTCAGTATCGTGTTCTCTCTCTCCTATTTAAGAGCTTTGCTCTTGTCGGTGTAACTCAAGGCACGCTCGCCACTTTCCTCGATCCCAGGCCATCTCTTTCAGGTTTTGATACGACGTGACTTTCACGTTCTCCTTGATTTGTTCAATGTATTTTTTCCTTGGTCTTCCTTTTCCACGTTTTCCTTCAATCTTTCCCTCCACTATGCATTTTATGAGGTTGTCATGTCGTATCAGATGGCCCAACAACCCAACATCCTTCCTCTTCTGTTCTTTATAATGTCCATCAAGTGCCTCCTCTCTTTCACCCTGTCTAACACCTCCTCGTTCGTCACTCTCTCTGTCCAACGATTTCCTCTCCATTCGCCTCCAACACCACATCTCAAATGATTCTAGATATTCTATAAATATTAGATGTCATATGCCAAAGAAAAACGACCAAGATCACCTAATGTCCGAGGTGGGGATCGAACCCACGTACTCAGCTTTCGCGGCTGATGCCTGTACCCCTCGGCCACTCGGTCTTATTAGCAACCACCGGTCAAATTTCTCGGGTATATATGCAATCCCTTACAAGGCTAGGCGCCTTTGACCTAGATATTCTCTTTCCTTTTGCGTCATGGTCCATGCCTCGCTACCGTAGTTCCGGGTAAGAAAAAGGTTTTTTTTTTCTCCCAAAAAAAAAAAATATTTTCTATGGAGCGTTGGCTAATTTGAAAGACCTACCCCATAAATAGTACATTTCCGAACAGCGACAATCACCCGAGTTAAAAAAAGTTTTTACACGTGTAAGGGACGATTTTTTTTCATAACAAGTACGTCAAAAAGAGAAATTACCGCGAGCGAAGCGGGCGCACAGTTCGTTTTTGCGCACTAGTTAGGAAAAATATTTTTCACGAAAATCCCCATTTCCTGTCAAATGTAAACATTTATGTCATCTGAAATTACCTGTCCGTATAATTGCTTAACGCTACTTATATTTTACATAAGTCATATCTTAAATTGTGTGCGTTTTAGTAAAACATTCCACCTTAAAATATTATCGAACGGGGTTACTCACGTATTACCGTATCGTCGCGGATACGAGTACTGAGTACTCAGTACTTGTCGGGCTTTGGCCGAGGGTGCTCCGGATGAGGACTCTCTTAATAGGTCGAAACGAAATATGTCGGGCAATCATCGACTTAAATACCTAAATTACCTAAGTGAAAAAATATCGGTTCGATAATATTTTAATGTGTTTGAGTCTCACGTTAGTTATAACTTTCCATCTTAGTTTAATTCGTATTCAGATACAAGCCAATTCCGACCCTATGGTAAGGGACAAAGTGGGACGTTTAAAAACTGAAACGCTCACCTTTATTCATTTTAATTACAAAGTTCTAAAAATAATTTTACTTCGTGAGCCTAAAATACTTTTATAGATTTTGGCGAATATGAGCGAAGTTAAATCAAATTACTTTCAAAATGTCACATGTCAAGAAAAATAACGAATATACCAACGCCAGAGGTGGTATATGACATCTACTATTTAGAATTTAAGTATGTATAGGTACATAATTAGGTAGTGTTACTACTAAAACAATTTGAATTGTTCCACAAAAACACGTGAGTTGTCCACACTTTCCATAAAAAATGTTGGTTTAATATCTACTATCTTATGAACACATAAACAAGTTGTTATAAAAAAAATATTTTCACGAATTTATATTTACTTAAATTAATATAAAACATGGCAGTGAAAAGTATTCCTGTTTCTTCAAAATGCTATCATTAATCTGCATCAAAATATCAGATATAACCATTATGTTAAAATCCACCATTTTTCTACCAAAATCATTCCGGTATTTCGTAGAAAAAGCGTGACTTTTCACTCAAAAGCAAAACGGCCATTTTGTAGGATATTCGACGGGAGATACGTCCTTTTGGATTCGAGATTTGCTCATAAGTTCTGGGTTCAACTCAAATTGTCTAATCTGTGACTTTTATTAAAAAAAGCGTTACGCGGTAAAGTGAGATTAGTGTAATAGACAAGGGTTCCGTGGTTCAGTAGCGATATCGATAAAGCTAATGAAGTTAGACACGTTTTAGAATGCATAGACTCCGTAGCCTAGTAAGTAGTGACATTATTTTTGTATTTATTTATCACAAATATTTGTTATCTATATATTATTTATATAGTCGCTCGGTGCCCACATCACAAGCCTCAATTTGTGTAAGATGTCCCAAGATATTTATTAATTTGCTCACTACCAAGTAGGCTACGGAGGCTGATAAATAAAAAATAAAAGTCCTCAAAATCATTCATAGCAATCTATAGACAGCGTGGCGATTATGGGCATTGGCGCATCTATACGCATAGTTATTAGGAGAGGCCTACGTCCAGCAGTGGACTATCATAGGCTACATGTAGGCATGTAGCTTTGCTGTGACATTGACATAACATAAGTGACATGTCAAATGTTTGTTTTCGGTTTGAGTGACGTCACACCACAGATAATCTAAGCATTAACATGGCTAGTATCGTTTTCGCCCGGTAACGAAAGTTTAAATCTTAAGTTATAATTTTGCGGTTTTCCAGGTCGTGAAAAAAATATATTTATATTTTTGTTCCGTTAATTAGATATTGATGAATAATATAAGACAAACTTTAATAATGGGTCAAGTAGTCTATTAGACAACCGAAATTCAACCCTAAACAGCTCCCATTTTTTGTTTCAGAGTGCGCGCAGTGAGTGAGCAGGACGGCAGAACCGGTCGAAGGATACGTTTTTTTTAATCTAGTTATGCTGTTCGGTTTCCGAGTGTGAGTTTAAAAAGTTATCAAAGATGGCCGCCGTTCCCGCGTTTTTGTTGCTGTTCGTCGCTCTAGTATCAGGTAAGAATTTTAACTGTTACTTTAGAAATGTAGTTAAATGGTTGAAGTCACATATTTTTAGTCACTACGCGCGATTAACTTAATTAACTTAACAATCGGAATTTAAGTTAGTAAATGTATTTTTTTTCTTTTAATTTGTCTTTTACCGTTGATTTCTCATTAAAAGGTTAACTGGAAGAGATCCCTGAAAGGAATACCTGGGTCAAAATTCTTTTCGTTGTCTTATTTTGTGTCCCTAAAAAACGTGACGTAGTGGTGATTTTTGTATGAGATGATGTTTTGTTTTCAATTTCTGATGTATGCATAGAAATATAGCGTTAAAAAGAAATACAAGTGCACCGGATTTTTTTTAATACGGTGTCGAAGCAACTAAAAGCGTGACAGAGTGGTATGAAACAAGACAACGAAAATAATTTAAAGTTCGCTTTTGTTGTATCAAATTGTTATTGTCTGTGTTTCCTGTATTACTTGTCTCATTTACAATATAGCTTATACATACCTACATACAATATATTACTTACAGATTTTATAAATGTTATCAAAACATGAAAAAAGGATGGACACGTGTTTCGGTTTTTACACTTCTTAACTCGTATTTTGTATCAAAATAGTACATCACGACACAAGTGCGAAAAACATGAAATTCGGAACGAGTGGCGATGACACGAGTTACGAATTTTGTTTTTGCACGTGTCTCGTATGATGTTTTTTAGTACAGATGGCCCTCCAAAATTTTCAACATGACGTAACTCACTTTTCGCACTAGAGACTAAAAAAGGCACCATCTGTACTAAAAAACATAATACATTTCAAAGTTTCGTACGTCATCATTCCAGCCACTTCCCTTTTAGTACAAGAACCCAGTTATCCTTTAACTTTTGGTATTTTCTTTACATTAAGTTTTTTTTAGTTTCACGACGCATTGTTTTTAAACTGTAATGTCATGTAAACTTATTATTAAAATAGATAATAAATCATATAATATGTTCTTATTTTCAAGTTTCTTCTAAGTCGTTCATGTTATCTTCGTTGCAACTTACTTCATAAATGAAAGTTAATTGTTATATTATCTAAACACGTCGGGCACTTGTTAATTAGTTTTTACTCTTTCACTTAAAACTGTCACTTAAATTAATGACATCGATACGTGACCGCAATAAGAATACATTTGTCACCACCCCAACTCCTCCTGCGGGTGTCGTAAGAGTCGACTAAGGGATTGAAGTGTCACTGACCATTATTTGATAAAAGATTGATGATGGGCAGCGTCATCATAGTGGACACATTACTGCGATCGCCAATCCGCTTGCCCAGCGTGACTAATGGGCATTTACCTCCTCATGCGTCTATAGTAGTTAATAGGAGAGGCCTACGTCCAGCAGTGGACTATCATAGGATGATGATGATGATTCGTAACTATTCTTTATTCAAGTAAGCTTATTAATAAGCATTTTCGAATCGTCTGACATTATCAAGAGAGAGAAAAAAATCTACTACTGGTTCAAACCCTACACCGTTCCTGAGAAGAACCAGTAAGAAACTCAGGTGGACTTATTTTTTCAAAACAGTATAATAATACATCTTATTAAAATAACATGCATTAAAGAATTTATTACATAAAAAAAAAGATTATTATACACATTTTTATAAAAAAGAGAAATAATAAGAAATAATTATTATTGTATATGACAATTCATGAAGCAATTTGTGAAGCATTCTCCGACAGGCTGGTACCGCGTGTACGGTCGTAGCGCGTACGCATCGAAACGTAAATATTTACGTGAACCTGACCGAGACATTGAGACGGGTTCCGTCGTTCAATATAGGGATTTTACGTAATATGGAAGTTACTAAAGCTTTATGTGTAGTTTTTTACGACTCTTCGAACACTTTCTTCTTTGACGCTTTTATCAACATTCTTTTCGTTGCCTTATTTTGTGTCCCTAAAAACGTGACACAGTAGTGATTTTTGTATGAGATGATGTTTTGTTGTATGGATTAAAAACTAGCGTGATAAAGAAATACAAGTGCTCCGGATTTTTTTAATATACTGAGTCGAGTTAGCAACTAAAAGCGTGACAGAGTGGTATGAAACAAGACAACGAAAATAATTTTGACCCCTTTGCCTGTCAATCTGCTTATTATAGTACACAAGACTACATGAATGATAAAACACCGTGGGAGTAATTTAGGATTTAATTATTAGTTTGTTAAAGTCATGACATTCAATTACGATAATTTACGCTTGGAGACCTTATACATCTCCAAACGTGCATTATATAATGTTATTATTATATACCTATTCCAGGCGCGGATCCAGGGGGGGGGCAATGGGGGCACTTGCCCCCCCCTCACACTGGACTTATGTATGGCTAGGTGGTATCTGAAGTATAAAATACTATCATATCATAGGGCAGTGCCCCCCCCTCAACGAAGTCCTGGATCCGCGCCTGACCTATTCGGAGAGAAACCTTTACTTCTCTATAAATTATTACTTATAAATGTTCTGACTTTTTAGAGACTTTACATCTCTTGTTATTATTATTCTATTTCAATTTATTTAAAATCATTTTATGTTTGTTTTTTTAATGCATGTTAGTTGTAAGATGTACCATGATTGATTGAAAAAATAATTCCCGCCAAGTTTCTTACCGGTTCTTCTTGGGTCAGCGGTGTAGGGTTCGAACCGGAAGTAGTTTCAATACCTAGACGATTCAAAAGAGTTTGTTGCTATTCCAATTTGAATAAAGAATTATTTGACTTTGACTTTGACTTTGAATCGTTTATAATAATATCTGCCATTTAAATGACTGTCATAATACGTTACTTGGGCTATTTTATTCAAATGGTCCCGTGACTTTTCATTCTGTAATTCTCATAATCTAGTACAGAATGTAATTTTAGGCAAATTTGAGAATGATCTGCAAATTGCGAAGCTGGCATAGGAGTTCGATTAGATAATTTTCTATTTAAATATTAGATGTCATTATACCAAAGAAAAAATACTAAGTTTACCAACTTTGGAGGGGGTATCATTTTGATGGGCATAGTACAGTCGCCATCAGATATATCTATCATTATGGCAGTAAAGGCGTGTTCAGATATTTTTGAACGCTCCGGACGCAACGATATAACTATCATCATCAGCCTATGTTAGTCCACTGCTGAACGTAGGCCTCTCCTATTAACTATGCGTATAGACGCATAGTTAATAGGAGTGGCAGTGGGCGGGGCACATTGCGCGTAGAACCGATGGCCGTTGGGGCGGGAAGGTTCTTGAGTGGCGGCCACGTACCGGAAGGCGTAGCGTGGGTAGGCCCCCCACAAGGTGGACTGATGACCTGGTGAAGGTCGCAGGAGTCCGCTGGATGCGGGTGGCGCAGGACCGGTCATAGTGGCAATCTTTGGGAGAGGCCTATGTTCAGCAGTGGACGTCTTTCGGCTGATATGATGATGATGATGATGATAGACGCATTAGGTGATAAATGCCCATAATCGCCACGCTGGACAAGCGGATTGGTGATCACAGTAATGTGTCCATTATGATTACGCTGCTGCCCATCATCAATCTTTCATCAAATAATGGTTAGTGATACTTCAATACCTTAGTCGACTCTTACGACACCCGCAGGAGGAGTTGGGGTGGTAACAAATGTATTCTTACTGCCGTCACCACACGGCAAATATACGAAACGACTGTATTAGCCCTTAAATTGGCAAATAAAAAAAATCTTGCTTTCTAGCCTCCTCGCCATTCTGCAGAGCAGAAAATTCTGTCTTAAAAAAAATACAATAATTGGGCCGTAGATTATGTTCATTGTAACGAATATTGCCAAATTAGGGATAGCACTTAGTGAAGTGCCTCGGGGAACACTGGTTATGAACTGACGAAAATGAAGAGGGTTCACGGAACCCCAAAACAATACAAGCCCGGAAGAGAGTGTTTACAGTATTGAGGTATCTGTCAGTAGCAGTACGGGTAACACAAACGTTCTTCGCTCACATGCTTGCCGTGTGGCGACTGGCAACACACGGTCGACCTACGAACAAATAAAACATGGAAGCCGCACGCCATATTAAATTGTCTTTCAAAAACGGTCCTGAATTTTAGTTGACAAGTGTCACCCCCTCTTCAATGCATCACGGTAATGAATGTCAATATCAACCTATAAAAACTTAAGCCGCCATTTAAAAAAAGTTGTGATTGGTCCATCAAAGTTTTGATTGGCTATGTTCTATAAACATTTGTCAAAGATTTTGCGCCGAAATATGCGCGGTGTTAAGAAAAACGCTATGTCCTGCCCATCTTGGCACAATTGAACAATTGTTATTGTTTCTGGGGGCATTTTTGATCTGGCGTTAGACGTCCATGTTATAATTATATGGTCGCAGCGGTCCACTTATTGAGTAAATTGTGTATTTGGGCGGTGAATAACAAAATGTTATCCTCATCTCGTTATAAAAGGATTCTTACACAGTTTTTAGACAATACATTGCTTATATTTAGTTATTTATTTATTTATAAGGAGATAAAACAGAATCAGTCACAAGAATACATCGTATTGGAACGTTACAGTAATTAGGCCACCCAATTAGCGTGAAATAAAAAAAAACCTTAATTGCAGTCAGCTTTGTAACGACAATTAAGCGCAAAATTTTGATAGTAGGTAACTCTGTTTTAGTGTCAATTTTAGTGTGCATTGCTATTCCCGACTAAATGTATTCTTACTGCGGATTGAAACATCATTATCATCAAAATAACGGACCTTTTGACCTACTTAGTCATTAAAACTATGACTAAATCAAGTCACTAGTCACAGAGAGTTACTATCAGAGTCCTAGCTAAATACTAATTACCTAGCCTAGATGATTCACCATGATTCATCGTATAATCATAGGTACATGAGTGACCTATGTGGTTGACTGGCCACATCTCATTTGAATGACTGTTGCAATGATTTGTCATCCATACTTATTTACAGTGTTTTTAACCGACTTCAAAAGTACTAGGTACTAAAGAAAAAAACGTGCAAACGTGCGTGATTATGGAATAATGCCAGTTTTTAGGTCTTATTTTTCAACTGTCGAATGGTTACTGTCATTTTGGCGACACATAGATAAATACTTCCCCTCACTTACTCGATCCATTCCTGCCACCTACGAACAAATAAAACATGGAAGCCGCACGCCATACTAAATTGCCTTTCAAAAACGGTCCTGAATTTTAGTTGACAAGTGTCACCCCCTCTTCAATGCATCACGGCAATGAATTTCAAAATCAACCTATAAAAACTTAAACCGCCATTTAAAATAGTTGTGATTGGTCCATCAAAGTTTTGATTGGATATATTCTATAAACATTTGTCAAAGATGCTGCGCCTAAATATGCGCGGTGTTAAGAAAAGCGCTATGTCCTGCCCATCTTGGCACAATTAAACAATTGTTATTGGGGGCATTTTAGAGCTGGCGTTAGACGTTCATGTTATATATGGTCGCAGGTGGCAGTGGGATCATTGTTTGATAATGGAGACCTAGGCTCTCCGAAAAATGACCTCTAATGCATAAGACAGGCAAAAATGCATTTCAAATTTGAACCCTAACAGCAGTCAATAGAGTCCAAAACCAATGAAACCATATTTGGCTTCATATGCATTAGAGGGTTAAGAAAAGAGCTCTGTCCTGCCCATCTTGGCACAATTGTTATTGGGGGCATTTTAGAGCTGGCGTTAGGCGTCCATGTTATATATGGTCGCAGCCTGCCACCTATGGTGAATTTACCTGTATCAACCATTCTTGAATCTAGGTTTTAGCCAGTTTAATCACAGCCTGAGTCAGATTGAGTCAGTATGCCCAAGCTTACGTAATCAACAGGTGCATGTGCAATGCATTGTGCAAGCAAATTAATGTAAGGAGCGAATGCAACACATTCGACGGCCTCTTCGTAGTCTAGTTGGTATTCCGCGCGCCAGTAGAAAAGGAGAAAAATGTAAACAAACCTAAAAATAAATAAAGACATCTTAAACAAATCGACCTAGTTTCACGGTAAGTTCAATTAAGGCTTGTGATGTGGGTACCAGGCGACGATATATATAATAGATAGTTAGGTTGTACTACATACAGATACTTAAATACATAGACAGCCATGACCAAGGAACAAATATTTGTGATAAATAAATACACAAATAATGCTCTCCAGCTTCGTAGGCAGGGTCACTAACAACTAGGCTATTTCGTAGTCTCGGACTTTTATAATACAATTTTGGGTATTGTCATCAGCTTAAAAACTTTTACCTTGAGTTCACGAACATTTTAAGTTAATTTATTGATTATTCTTACTATTAACGTAGAAATGAGTCTACGAACGTTTGGTCTAAATCCACCTTCACTGGATAACCAAAGTTTGCTCTACAACTCATTAAAATAAACTTACTGAATGAAAATACCCTCATTTAGTCACATCTGTTTCAACGGACAGCGCTAGGTCAGTTTTTATACTTTTTATGTTACCAGACACGCTCCAGTGCGTTCAAGGTGTTTACGTTAAGGGTGCAAACGGCAAAACAATCTACACACTTTTACCTTACTACTAATAAAGTCGAAAGTTGTATGTTTTTAAGAGCTTTAAATAATAAATAACAAAAGGGACCTGTTGTGTAACGCTTTAGAGAGATATTATTTTAAGGATTTTGATCCTTATATCTCGCTTGGATATACATATTGTTGGATATTTTTTAGAAACAAGCGGAAGTCTCTATTATACAAAAATTGGAAAGAGGGGTGGATGTTGACGTTACATGTTAGGTAAAATGTATTAAAATAAATAGATTAGGAGTCAGATGAAAACAATTCGAACACTAAAATTTTACCTTAAAGGTGCGTTCAAACTAAAAGAGCATTCGCTGTTCTAACCTCCCACTTTATGAAATTCGATTAGTACACAAAACGTGATTGGTTGATTTCGTAGAACGGGCGCTAGAACAGCGAATGCTCTTTTGGTATAAACGCACTTAACGCACCTTAAGGTGCGTTTTCTATGTAAAAAATGACAGTGGGTTTGTCATTATGCACTATAAACTATAATTACTTACATTACAAAATTTGGTCATCGAACTTATGGATATTTTTATTTTATTTTATTTTATTTACTATTATGGGAAACAAACTGCGAATATTAATACAGATAATACATTACATATAGACAACACATTGGCCAAAACAGTTTCCACTTACGTGTTAGAACATAGATGTTGCTCAAGAAGATCATTCACTTACAATATTTTTGCAGTTCATTAAAGTGGTAAACATATTAACAAACAATCGGTAAGTTTTAAATTCAAGTAGATTTGGTTCTACCTACTCTATTAATTTTTTTTATTTTTTATATAACGTTAAAGTGAGGTTCAGTATCCATAAGCAAAAATGTAAACAAAACAAAGTGTAAAATAGTTCTATACATAGGTTATACATATATTCTTTTGTACATACTTACTGTCTAATTACTAATTAAGCCTCAAAATCTCTTACGGCCCGCATATATTGTTGCAGATTCATGTGAAATATATCGAGATTATGAATTTTTTTATTATAGTTTTTACAGGATCTACTTATAAACTTGTTCCGTGCATATGTTGTACGGTTGAAAGGAATGGCGAATAACGTAGAGGATCGAGTCTGCCTAGTCGGACATCGGAGCGTTACTTTAGACAGCAGAGTTGAGGAGTCGACGGATCCGCTAATTATTTTATGTAAAAATGCTTGATCCCTGATTTCACGACGTAATCGAAGGGAAGTATTGAGAAAATTATAACAATATTTATTTAAATTGAATTTATATTTCATCCGTTTAATAAACTTGCGTTGAATTTTTTCTATGGCATCAATATGAACTTTAAAGTGAGGGTTCCAAACCGTTGATGCATATTCTAAGTGGGATCTCACGAATGCGTTATACAATAGTTGAATCGCTTTAAAGTCTTTAAAAGGTTTGCATTGCCGGAGTATAAAGCCCAGCATTTTGTATGCTTTAGAGATTATTTTGTTGATATGAGGGACCAACTGAAGCTCACTGTCTAGTAACACTCCCAGATCTCTTATTTCAGTTACCCTGTTGAGACTAACGTCGTTTATTTGATAATCAAATTGTAAATGGGACTTTTTTCTCGAGTACGTTATGATATGGCATTTATCGACATCAAGATGAAGTTTATTGTTGGTACAGTATACGCTTAACCTATTTAGATCACTTTGCAGATTGAGACTGTCTGTCTCCGATTTAACTGAGGTGAATATTTTAGTATCATCTGCGTACAATAAAACTTGTGAATGGTGAAAACAGTCTATAATATATTTCGAATTGTCATTTATTACCTATTTTCCACAGAACAGGTTCAGTCGGGTATTTACGCATGTTTTTTTTTATATGACAAAGGTAGATAACTGAGCTCTCAGCCCACTTGATGGAAAGCGGGAATTCAGGCCCATGGGCATAGCGATCAGAAAATCGCCTATGCGCTGCCTACCCTGAGGACTTAGATGGATTGCCTCTATGCCAGTAATTACACCGGCTATCTTACTCCCAAACCGGAACACAGTACTAACTATTTAGCGGCAGATTAACGGGTAAGACGGTGGTAGTTATCCGGGCGGGCCCTGCACGAGGTCCTACCACCAGCAAAATTTTAGGAATGTAGGTCTGAGGTAGGTACGAAGGTTGTCAAATACGGGTATACCATAGGTATGGAATAATATATATTAGGACATTATATATTATAACATACTAGTTATAAAACACAGTAGGTATAAAACGCTTCCCGCTGTCTGTCCCTATGTATGGTTATATCTTTAAAACTACGCAACACTTGCTGGAGGTAGGACCTCGTGCAGGGTCCGTCCGGATAGCTAACACCGTCTTACCCGTTAACCTGCCGCTAAATAGTACTGTGTTCCGGTTTGGGGGTAAGATAGCCGGTATCATTACTGGCATAGAGGCAATCCATCTAAGTCCTCAGAGTAGGCAGTGCATAGGCGACTTTTGATTGCTATGTCCATGGGCCTCAGGTCCCGCTTTCCATCAGGTGGGCTGAGAGCTCAGTTGTCTACCTTCGTCACATAAAAAAAGAACACTTTTAAATATAATATATAGAGACATTCGAGAGGAAGGTTTTAGTATTATATAGTATTATGCGAAGCCGGGACGGGTCGCTATTTAGCCATAATTCTTAATAACATGTCGGTATGACCAATAAAGTATTATATACATGATAGATTCTTCTAATATGGAGCGGCGGTTGAAAGTGAAACTTTAAGCTTATATTATAAGTAATGAGCATTCTTTTCAAGTTTTCTCAAGTTCCCAAGTTATCAAACAGTCATACTTCTTGTTTTCCATTAAACTTCGCAGCTCAGCTGGTAAACAAAATAATAAATCATTTTTTGTGTAATATGGAGAGTTGTCTGTAGGTTCCACCTGTATAGCTCATTCATTCTTAATTGTCGTATTTAGTCAACTTTCTAACCTAAAACAATGTTTTCAATTGTAACTGGTATTTCCTGAATTAACAAATAAAAATTAAATAAAATCGGCTTCTACCGATTTCTCCAGGATCATTAAACCCCGACTTGGTGCCAAAGGGACCATCTCGGGGTTATATCTATCCGATTAAAAAAATTGAGAATCGGTTGACGATTCTCGGATATATCTAGTAACATACATAAAAAAAATCGTAAATTAGGTTTTAATGTTCTATCTTTAGTCTTTAGTTCTAGAAAATTATGTTAATAACGTGCAAATTTTACGAGGTAAATCATAAATCATTTTAAATAATCATGGTTTATTGTAAATTAGGTTTGAATATAATGTTGTATCTGTTATTTCTAGAAAATGATGTTAATAAAGTGCAACTTTTACAAAGTAAATCATAAATAATCATGGTTTATCGTAAATTAGGTTTTAATTTCATGTTGTATTTGTTAGTTCTAGAAAATTATGTTAATAAAGTGCTTTAGCATGATTTAAAACAATCAGTCGAATTGAGAAACACCTCTTTGAAGATTCTTTCAAATATAATTTAGATCATCCCGGTAGGTACCATCGAAAGTAGCAACTATCTCTGTCAGCCAAACGACATTTCCATAGGAGAGACAAAGGCCAGAGTACGCCGTGAAGCGTGGAAGTAGGTCGACGACCGCCATTGTTACGAGTAGCGGTAAACTAGTGGGCACGCGCATAGTACCCTTTATAGGCGAGACCCGGCCAAGAGCGTGTCGGGCCACGCATGAAGGGTACCCTTTATAGGGAGACCCGGCCAAGAGCGTGTCGGGCCACGCATGAAGGGTACCCTTTATAGGCGAGACCCGGCCAAGAGCGTGTCGGGCCACGCATGAAGGGTACCCTTTATAGGGAGACCCGGCCAAGAGCGTGTCGGGCCACGCATGAAGGGTACCCTTTATAGGCGAGACCCGGCCAAGAGCGTGTCGGGCCACGCATGAAGAGTACCCTTTATAGGGAGACCCGGCCAAGAGCGTGTCGGGCCACGCATGAAGAGTACCCTTTATAGGGAGACCCGGCCAAGAGCGTGTCGGGCCACGCATGAAGGGTACCCTTCATAGGCGAGACCCGGCCAAGAGCATGTCGGGCCACGCATGAAGAGTACCCTTTATAGGGAGAACCGGCCAAGAGCGTGTCGGACCACGCATGAAAGGTACCCTTTATAGGCGAGACCCGGCCAAAAGCGTGTCGGGCCATGCATGAAGGGTACCCTTTATTTATTTATTTATTTTTCTACTTTTATTTGTCATTTACATGGTCGTGAACACACCTTTAAGCCCCTACCTTACAGATGTCAAGATACCCTTTATAGGTAAGACCCGGCCAAGAGCGTGTCGGGCCACGCATGAAGAGTACCCTTTATAGGGAGACCCGGCCAAGAGCGTGTCGGGCCACGCATGAAGAGTACCCTTTATAGGGAGACCCGGCCAAGAGCGTGTCGGGCCACGCATGAAGGGTACCCTTTATAGGCAGACCCGGCCAAGAGCGTGTCGGGCCACTCATGAAGGGTACCCTTTATAGGCGAGACCCGGCCAAGAGCGTGTCGGGCCACGCATGAAGGGTACCCTTTATAGGCGAGACCCGGCCAAGAGCATGTCGGGCCACTCGGGCCACGCATGAAGGGTACCCTTTACTTATTTTTTATTGATTAAAACAAAAGTTTACATGACATTCCAGCATTTATAGGCGAGAACCGGCCAAGAGCATGTCGGGCCACGCATGAAGGGTACCCTTTATAGGCGAGACCCGGCCAAGAGCGTGTCGGGCCACGCATGAAGGGTACCCTTTATAGGCGAGACTCGGCCAAGAGCATGTCGGGCCACTCGGGCCACGCATGAAGGGTACCCTTTATTTATTTTTTATTTATTAAAACAAAAGTTTACATGACATTCCAGCATTTATAGGCGAGAACCGGCCAAGAGCATGTCGGGCCACGCATGAAGGGTACCCTTTATTTATTTTTTATTTATTAAAACAAAAGTTTACATGACATTCCAGCATTTATAGGCGAGAACCGGCCAAGAGCATGTCGGGCCACGCATGAAGGGTACCCTTTATTTATTTTTTATTTATTAAAACAAAAGTTTAGATGACATTACAGCATTTATAGGCGAGACCCGACCAAGAGCGTGTCGGGCCACGCATGAAGGGTACCCTTTATTTATTTTTTATTTATTAAAACAAAAGTTTACATGACATTACAGCATTTATAGGCGAGACCCGACCAAGAGCGTGTCGGGCCACGCATGAAGGGTACCCTTTATAGGCGAGACCCGGCCAAGAGCGTGTCGGGCCACGCATGAAGAGTACCCTTTATAGGCGAGACCCGGCCAAGACCATGTCGGGCCACTCATGAAGGGTACCCTTTATAGGCGAGAACCGCCCAAGAGCGTGTCGGGCCACGCATGAAGAGTACCCTTTATAGGCGAGACCCGCCCAAGAGCGTGTCGGGCCACGCATGAAGGGTACCCTTTATAGGCGAGAACCGGCCAAGAGCATATCGGGCCACGCATGAAGGGTACCCTTTATAGGCGAGAACCGGCCAAGAGCATATCGGGCCACGCATGAAGGGTACCCTACATGTATTAAAACAAAAGTTTACATGACATTACAGCATTTATAGGCGAGAACCGGTCAAGAGCATGTCGGGCCACGCATGAAGGGTACCCTTTATAGGCGAGACCCGGCCAAGAGCGTGTCGGGCCACGAATGAAGGGTACCCTTTATAGGCGAGACCCGGCCAAGAGCGTGTCGGGCCACGCATGAAGGGTACCCTTTATAGGCGAGACCCGGCCAAAAGCATGTCGGGCCACGCATGAAGGGTACCCTTTATAGGCGAGACCCGGCCAAGAGCGTGTCGGGCCACGCATGAAGAGTACCCTTTATAGGCGAGACCCGGCCAAGAGCATATCGGGCCACGCATGAAGGGTACCCTACATGTATTAAAACAAAAGTTTACATGACATTACAGCATTTATAGGCGAGAACCGGTCAAGAGCATGTCGGGCCACGCATGAAGAGTACCCTTTATAGGCGAGACCGGGCCAAGAGCGTGTCGGGCCACGCATGAAGGGTACCCTTTATAGGCGAGACCCGGCCAAGAGCATGTCGGGCCACGCATGAAGGGTACCCTTTATAGGCGAGACCCGGCCAAGAGCGTGTCGGGCCACGCATGAAGGGTACCCTTTATTTATTTATTTATTTATTAAAACAAAAGTTTACATGACATTACAGCATTTATAGGCGAGAACCGGTCAAGAGCATGTCGGGCCACGCATGAAGGGTACCCTTTATAGGCGAGACCCGGCCAAGAGCGTGTCGGGCCACGCATGAAGGGTACCCTTTATAGGCGACACCCGGCCAAGAGGGTGTCGGGCCACGCATGAAGGATACCCTTTATAGGCGAGACCCGGCCAAGAGCGTGTCGGGCCTCGGGCCACGCATGAAGGGTAGCCTTTATAGGCGAGACCCGGCCAAAAGCATGTCGGGCTACGCATGAAGGGTACCCTTTATAGGCGAGACCCGGCCAAAAGCATGTCGGGCCATGCATGAAGGGTACCCTTTATAGGCGAGACCCGGCCAAGAGCATGTCGGGCCACGCATGAAGGGTACCCTTTATAGGCGAGACCCGGCCAAGAGCGTGTCGGGCCACGCATGAAGGGTACCCTTTATTTATTTATTAAAACAAAAGTTTACATGACATTACAGCATTTATAGGCGAGACCCGGCCTAGAGCATGTCGGGCCACGCATGAAGGGTACCCTTTATAGGGAGACCCGGCCAAGAGCGTGTCGGGCCACGCATGAAGGGTACCCTTTATAGGCGAGACCCGGCCAAGAGCGTGTCGGGCCACGCATGAAGGGTACCCTTTATAGGCGAGACCCGGCCAAGAGCGTGTCGGGCCACGCATGAAGGGTACCCTTTATAGGCGAGAACCGGCCAAGAGCGTGTCGGGCCACGCATGAAGGGTACCCTTTATTAATTATTTATTAATTTTTTCTACTCCCGTACTTTTATTTGTCATTTACATGGTCGTGAACACACCTTTAAGCCCCTACCTTACAGATGTCAAGATAAGTCTATATTGTCTATTCCCTATACCTAAACTCATTCGGGCTTACACGCAGTACGTTTTTTGCATTTTAAAACACCTCGTGTATACACGACGTAATGAAATACATGGCTGCCAACCTAATTTTAAATGTTATTTCTGATGAACAGTAAACCATAGAGGAGCTTTCTTTTTTAATTTTGACGTCTCCCGCCCGACGAAATTGTGATTGTCCGATGAAATATTTCTCAAATTTACAATTTTATTTGAAAATAAGTGTGTGGTCGTAGAAAAAGTATTGTATGCAACATTGTTTAACTGGGTCAAAAACTGCTCGTGGCGTCTTTAATAACAATTTTCGGCTTCGCCTCAAATTGTTACCCACGCCACTCACCTTTTTTGACCTCTCTTAAACAAGGGTTGCATGAAATAGGTACTATATTAAAACAAAAGTTTACATGACATTTAAGGTGGTAGCCAGAGGCCCTACCTATCGCGAAACACGAACCAAGTGTTGCTCTGTCACACTTATGTACGAATTCACGAGTGCGAGAGAGAGGTTCGTGGTTCGCTTTCCAACTCATGCTACGGCTACAGACAGATACAGAAATTATTTTTGCGTAAAGTGATAATTTTCTTGACCTTGTTTTACAATTTTTTTCACAGACTTAATTGTGCAACCTTCACGTGTGTCATGGTTGTTATGAAATTTTCGTATGTTTTCCCACAGAAATTGTGTCATACATACAGAAATACACGTATTCGCGCCATTTCTATAAACATTACAAAAATTGACATCTGGGTTATGAATGTAGATAAACGGTGTCTCGGTTTTATTTAATGGCGGATTTTTATTTTGTACAGTCAAGGGCATAAATATGTATACACTTTTTTATCTTATGCCGTGAAAATAAGGTGCAAAAGTGTATACATATTTTGCCCTTGACTGTAGCAGTTTTTTCAAATTTTCCATTTTGGATATTTTCATATTTTTTCTTCTAAGAATCGCGAGCTGTTTCGTTCCTCATTAGCAGAAAAAAAGTCCCAAGAATTCCATATATTTTTCTGTTTTCCAGTGAGTTACGGTACTTACGGTCGAAGAAAGTGTATGAATAATAGTAATTCAATAGATTTTTTTTTTGGGACACTATTTATTTCTATCAGGATCGACAGAGCTCATGATTCTGAGTAGAAAAAATGTAAAAAGTCTAAATTTGGAAAATTTTAAAAAACGAAAACGAAATAAAAATAATAATATCACGTTTTGTTGACGTTTTGACATGTCACGTTTTCTAAAGTCGATATTTTCGGAAAAATCACTCCAGAAGAAAAAAAAAATGTGCCCCCCCCCTGGAACTTTTGATCCGTAGGTCCAAAAAATATGAAAAAAATGGCTTGTAGAATACTTTAAAATAAAACTGTTTCGAACATAATCGGCCCAGCCGTTTATGAATAACTACGGAACCCTACACTGAGCATGGCCCGACATGCTCTTGGCCGGTTTTTTTTTAGTATGAAGAATACAGTTTTTTTAGTATGTAGGTAGGTACAGCATAAAGAATTGCATATTCAACAAGAGCATTTTTATTGTTATGCAACCGGTCACACTGCGATATGCATCTATTAGTGGATCAGAGCGTAAACGTAAAATGACGAAACTTTGTTTAGTTGGTTACAAAAAAGCATGTCGTCCTTATCTGTGGCCTATGGACGCTATTTTACGTATACCATCTTCAGTAGAATCCATTACATTATTTCATAATCACGCACTTTTAGAACACCATCTTGGTATCAACTTCAACACCAACTAAAAATCTTTACATACATTTTTAGTTAAAATTATTGATATTTATTAGTATTAACGTATAAATACATCTGCGAACGTGTTTCACATGTGTCAAAGACGTCAAATGCTCTGGAAAGTTTTTTTTGTGACGAAGGTAGACAACTGAGCTCTCAGCCCACCTGATGGAAAGCAGAAACTGAGGCCCATGGACATAGTGACCGAAAAATCGCCTATGCGCTGCCTACCCTGAGGACTTAGATGGTTGGCCTCTATCTACGCCAGTAATTACACCGGCTATCATACCCCCAAACCGAAACACAGCAACACTGCTATTTAGCGGCAGGTTAACGGGTAAGACGGTGGTAGCTATCCGGGCGGACCCTGCACGAGGTCCTACCACCAGCAAGTCAGCCATATCTTTTTATTTTGTTTTTGTTTTCCTGACGAATGGTACATAAGGATGCATTAGGACTAGGAGATAATGTCCATAATCGCCATGCTGGGCAAGCGGATTGGCGATCGCAGTAGTGTGTCCACTATGATGACGCCCATCATCACCCTTCAATAATGAATGGTCATTGACACTTCAAACCCTTACTCAAATTGGAAGATCAGGGAAGAGTTGAGATGACAAGCCTCTAACGTTATGGCAATAAAAGCGTGTTCAGATATTTTTGAACTCCCCGGACGCTACGATATAATAATATCTGATGGCGACTGTACTTATTACGATCACGAATTCGTAATAAACTTAAAAGGGCCGTGACGTAACTTGTACTTAGGTTTTTGTTTTCGACTTTATTCCCATAATATAGAGTCGAAAAGCAAGATGTTTGTTTCCCGAAGTTAATGGTATGGAGAACTGTTTTGCTTGAATTATGAATATACACCGTGGGCAAGAGTAAACTTACAAATTTTGCCTAATAGTTAAATAAAAGCTCCGTAGCCTAGTTGGTAGTGACCCTGTCTGCGAAGCTGGAGGTTCCGGGTTCGAATCCCAGCGAGGGCATTATTTGTGTGTTTACATATTTATCACAAATATTTGTTCCTTGGTCATGGATGTCTATGTATTTAAGTATCTATAATCTATATGTATCTATCTATTATATGTATCATCGGTTGGTACCCACATCACAAGCCTTAATTGAGCTTACCGTGGGAGTAACTCGATTTGTGTAAGATGTAAGAGGTGATGTATATATTGGCGATCTTCTTTTTTAGTTTTTCTTCTTCTTCTTCTGCTTTTTCAGTTTTCTTTTTTATTCTGGCTGGGAATCCTCTTGTTTGTAACTTTCATTTCAATGCCATATCTCAAATCGAAAAGCTGTCACTCACACGACACGTCATCGAAATATCATAATGGAATTATATCTTTACGCACGTAGGTGTAGGTCTATATTTATTACTGGTTCTGTTGATTGTGACTTCATTATCTAATAATGATACACATAACATGTATCCCATGTTAATAAAAAAACTCACCTAACCTACTTAACATTTCGTCTGCTGACAAGCAAAACTCACTATAAAAACTGTCACTACTCTTAGCTACCTCGTATGTGAGTATTGAATCAGAACTGAGATACGAGTTCTACTTCAAGTAGGTATTTGTTACTTAGTGAGTTTTGGTTGTCAACCGACGATTTGGTAATGATAACGTAACTCTGGTAAAAAAACGGGTCGTATTAAGAACTATCTTCCACACAATCTAAGAGTTATAGAAGAATCTAAGAGTTTCCACACAATTTACGAGTATATACGTATTAAAAAAAACATAGTCCAACGGAATTACAAAAACTGACTGAAAAGCACAATGAATAATAATGAACACCGTTACATCACAAACGTGTCTAAAATTTGTCGGCTTACTGAGCCCACGTTGTATACTTATGTACTAAAGTTACGCGATTTGAATAGATTAGCGAAAGTGAACATAACCTTATTTTTTATAACGTCGGTAGAGAATCCGATTGGCTTCGCACGTAAAGATTTCGCTTAGATAAGTTGTCACGTTGACGGCGAATCTGAATAAAATATAGTCTGGGACTATCTAAAATGTAAATAAATCATTATAAATACTGGATATCATAATACCAAAGAAAAAAAACCGGCCAAGTGCGAATCCGACTCGCGTTCGAAGGGCTCGTATTGATCATTATCAATTTATCATTAAAAAACACGTTAGTTGTATAGGAGCCCCCTAAAATATCTATTTTAGTACAGATGGTGCCTTTTTTAGGCTCTAGTGCGAGAAGTGGGTCATTTTACGTCAGGTCCAAAACTTCGTATGACATCTAAAGGTGCATTTAGACTAAACGAGCATTCGCTCATTCTATCCCCCACTCTATGAAATTCGTTCGATATACAAATCGTGATTCGTCCAAATTTGTGGGGGATAGAATGAGCGAATGCTCGTATGGTTTAAATGCACCTTGATATTTAAATATGACAACGTAAACTGATTTGTTACACAAAACCTAAAAAATAAAACATCTTCGTCTACAAATTACCTATTCGATCTGAAGCCACTCTCGAACCTATATCAATTTCGCACTCAATTCGCGTACTCACCTACATTAAGTGCGCTCTAGCGGGAGAAATCTCGCGCCGTCACGTATTCCGTTTTTTTATTCGACAAATTTCCGTAATAGGAATCCGCGACAAATACCCGATACGATACAGTTCGGGGCGCGTGTCCATTGTGCTACGTCACTGTGTAGGTATATTATTTATACTTGCATGAAAGCATTTCAAAAAATGTTATAAAACTATGTAAACGGATAGACTCTTTAATTTCTTAAATATACTCTTTTCTTAAATATACGCTTTAACTAATTTTAACTTCATTCCGACGTTTCGAACACTTTACAGGGTTCGTGGTCTGCGGATGACTCATCCGTTAGTTTTATTTCATATTTATTTTTATTTTTTATTTCACGAAAGTTTAAATTCAATTACCTACGAGATTACGTCCAATTTGTCTTCAAACATTTATGGGAAAGGACGATATCCTGCAATCATAATCATAATCATTTATTTGCATATAAAAAGAGTTTTACATAATAGGTAATCTATAAATAAAATGTTCTGACCTTTTTAGCTGTTTTTTGACAGCATGCAAATGGGTCCTTATTCTTATAACATTTAATTAGTGCATAAACTATCTTAAACTAACTTAATTAATGACTAAACAACAATAGATTCAATTGATTATAAATATTAGATGTCATATACCAAAGAAAAACGACCAAGATCACCTACTGTCCGAGGTGGGGATCGAACCCACGTACCTACTCAGCTTTCGCAGATTTTCAGATTCAATTGAATTAATACAAGTACAAATACAAATAATTTATTCAAACGTAAGCACATGTTTACAATTTTCAAGCGTTATCCAGTAGGCTCCAAACTAGGCTGAGCCTGTATCTTGGGACCCACACTGAGTCGGTTAACATTAGCAAGTACATAGAGTATTACACGTTACAAGCAGCAAGACATGAAATTTGGATATATGTAGGTACTTAAGGAAAAACAACCAAATATATATGAATTGTTAAAAATCTCGCAAACGAAATATAAATATTAAGAACAATATTAAAATAAAATATGTGTATGTGTGTTGTGTGCGTGTGTAAGTGAAAACGTTTGTGTAAACGTGTCCTTAGGGTGTTAATAATTATTAAAATAGATAACAGTAAGTCAAGATTTTTCGCAAGTGCACATATACAGTGCCAACATACAATACCGTGTGTCGTACGACAACGGGACGGCGCCGACACGTGGAGGCTCGTTCTCATTACGGACGCCGGGCAGGTGTTTATTTAAACCGTTTTTCAGCCGATAGGAAACTTGCGGAAATATTGCTTTTTATTTTCTGTAATGTGATTTGCAATTTACATTTATTTATGTTTTCGTGGGACAACTCAGTTTTATTTAATGTTTTTGAGTTGTATTTTTAAGTACCTAGTAAGTCTAGTAACACTACTATGTATATTTATATCATACATATTTTTTCATATTCCGGTATATTTTCGTTGGTACCATGTTAGTACATATGTAACAACTAATATTTGTGATGTAGTTTACATCATTAAAATAATTTATTTGTGTTAAAAGTTATGGTTTGTTAGTATAAAAATGTATACTATATTTATTTATTCATTTAACCTGTATTGCACACAGCTACAAAAAAAATAAAAGTACAAGTGGTAGAATTAATGCCCTAAGGCATTCTCTGCCACTCAAAATGGTAAATTATTAATATTACATTAACAAATCAGAACCGGTAAACTAGTTAGCTACAACGGTTTTTGACAGTAATTTACAAATTGCCTCATATTAAAATAAGTGACTTTGCTATTAAAAAATCGAATAATTGATTTTTCCTTTTTTCAGGTAAATTGAAGTATTTATTCAAGTCCTCATGTTAAAAGTTCATCGATCATCTTCTAGTATAATGTAAGTGTACATAATAATACCTATGATTCATTATACATTTTCGTGACATAAATGTAGATTCATATATTGTACAAAAACGAACTCCCTTATTCATAAAAGTGTCCTAACTTAGTAAAACGCTGCGTATTGTTTGTCCCTTTCGCTCTTATAGACATATCGGTAAGACCGAAAGGGACAAACAATACTTACCCGCTTCTTAAGTTAGGAGAAGTATAGAAATAAGGGGTTCTTAAATTTTTTATGAAACGACATATGTATAATATATCAAATATAAAGAGTCCCCACCGGGGCTTGAACCTGGGACATCTAGCTTAAAGGCCATTAGTATAAAAAGCGTTGTAAGAGAGTAGAATTAATTTACATATGCAAATAGCTAAAGTGCAGGTGACGAAGTAATGGATTTGAATGGTAATAACCTAAGTTAGGGCAAGTTAGTGCTTGAACTCGAAGACTAACTCTGGCTGTTAACTTGTAAGTTACATTTTGGTTTGACACAGATTCTTTTACTAGATGGAACATATTAATTATGTACATCGCCGGGTTAAAGGCAGAACCTACCAATTGCTGAATAAATGTTTTTCCTAACTAGTGCGGAAATTCTTTCGTATACAAAACGTGATTCGTCGAAATTCGTTGGTTTCGTAGAGTGGGGGATAGAATGAGCGAATGCTCGTTTGGTCTAAATACAAGGTGTATTTAATATTTAATGTGTAATTTAATTAGAATGATAGAGATAAATCCTCGTACAGACGCATTAGGAGGTAAATGCGCATAATCGTCACGCCGGGCAAGCGGATTGGCGATCGCAGTAATGTGTCCACTAGTCGGTATTAAACACCGTCTGGCGAAATCCGCCAAACTCACCCATGTAATGGGTCCGGCAGTCTACAATCACCTGCCTGACCACGTTAGAGACGCTCCATCACAAGGAAGCTTTAAAATGCAGCTTAAAAGCTGGCTTACCGAGCACACCTTTTATAGCTTCAACGAATTCGCAACTAGAGTTAAGTAAAAAATATTTGTAATGAAATTATTGAATTTTTGTAATTTTATTATCTGACGATTATTATTATTTATTGAGATACTGCAATGTATACTGTTATTTATAACATTATATTTTTAGTTAATTGTACCTATGTAGATAAGATGGTGACATATAATATGATATTACCAATAAATGAATATGAATATGAATATGATGACGCTGCCCATCATCAATCTTTTACCCCCTTATTCATAAACGTCTGCTAACTTAACAAGCCGCTAATAATTGTTTGTCCCTTTTGCTCTTATGGACACATTGTTAAGACCGAAAGGGACAAACAATTATTAGCGGCTTGTTAAGTTAGCAGACGTTTATGAATAAGCGGGTTATAAAATAAAGGTCAGTGACACTTCAATCCCTTAGTCAACTCTTACGACACCCGCAGGAGTTGGGGTTTTGACAAATGTATTCTTACTGCCGCCACCACACGGCCAACTCGAAATTTACGAATTTACAATGCGGTATCTATGGGAGGTAATCTGTGAAGACAACTTAACTAACATGTGTATGGAGATGTGCAAATGTAAGTAATTTCCAGCGGTTAGCTAACTTCGTAGTTCGGACGCCCCCGGAATCTAATCCTTCCCAAGTAAATAGCGTATATTATTTTGTCAGCCTCTTAACCCGGTGGGAGTGTGGCTGGGTATCTCATACCCTGCGTTTGACTTATGTCAATATATGTAGTTTATTTTTGTTTAACTTTTTTTCACCACACTCTCGCCGGGTTAAGGCCATGCCATGGACCGGATAAGTGTGCATCACGTGCGCGTGGCGATCGCGTTGTAGCGTATATAAATGTCATGTGAGCGTGACGTGCTAGCGGTGTGCCATCTAATATGACATTTACATAAACTGCAACACGCTCGCGCACTTGCATACGCATCCAGTGTGGCTTAACGTTAAGAGGCTGACTGAAAGTTCATCAATACGCCCTCAGAAAAAGCGCTCTAAAATTAGACCTGTGAATAAAAAATCACCCTGTATTTTAAATCAGGTATGTAACGGAAGTGTTTTAACGGAAGCGGAAGCAGAAGTTTTGAATTTTGTTTAACGGAAGCAGAAGCGGAAGCGGAACCGAAAACTGAACCAGAACCAGAAGCGGAGCTCGAGTGAGAGCTAAGTAGACGAGATGTTAAGGGTAGGTAGAGATGGCAAGCGGAGAAATAAGCGAATGACAGGTATAGTTAAATCTGTTGGTTTTGGTTGTACGCCGCGCATGTCCCACCGTTGCTATAGGCTCCGACATCCGCTATGACTTCTGTTTTAAGAATAACAGAACCAGAACAGAAGCGGATGTGTAAAACAAAACGGAAGTTCCGCAGAAACAGAAGCGGAAGCATAACTCCGTTACATACCTAATTGTAATATCTATGAGTCTCACATAAAGGTGCATTCAGACCAAACAAGCATTCGCTTCTAACCCCCTACTCTACGAAATTTATCGTTACACAAAACGTGATTCGTTGATTTCGTAGAGTGGGGGATAGAATAGCGAATGCTCGTTTGGTCTGAATGCACCTTTAGTTGTTATTCTAAAACTATTCGATAAGTATTATTCACTTAAATGTACTCTATTTTAAAATTCCAGTACTAGAAATTTTACAATTCATTCAATTCTGTTTTTACAAATTCCTGTAATTTCATTCATTCATTCAATTCGCTTCTCTTTGAATTACGAGATCTATAACGGTTATAGAATAGAACGAGGGACCGATTTGAAGCATTCCAACGCTGGATTGACTAATTGATCCGATATTCGGGTCAAACATAGGTACTAAGAACATCACCATTATATGTATACAGGATGGCCCATTCGAATCAGTCAGTATGGAAAAGTCTGAAACTATAAGAGATACGAAGATTTGTTCTTAGGTCCGATTTTGATAAAAAGAAAAACGACATTCATACTTTTGAAAAAAAAAACTGTACCCAGCTAGGGAATCGAACACGGTTTTTTTGAAAAAAAAAATTACAATATTTTTATTCAGATATCGTTTGTGTAGGTCTTACTTACGCAGTAAAGGTCTCTAAGAAACATGTTGTCTAAAATGAATGGAATTCATTGTTTTCACGTACTTCAATTTATTTTCCTAAGTGTTTGTTGTGTAAATCTTAAGAAAAGATTTTTTTTTATATTTATTCACGTAGTTTTCATTATTATTAAAATCGATGACATGGTTCCTAAGAACAAATCTTCGATGTCTTATAGTTTCAGACTTTCCCATACTGGCCGATTTGAATGGGCCACCCTGTATATCGTTGCCTGTTACCCACATCACAAGCCTTAATTGAGATTACCGTGGGACTAGGTCGATTTGTGTGAGATGTCCTAAGATATTTATTTATTTATTATTATAAAAAATAAAAAAAATCGACTTCGACCGATTTCAAGAAGATCCTATCAAACCCCGACTTGGACCATCTCGGTTTATTTTGAAGTCGGTTAAAAAAATAATTATCGAAATTGGTTAGCGTGATATTGAGTTATCCGTCCAGTTGTGCTTAATGCAAAAAATTATGACTTATATGGTTTTATCATGGATGATATTATCAGAATTGGACCAAAATAAATGGGACCAACCGGTAAGCATAAGCTTTCAAATAAAAAAATAATCATGGATATCGGTCCTCCCAGCTGAAAGTTCTGAGGTAACAAACATAAAAACCCGTATCCAACTGACTCCTGCGGTCTTCAGCTGGTTTTACCTTCACATTTTTTAACGTCAAGTATTTTTTTCAAAAAATTTTACCCTCCAATTAGGGTGTAGCGAGAAAAATTGCAATAAGTTTAGACAACATTACAGTTAAAAAAAACAATGCGTGATGCAACTAGTTAAACAGTAACAGTTTGAAAAACAGGCACATTATGTATGTAAAACAAAAGAATTACTATCAAAAAACAAAAATTAGCAACCGGTTCTAACCGCAAAGCACCGCTGACCCCAAGAAGAACCGGTAAGAAACTCGGCGGGACTTGTTTTTTTTAATAATCATGGTATGTATCTAACTTACATCTTACAACTAACATGCATTAAAAAAAAAGAACTAATACACAAAATTGATTTTAAATAAATTGAGTTGTCAGTATAGGTAATAAAAACATTAATGTAATGCACGTTTGGAGATGTATAAGGTCTCCAAGCGTAAATTCAGCGAGGCCCCGTTGAGTCAAGGGTATAAAGGTGGATTTAGACCAAACGAGCATTCGCTCGTTCTATCCCCCACTTTACGAAATTCGTTCGTTACACAAAACGTGATTCGTCGAAATTCGTTGATTTCGTAATGCATTTTAACAAGCCCAACCTAAACTGAATCGTATTTAAGAGATCATGGTTCAACATGGAAAACAAAGAAACAACAAATTGCAAACTGGTTTCGAATATGTAAATAACAGATCAAATATACATTTGAACACTGAAATCCCCCTCGGTGGACATTAGTATTCCTTTGCGGAGGAATTTGATGAAACTGTCATTATAATCAGAGGGTTATTGTTCGGATACTGTTCGGTTTGGTCTAAATCGATTTTATATTATTTGTTACCAGTACGTAGCGTATTATTTGATAAAAGAATGATGATGGGCAGCAGCGTCATCATAGTGGACACATTACTGCGATTGCTAATCCGCTTGTTCAGCGTGGTGATTATGGGCATTTAACTCCTAATGCGTCTATAGTATAGACTCTATAAGCATAGTTAATAGGAGAGGCCTACGTCCAGCAATGGACTATTATAGGCTGATGATGATGAGTACGTAGCCATACCATGAGTTGGAAAAATACGTTAGGGTTTTGGTTTTACTCGATAAGTAGGTAATGCACTCTGTCGAGCTCGCAATGTAAAGGTAGATTTAGACCAAACGAGCGAATGCTGCTTCTATCGACTAGCGAACTCTACGAAATTCGTTCGTTACACAAAACGTGATTCGTCGAAATTCGTTGATTTCGTAGAGTGGGGGATAGAAGGAGTATTCGCTCGTTTGGTCTAAAATAAATAAAAGAAATATCTTCGGACATCTTACACAAATCGACCTAGTCCCACGGTAAGCTCATTTAAGGCTTGTGATGTGGGTACCAAGTGATGATATATGTAGTAGATATATACATATAGATACTTAAATACGTACATAGACAGCTACAGAACAAATATTTGTGATAAATAAATACACAAATAATTCCCTCGCCGGGATTCGAACCCGGAACCTCCAGTGATGTAGGCAGGTTCAATACCAATAACTAGGCTACAGAGGCTGTCAAAATAGCATAGTTAATAGAAGAGACATACGTCCAGCAGTGGACTAAGACAGGTTGATGATGATGATTACTAATAAAAATGAAGTAACTACAATGTTTAATTTTGTTTCTATATTTAGATACCTACTTCACTTACTCCATTACTTGACTACATGTCAGGTAAACTCGAGTTTGAACCCGTGGGAGGTAAGTGGGCGACTGAGTTACCCCCCACTCCCCCTATTAAGGTAAAAATAACCATTAGGAATACATATAAGTCGATAATGTTACCTAGAACTCTGGAGTATAGGTAATTATTTGCGGATTTGTTATGAAGCGGTGGTTTAGATATATGACTTTCAATCCGGAGGTCGTGGGTTCAAATACTGGCTAGTACCAATGAGTTTTTCCGAAACTTATGTACGGAATATCAGAAGATATTTACCATTAGCTTTCGGTGAAGGAAAACATCGTGGGGAAATCTGCATACATCCGCGAAGAAATTCGAAGGTATATGTGAAGTTCCCAACCCGCTTAGGGCCAGCGTCGGGACTATAGCCCAATCCCTCTCATATATGAGAGGAGGCCTGTGCCCAGCAGTGGGACACTATAAATATTTATTTATTTATTTTTATTATCTGCTGATGCTTTCATTTATCGGTCATTTTTAAAACTGTACGAATTATGTACATAAATTATTTATTTTAGTGATTTCACTAGCCTAAACTACTCGTATATCTAAGATTGGTCCTTGTGGCATTGTACCAAGGATGCTGGCGGCATTTCTTCGCTGTATCGCAATACTGATGCATTGTGCGAGGAAGCCGCCAGCTCTTCGGTCTTAGTTACGTCTACGTCAACCAAACGTTCGCGATTACAGCGAAGAATTCACGTGCGCTGAGGGCCCCATGAGCCTAAAGTTTCTATGCCCTTATATTTATTAATTTTGACCTATTTTTTACAATTTCAATAAAAAGACGAGTGAAGAATAATTACTTTTCATAAAGCTAGGCGTATACAAAATGAATTAAAAATGAGATCAGCTTGAAAAGAGGCAAGTATTTTAATATAAACGTCACAGGATCTGTCTGTGCGTTGACCTCCGTCCAACGTTCTTTGTAACTAACTACTAACTAAATTCGTGGAATTTTGGCGAAAGTTTTAAAATTTAAAGTATTTTAGTTGAAACGTTTAAATATTATTTGCCGCGTGGTGACGGCAATAAGAATACATTTGTCACCACCTCAACTCTTCCCGTGGGTGTCGTAAGAGTCGGCTAAGGCATTGCAACCCTTAACTTTCGACCATGATAGTGCGTGACACACCTAGCATTGTGCCTAGGAGAAGTTTCGTAAGTTCCGAAACTTGCATAGAGAATGTTCTCAGCAATTTAAATTTTACAAGCAATCTAATCATGCCAAAACGATTGTACATACATGCCTTTTAAGGTATATTTCATGCCTTGTTTACTCAATAGTGAAATACAATATTATTCATTTCACTTTTTTATAAGTTCTCATGGAATTCTCAATGAGAACTTACTCTTGAATTCTGATGAAAATTCTCTGAAATTTCCGAGTATATTCTCGCAATTATGAGAATGTTCTGAAACTTTTACATTGCTAGACACACTAGTCAAACTGAATAAGAATAAAGAAATATACTCATTTCCTCTAAAAGGAAAACAAACAAAATTTTCTCTTTCGAACAATAGCTTGAACTTAGAAATGCACTTGACCTTGTATAACCTCACGTAAATGCTGAACCGAAACTGATAGGATTCGCAACAGGCTGAAACAATGGATAATCGATCCGTTAGGTAACCGGCCATTGACTTTTTTTATACACTTGGAACCTAGTAACCCATCGAATAGTCATTTTTTATCGCCTGCGACCATATATAACATGGACGTCTAACGCTAGCTCAAAAATGCTTCCAAAAACAATTGTTCAATTGTGCCAAGATGGGCAGGACATAGCGTTTTCTTAACACCGCGCATATTTCGGCGCAACTTCTTTGACAAATAAATATAATTTTTTTTTTGGACATCTTTACACAAATCGACCTAGTCACACGGTAAGCTCAATTTAGGCTTGTAATGTGGGTACCAGACGACGATATATATAATAGATAGATACATATAGATACTTAAATACATAGACGGCCATGACCAAGGAACAAATACACAAATAATGCCCTCGCCGGCAAATGTTTTTAGAATATAGCCAATCAAAACTTAGATGGACTAATCACAACTATATTTAAATGGCGGTTGAAGTTTTTATAGGTTGATATTGAAATTCATTACCGTCATGCATTGAAGAGGGGGTGACATTTGTACTATTTATTTTTTCCCAGTAGTCACACTACTTAATACTATTTAAATTACAAATATTAGATGTCATATACCAAAGAAAAACGACCAAGATCACCTAATGTCCGAGGTGGGGATCGAACCCACGTGCTCAGCTTTCACGGCTGATGCCTGCACTGCTCGGCCACTCCGTCTTAAGACCGATCGATAATCTATTTTAATCATTATTATTTGTATAATTTGTCGTTTAATAAAGACACCTATGACTTGATAGCTTGCTATTAAATCGGGGCGTAACTTGGCGGTCATTGCCACTTGCTACCTAGTACTAAGAAAGGTTCTAGAATCTAGACTTTTCAAGTGTAGGTATTCGCGTTCCCAGACAGTTGAATGCACTTCGTGTCGTCGATCTCTTGCATAATAGTTGCACGGTTGTACTTTACTGCTTTATTGTTATACTTAGACTTTTTCTAAATATCGACTTAGCTTAGTAATGTAAAAAGCAAAACAAAAAATAAACACTATAAATATAATTTAACGGTTAAACTCATGTGTATTTAGTCACCAAGTTTTGGAGAGCCCAGGTCCCCATTATCAAGCACAGCGCCCGTGATCAGTTATAGTTATATATTATGTTTGACTAAAGTTAAAATTCAAAAAATAAAATAGGTAACGAGTGACATTTAAAAAAAAGAAGAAACATAAGCTATACATAGTTACATTATATTCGTAATCGTTATTTAAAGCCCTTCATTTTGATAGAGTACCTAGGCTATAGGTTTTTTGTTTATTCTTTTATCTCATGTAAAATCCATTCTATCCATATTCACATTAATTTTATATTGATTTAAACTTCACGATTACCACTCATATTTTAAAGACAAACGGGTCTTAATCGCGTAAACTTACATTTAGTTATATCCTGACGTTTCGGGCATGACGTTACACCCGTGGTCGCAGGCAGACAATCACATTAATTTTATTGGTGAAGTATCCAAATTATACATATTTTATCGACAAACTGATCTGAATCCCGTAAGCTTACGTTCAATGTAATCCTGACTTTTCGGGCATGACGTTACACCCACAGAATTAGATTTGGATAGAACACACAAGTTCATTCATTTGTATGGCGGCCGAGCGTGTCTGATTTTGTACTGAAGTTGTTACTTGCCTATGATTTTAAATAATGTCTCAGGCCCTTGAGTATTCATATTTTTTTGTGTTGTTGCAATTAATATTACTTAAGGAGGCATTATTAATGTTTTTGTTCACTTCAACTTACAAAATTTGACGTCCGAAAGCTGCAAGATGCGATTAAAGACGGACAACTCAGTGGATTTTACTGAGTTCATTAGACACGCTAAGTAGATACGTTTGCTTGATCTATGGTATATTATGACATCTGTGGTTACACCCACCCGTATACTACTTACTACTTCTAATTCTGTCTGTTTGCACCTCTTCACACTGGCGTTGCAATACTATAATGACGCGTATGATGACGTGCGCCCCACGCTCGCGAGTCGATTGGCATGAACGCGGGCTCAGTGCTTGATAATGGGGACCTAGGCTCTCAGAAACATGTCGGGCGTAGTGACTAAATACACGTGAGTTTATCCGTTTATTTATATGTATATATAGTTATTGTCGCACGAAATTTTTAATTCAATTCCACTATTTTCTTCTGTTACCGCGAAGATTACACATGAAATAAAACTGTGTGTGAAAAGTGGTCTCACCACGAACTCTGTAAGGTGTTCGAAACGTCGGGATGAAGTTAAATACAATTAATAGAAGCACATCTGTTACGACATTGAGAGATTATCCGCATAGTAAAAAAGTAACACCAATATCAATTAGTTTAATTTAAACTAATTGATATTTTCTAATCATGAATTGATTACAGAGCCCTCTACAAATTCAACGCAACTCACAGTTCTCGAGTTTGCGGACGATTGTGGTAGACACACGTCTTTGAGTGGCTTAAGGTTGTAGTACCTTCGAAACATTAAGTACAGATGTCGCTAGTGATTAGTTTCACAATACCATTGACTACTTAAATTCGCTGTAATTCACGGAAGTTCGTCTGGTGTAATTGGAAGCACGTTGGACCGGCAATCCAGAGGAAGCGGGTTCGAATCCCGTGACAACTAGAGTCTGGCGCAGTTAATTTTTTCTATGGTAAGCATCTATTACGACATTAATAATATTAATATACGCGAGTTTATCCGTTTTCCATAGTTTTATTTCAATTCCACTATTTTCCAATATCTTTGCTATCTTCGCTCATCGGTATTCCATCCTCAATATTATCATAGACAAATAGAAAATGTAACCGTCTATGCATACGCCCGAGGCATGCAGTCTCGGTAATGCACTCTGGAACCTAATATCGGGCCAATCTGGCCACTTTGCAGTATATAAAGTGGTATTTTGCTTGCATTTTTAGGGTCCTGTAAAAACGAATGTACCGTTATCATTTATTATACCTCTACTGATAGTTGTGTTCCGCAGAATATTAACAGTGTACCTAAAACCTAATCTTATTATATATTATTTCAGGACTAAAAAGTTTTATTGAGTATTCAGTAATAAAATGCCAAATAAAAACATCTTATTACCGTAACACTGATCAGTGCAAAAGGCCTTTTGATGTTAGTGTGTTTATAACGTGACATAATAGTACATTGTGTACCTAGGGAGGTAAGTACAGTATTACTAATCAATCAATCGTAAATGCAAGGCAGCTAACTGTCTTTGTCCCACTAATATGAAAGATTGACAGAGAGGGAAAACTACGATACGCTACTAAGCGCTAGCGATTGGCAACTTGGCTAAGCATCCTGGCCTCCTGCTATTCTGCAATCGTGAACGATAAGCGATAAGTCACGTGACCGTAACAATTGAAATTGTCAAGTGACTTTCGTTCGAATCTGTAATTCTCATACCGTCAAATGCGCCAACATTGCCACCACGGGAAAGTTTGCCCGTAACGCAATTTTTTTACAAATCGGTTTGTGGGGTAAATTTAATCAGAGTTCTGGCAACTCCACTATTTTTAGTAGAAACTAGGTTATATGGGTGGCAACACTGCGCATCATATTTGCAGCTAACGTCAATCAGTAGCTTGTTCCAACTCGTTGAGTGCAGTGCGTTATTTGGCGGGCAAATTCTTAGTGAAGTTTCAAGGTGAATTGTGCAAAATGGGGAAGACGCTGGTAGGTAAAACTCATGTCATGTAATAGAATAAGATGTGTAGATTGTTTTTCTGTTAATAAAGTTACTAAAAGCCTATTATTAACGGAGTTATTGTCTTAGAGAATGTTACTCAGCCATGTAGCAGCCGGTCATTGTAAACTTTGCCCATCGCCAAAAACGTCCTAGGGTTGTCACCTCGTTGTATTTACCAGCCTTTGCGAATAAAAGAGGTTATTGTTTTATAAACGAATATTTACATCGTACTTTTGTTTTTATTCTTTTTACACTACGAGTATTATCAACAGACTTTAATGTTAAAAGGAAAGTGTTCTCAAGTCGTGTGTATTATTATCTCTCTTTGTTCACGGGCCTATAAATCCCGGTCTTTTGATAGGCTTGCGCGGGGATACAGATCCAACACCTAGAGGCCCTTAGGAGAAATTTGCTGTGTTTTACACCTGCTGCAACCCATTCACGGGCACAAAAATAGATATGCGTGAACCGGTCCCAGCAGGCATATAGAGGCTATTGGAGATTATATGGAAAAGACTAGTGAGTTATGGTGATGAAGGTTGGATGGATGATTGGTAGGAGGTAGTACTTACTTAAAATATATTTATCTTAACGCTTTACACAAATTAACTCAAAAGTGACAACCCTAACACTTTTGAAATCTCAGGTGCCGTTTGTATGGGAAAGGAAAAAAACTGCCAGGTAACATTGCCCACTTGATTTATTAAAAAATTTACACAGTTATCGCTGAGCTGTTTACAGGAAACGGTAGGATTGCCCGTAAGCTAGGTGTGATTCTTGTTTCAAAGCTATACGAGCTATATTTAAGTGCAAAATCGACGTGGGCAATGTTGGCCAAAAGTCCGGATAACTTTACCCGCCCTCAAAATCGCAAAAAATATAAATAAAATGATGATTTAAAATTTTTTATGAGACACAGACAACTGCACTTGATCACAATATACCTGTTAAGCCAAAAAAAAGTAGTAGGCTTTCATAGTTTTTTTTGAGAAATTCGTGTTTTTTTGAAAAAAGCGGGCAAAGATAGGGCATTTGACGGTACATTTATTTTTATTACTTATAGTTTATCGTATACGTTTGCAGAATGTCATCTTAGCTAGATAATACAACTGGATACATGCTGTATGAACATCTTCCAGAAAATCGATTCCCGTACAAATGCAGTTCCTTCACACTGAAACTAATAATACCGTATATACAAAGGTCTGTTTGATTCGAACATAAACACGACTAAGTATGCGGTTGCCACCTTAAAACAAAACCAGTGTCAGAGCTTTCAACACATAAAGAATGCATGTAAACGTGTATCTTTGTGATTGGTTCGAAAAGGGTTTGTTCTACGATGAATAAACAGGTATTTTTGAATCGAAACTGAAATGTTTATTTTACTTTGTGCCAGGAATGGATATTGCTAGTTCAATACTTCGTTTTTAGGAAGAAGAATCGTGCGTCAGTGCATTCAGACCAAACGAGCATTCGCTATTCTATCCGCCACTCTACGAAATCAACGAATCACGCTTTGTGTAACGACGGAATTTCGTAGAGTAGGGGGTTAGAATAGCGAATGCTCGTTTGGTCTGAATGCACCTTGATTGCAGTGCGATTTTAAAAATAGCTAATATAGAATTGGTAAGAAAACAATTGAAAATTACTTGTGTAAGAAATTAAGAGTAATTTATTGAAGATGGTTGATCGGCAGCATCATCATAGTGGACTCACTAAAGGTCTCTGCCCAATAGACCGTACCATACCATGACCATAGCATGAACGTATCAGACAAAGAACTATTCTTTGTATTGAAAAGTATAACCCCCTTATTCATAAACGTTTGTTAACTTAACAAGCCGCTAATAATTGTTTGTCCCTTTTGCTCTTATGGACACATTGTTAAGACCGAAAGGAACAAACAATTATTAGCGGCTTGTTAAGCTAACAAACGTTTATGAATAAGGGGGTAAGACTATGCATGCCCACTAGAACGTTCCGGCGCCGGCCAATACGGTCTCATACTTTTCAATACAAAGGATAGTTTTTCGTCTGATACGTTCATTTCATGCTACGGTCATGGTATGGTACGGTCTAGAGGGCAGAGACTTTAATGTTTCTTACTGGTTCTTCTCAGGAACGGTGTAGGGTTTGAACCAGTAGTAGATTTTCTCTCTCTCTTGATAATGTCAGACGATTCGAAAATACTTATTAATAAGCTTACTTGAATAAAGAATAGTTTCACTTTGACTTTGACTTTGAATGCGATTGCCAACGGTCAGACCGCTAAGCGTGGCGATTATGGGCATTTTCTCCCAAATGTGTCCATACTCCATACGCGTAGATAATAAGAGAGGCCGATGTCCAGCAGTGGACTGAGATAGGCTGATGATGATGTGTATACTCATACTCATACTCAATCTTTATTGCACTTATAATGTGGTTTACAAGTTTACACAGTAAGTTACAGAGACATTATAACCCTGTTGGGCACGGCAATTTTTTTGTCGAGAGAGGGAGGCTTATAATTAAAGTAAATGATATTCCTGATATCTACGGCACAATTTAAGTGGCTACTAATTTAATATTGGAACTAGGTATGTTATTGTTATTTACATGATATTTTTCTTTTGTTTGTATTTTTTGTGTCTATAATGATTTTAAGTTATAGGTTGGTGTATAATTATAATGTATTATAACAAAGTACACATAAAAGCATATCGACACTGGAAATTTCAAATGTCGTAAGGGACATTTTGTCGTAAGTACACTTTGAATTACATAGAACTCAGAAAAAAAATCTCTATCGATCTGTATAATTAACTTTTTGATATCGCTTCAAATAAAGAAGTTATGAAGTGAATTAATTTTGTCGTAACTTCATATTGCTTCAAAAAAAATGTTGTATGGGTCAAATTTTTTATTTGAAGGGATAACGTGTCCATTTTCAACGTAGTATATCCTTCTTATTCATAAATCCCTATGTGGTTAGTTACTACAGCAAAAGAAGGTGCCTTTACGACATTCTATCTGATGAAATAAATACGAAACTGTGAATTCACAATGGCGTAAGGGACAAATATTTTAGGCTCTTGTGCGTTACAACACAATTTCGAAGATAGTATGGCTCTATTCTCTTAATAAACTGTGTCGTGTGTACATATAAATCAAAATAATTTTAAAGTTTGATGTCGTAACTCACCTTTTAATTTTATAAAGTATACGTTACTACATTAAATACGGTACATGAATGAGAGTTACGCCTCAAAAAAGATGATATTAAAAATCTTGAAAGATATTTTGTGTACGTAATAACATTTTGTTTAGTTTCTTATAGCACTTGCAACAGTGCCGGCGCGACTTGACCCGGGGCGTCTCAGGAAGAGGGGTGAGGGCAGAGCAGTATTTTTACTACCACATAGATACTGCATCGACCAGCGACTCGCGTACATTTCCACTTCCACCCCTGGAGCATATACATCGCTCTAACGATTCCTCTCTGGACGGCCAACGGCCAATCAAGGCAAGCCGAGTCCTACGGTTCATCTTGGATTCTACTCTGACCGACGAAAACATGTCTGAGACGATGTCGCTATTGCCGAACAGCTCGCCACAAGCTGCCCCAATCTTATTATTAACTCCCTGGGAATCATGGGCTTATTTATAATTAGCTGTCTTTTGCCAATTCGAGAAATTTACTCTTTAGTACACGTGAACCGTAAACCAGTCTCAGCAGGCTATTGAAAAGTGTAATGACAGAGATAGGGCTATAGTAATAAGGTCCGGACATCTGCCATATTATCATCTTTATTATTGTTGTTTTGGACTAATATCCGCCGCGCTGAGCAGTTATGATATTTTGTCGCAGCCCTTTTTATAAGTCATTACTGATTCTTGTCGAGGCCAGAACATTCCAAATTCTGACGGCTGCAATTTTGTGTACATCATAAGGTCTGCCTAGGTAAATACTTATTTTATGCATTTGTGGTCTGCAGAAACAGAGGAGGATGAGGTCCATAGTAGATTAATTGATAGTTTAAATCAATATGTTGCAACGTTGCAAAGTAGTTTGCTCTGATTTTTAGCAGAAACTACATATTGCATCTTGTTTCTTACCCACGATTGTTATACATATGTCAATAGTTAGGATTCTCGATTCTTCACAGGCTTTGTTACTTTTGAGCTCAAGTAGCTCTTTATTGTTTTCTGTTATTGAACCCTTGGATAAGAGCTTACGAGTGAGAGTTACTTTGATGGACTTCAACTGTGCGATTGCTCTTATCTTATCTTATCATATCTAGTTTGTTCAGCAGATAATATGGCTCCGGTTCGGTGATTCCATAGAAAGGCTCTGGGCTGACAATGCGTGTGTTGCCGTTCTTTTCGGTAAACTCATCTGCTGTTTCGTTTCCAACAATATTGGAATATTCTAATACCCATCGAAGTGTAACTTCATTAAAGTCAAGGGCGTTTAATTTATTCTTGCAGCACTGGACTAGTGAGAGCATCGCAGCTTGACCGTTTGAGTTGTTGTAGATAATAGATAATATTGGTTTTTAGGTTTCTGGCCAAACTGATTGCCACACATAATGTAATATTTATGCGCGGAAATCATCATAATATTGACTTCTGTCTAGAAATTGAAGGCCATTTTGCTGATGCTGACGCAAACTCTGATCTTAGGCCTCTCACCTACTTGTACCTGTGGTGCCATTTTCGACAATCATTCTGGTCGTTGGTCCATTTGTATCTTGAGGGTACTTCAACTGTCTGGTGAAGCCACATTCGATGTTCTTGTTTTATTCCCGAAAGCCCAGGCTTTCAAGTTGGTTTTTGCAGGCTGTTCAAGCACTGAGAACACCCTGTCGTTGTGTGAAATTCATACTCAGTTATATTGAGGGTTGGAGTAGCTATTCTGTTAGAGAGCACTCTTCGGACCCATATAGTCGTGGTTTCATCCCTTTGATTTAATTTCATTAAGGATGGTTTCTGTGAGTTTATTATCGAAAGCACCTTCGACATCAAGGAATACACACCGACCTGTTTGCTTATTCTCTAGACTTTACCGCCGCTTTGGTAACCTGTATCGTGTGCTTAGCTTATTTTTATTTTGTTTCTTTCTGTTATTTTCTTACTGGTGCAGTACAGAATTACTTACTAACTTACTTACTTTTATGGACATTGTGACCAGGTCAATTAGGGTAGTTTTTGGTAAACATGTTGATTTAGACTTAGCGACCTTGCCACCAAGTAGTGAAAGAAATAGAGATGTTAGACTAATAGGTTTGAAGGACTTAGAACGAGTATTATCTATACTTGTTTTTCCTGCTTTTTGGTATAAGGCGTACCTTGACACTAGTACATTTTCTCAGTATAAACCCCAATGTAATGCTTGCCCGAAATATTTTGCCAGGTGCCGGGAAGGAGGACGCCTTGATTTCGTTTTGATAATGTAGGAAACACTTCATAATTTTCAGTTGATTTGAATGGCTTGCACTAACTCAGCGCTCCTTAACCATTTTTTGGGCTACAAATGTAGGTTTTCAGTCAGTGGTTCGTTCCCTATGGATTCGATAGTTCCTTTGACCGCACGTCTTAATAGCATGAGTATCATCAAAAAGGGTCATAGATCTTTGCGGAGGCAGTTAGAATACTTATCCAGAATTTCTTACTTAATATATGTTTTTGTTTCGGGCTCAGGTTGCTCTCAAAGGAATTTTTAGATATATGTTTTCTTCTTTTCACAACACTAAGCTGACTGAAATATATACATACCTAACATGTTTGGTTTTATTTCCTATAAATTGTAACGGGTTATCTAAAATATAATAAATTACACTTGAAATTGATTTCCGTCTATGAAAATAATACAATTGTAAGTACACAACTTTATATTTTCTTGCATTTTTACGCTACTTACTTCAATTAATCTGGAAACTAGAATGACTTTACAACAGAAAATAGTTGTAATGTAGCATGTTATTTGACAGTTACGACAAAGAGGTAGCGTTTTCGTTTTTGTCGTCACAGATTTCCATAAAAATACTAGAAATTTTTGGGGGCGTAAGGGACATGTGTCTAGTAAATTTCTGGCGTAAGGGACACTATCTCCGAAACTATTGAGTTTACAAGTATATACCTAATTGTCTAACGAAGATAAAGCTTTTTCGTAGTTATGTGTATAAGAACCATCTAATTCGGATGAATATTTAACAAGTTATGATTTTTTTAAATTTTGGTTTTTGTTTTTTGGCTCTCCTGAAAAGTGGACCTTTGTCGACATTTGAAATTTCCAGTGTCGATATGTACAGGGCTTTGGGGAAACTTCAATCAAAAGTTTCTAGAAGTATTCCTATACTGCGTGATACTGGGGGCCTACGGACATCCATCTCTGTCACTTCAATTACGTCTTAATTGGAGTGACGGAGATGGCGAATTACGAATTCCGTATTTTGCGGTTGGCCTAAACCTCTGTTTCGTTTGTGACGTGAGACCGCAATACAAGTAAATGCAGTATTTTGTCTTAAATTCCGTGAGTAATAGTTCGCTGAATATTTTGATAATGGATCATTGTTCTGTTACTTAAACCAGTTTTTTATTAGTTTATCCAACACTTTTTCGGAAAAATGACTAATATGTACCTAATACCAAATTGACTATGTAAAGTTTTTTGAAGGTACGAATATTATACGAATATTACTCTTTTACTTTTATGTCCTATAATTTGTTAACAAGATGACATTTGTGCAGTTTTATGGATGAACGGAGCCTAATGCATTCGTCTGCAACAACTAAAATGGAATAGAAAAAAAAATGAATGATTGACACGAGTGACATTGACGTCGACAGATTTTATTTTTTCTATTTCATTGTACTGATTGCGGAAGAACGCATTAGGCTCTATTCATCCATAAAACTGCACAAATGTCACATCACCAACTTCAAAAAAAGATAATTAACAATTTCTAGGAAATAAAAATAAAAGAGCCACATTTTCTTGAACCGTAAGACGACTGCTATCAGGGAAAAATGTAATATTCATATCTTCGTAAAACTTTATATAGCCAATTGCTAAATTCTAGTACTGACTGAGGTCATTGAGCTAAACTGCGGAGTGCGAACAGACAAGATGGACATAGCGAAACTATAAGGGTTCCTTGTCTACTACGGAACCCTAAAAATAAACACGAATGATATAACGTTGCAAAATGCATCTGACAGCTAGACACGATTTAAATGTCAGCTTTCATATTTGCTTTGTACAAAACAACTTTCGATACGAATTGTTAAAATTATGAACAAGGTTAGAACTTAAAATGATTTGTTGATTTAAACTTTCACGATTATCACTCATATTTTACAGACAAACGGGTCTTAATCGCGTAAACTTACGTTTAATTATATCCTGACGTTTCGGGCATGACCCGTCTGAGTGTCTGCCTGCGACCACGGGTGTAACGTCATGCCCGAAACGTCAGGATATAATTAAACGTAAGTTTACGCGATTAAGACCCGTTTGTCTGTAAAATATTAAAATGATTTGATTTTACTCTATAATATTATTCATATTAATGACGATGGACGGCTGTCAGAAAGAAATATCTACGATTCTGCGAGATGATGGATGCTAGGTAATCTAGTGTTTACAGCTAAAGTGATAATTTAATTTGTTGTATGTATTTGAGGAGCAACGAACCTCGCTGGTATCGCCTTTGAGTGGAGGCCTCAAGGTGGGAAACGAGCTCGTGGTCGCCCTTTACACACGTGGAAAAGAAGCGTGAAGAGCGAATTGCGTGCCGTAGTATAGAGGCAATCCATCTAAGTCCTCACTCCTCAGGGTAGACAGCGCATAGGCGATATTTTGATCACTATGTCCATGGGCCTCAGTTCTTTCCATCAGGTGGGCTGAGAACTCAGTTGTCTACATTCGTCACATAAAAACAAATAGTTCCAGTATTTCAAATGTAAAAGCACATCAGAATTGCATTCGTGTGTTCAATATTAAAAACATATTAGGAATGTGATGTTTCTAGTTTCCGAGACAAAGCTCAATGGAGTAAGCGTTATGGGTGATAGTTTCACATTTAGTGCTCTAGTTTGGGTAGTTCGAAACTTTACGTATTCATTAAATAGTTCATTCACTTGATTACAGAATGTTGCGAAAGTCAGCTAGTTATGATACTTCATCATCATCATCATCATATCAGGCGAAAGACGTCCACTGCTCAACATAGGCCTCCCCCAAAATTGCCACAATGACCGGTCCTGTGCCACCCGCATACAGCGGACTCCTGCGACCTTCACCAGGTCATCAGTCCACCTTGTGGGGGGCCTACCCACGCTGCGCCTTCCGGTACGTGGCCGCCACTCGAGAATCTTCCCGCCCTAACGGCCATCGGTTCTACGCACAATGTGCCCCGCCCACTGCCACTTCAGTTATGATACTTATAATAAGCTTATTATGAGTATCATAATTGACCTCAATATGTACCATACTACTAGATGACGGGATGACCTGGATGCATTTTCCAACAACTGACCAGAAATTGCCCTAAATCGAGAAGTTTGGAAATCTAAGGCGGAAGCCTTTGCCCAGCAGTGGGACAGAATACAGGCTACGTAAAAAGAATGTGCCATACTCATGTATTTGGCTGGTTATTATTGTTTTTATATATTTGGATATATATTTAGTCGTGGTTTTTTATATGTATTTATAACATTCACCAGTAGAATAAAAAAAAGTAAACAAATATGGTTGACTCTTCATAGCATTGATCTTGAGATTACCGTGAGATATCTATTTATATCATACATACATCATCAGCCTATGATAGTCCACTGCTGGACGTAGGCCTCTCCTATTATCTATGCATATAGATGCATTACGAGATAAATGCCCATGATCACCTCGCTGGGCAAGCGGATTGGCGATCGCAGTAATATGTCGGCTATGATGACGCTGCTGCCCATCATCAATCTTTAATCAAATAATGGTCAGTGACACTTCAATCCCTTAGTCGACTTTTACGACACCCGCAGAAGGAGTTGGGGTGGTGACAAATGCATTCTTACTGCCGTCACCACACGGGCGATCGATTTATATAAGACTGTCTAATTATATAATGATAATGACGCTACGTGTCGTTCTTAAACCAGTATCAAAACATTACGGTTTAATGATGATATATTATATTATGTTACTTTGCTAAATAGTTTACTATTTTAAGCATTAATAATGAACTGTAAGCATTCGTTTACAACACAAAGTGCTAACAGAAGGAAAGGAAAAATTCACTAACAACAAAAAATTTATAAGGCTGACCTAAGCACACATCAACTCCATTTACTTTATTTAAAATATACTAATTACTAATCTAACAAAACTTAAACAATAATATAAAATTACATCTAATTGTAATAAAAAACAAAAAAATGGTTACGTTAATAATAATGACGTTATATTAAACCTTAGCGAAATGTTACACGATTTGGAATGTTCAACTACACACCCGGCACACCTACACAAAATTTACGACCAGTTTTCACTGCCACTGGCAAGGTCATTCGCCTAAAGTCCGGTCATCGTTAGTTGTCTAATCTCAACTTGGCGCCATAATTAGTAGGAGTCGGAACTATGGGTGCAAAACATTAATAAAACTTCAAAATTGACACATGGGAACACTTTAGCCAAGAAAAATACGAATATTATTGAAAAATCCGTATCCAATTGTATTATACGAAAACGTACATTAAAATACTTAATAAAACAATTTAATTTGTTCCAAAAAATGTAAAGATTGAGGTTAGCTTTTTGGTATCTAATTATAAGGGGTCGGAGCTCGGAACTATGGGTGCAAAACTTTAACAATACTTGTCAGGTGGACATGAAAGACCACATACATCCATAAAATATACATATCTACACACCCACACATTGTAAGTTCAAGATTCCGAGATAGGGAATACAATTGGATCCCAAATATGTGACATCTAGGTGATATTTCTAAAATAACCTCAATCTTTCGTCAGTTTTGTATATCTATACATTTTAACATTGCCGTACCCTTGAAGGGTCCATATTTCAGTAAAGGTGGATTAAGAGACCAAACGAGCAAATGCTCATCCTATTCCCCACTCTACGAAATCAACGAATTTCGACGAATCACGTTTTGTGTAACGAACGAATTTCGTGTAGTGGGGGATAGAATGAGCATTAGCTTGTTTGGTCTAAATCCACCTTTAAATGTAATATGTGTGCAACAAATGTTTTTGATTTGAAATCGGGAGTTGGGCTATACTTGCTTCGCTTGGAAGCCAAACTTAGCAGGCTCTGCCTACGCAGTCTGCTTAGTTTAGCTTCCTGGCGTCTGCAATAAAATACTTGTATGTAACGTAACACAAATGACTTCAAAACTTAGATAATCCGGTGTCATTGCACCTAAAAACCATTCATTAATTTCATTACCAGTTTCGACTGCCCCTGGCAAGGTTGACGTTCTACTTCTAACCGCTAGTACTACAATTCTCTAATTCGTATTACTATGGTCATAAAGTTCATTTTCGTTTAATTTCATAAGATGTATAAGATACGATGTTTTAGTGTTACGTAGTGAGGAGTCGATAAACTTTTGGTTTGGTTTGAATATCGACTTACATTGTGCATTTGTTTATGAAGATATTCGGGGTATTTGAATAGAGGCTGATAAGGGAACTAATAAATAAATAAATCATCAGGCATTCTTACAAAAAGCACGCACGAACGCTACGATATATATGAAGGCGACTGTACTTCAGAATCCGAAAATTTCGATTATGTCTAACACTCCAAAGAAGCTCGAAGGTCTTTGATGGCCTTAATATAAGTTCTTATTTATTTATTTATTTAATCTTTATAGCACTTAAAAGGATTACAAGAGGCGGACTTAATGCCATAAAGCATTCTCTACCAGTCAACCATTGGGACAAACAGAAAGATAAAGTTGGTGCTGGGTCGAAAAGTAAGAAAACAAAAAAAAACACTAAAATCACTAAACAGCAATAAACATACACAAATATACATTGATATAATACATATTACCCGCTGTGAAACATCAGGAGTATGATGCCTGAACCTTCTCCAAGAGATACTTGCGCAACATGCGCTTGAAAGAATAGTACTACACCAAATATTATAACATCTCTGTATATACGCTTGTTTGTTACAAATAAATGATCATTAATTCATTCACTCATTCATTCATTCATTCATTGAACTTGCTCTGAGCCTGTCGGTTTTTAATGTTCTTATACTGCTATAATTATATTGTGCGCCATATAAAGGTGACAATAAGAAGCTTTCAACTTCGAGAGCTTTTAGGGACCCCTACCCCTACCTCACCCCTCCCCTACCTGCGGTAGTGTTTTGCGGTATCCATTTATTAACCCTTTTCAATATAGACGATCTCGAGTTACATGTTAGGGATATATTACATTAATATTATATTTTTACTCGCAGGCAAAAAACCTAAATAACATACAATACATATGGATGGCACCATCTGTACTTAAAAGGACATTTTTAGTACAGATGGTGCCTTTTTTAGGCTCTAGTGCGAGAAGTGGCTCATTTTATGTCAGATCCAAAACTTCGGAGGCCCACCTGTACTAAAAAACGTCGTACAAGACACGTGTAAACATGGAAATTCGTAACCCGTATCGATTTAAAACACTCCCTATCATCGGTCATGTTTTAAAACATCGCCACTCGTTTCACATTTCATGTTTTTCGCACTTGTGTCGTAATGTACTATTTTACTCGCAGGCAAATTACCGGAGTGAAATAAATACAGGATGTAATAAAATACAACAGGAAAGTATTCTGATTAGGAAAAAGTAGGACATTTTTTTTGGAAAAGAAATGTTCATTTTCTATTTCATTACGAGCTTACTGAAAAAAAAAACCGCATCCAATTTATCTTTCAAATGGGATAAGCCATATTCACAAATAATCTTCCGGTTAAATAAAATTCAAATATCAGTGATTCGAGCAGTAGTGTCGACGATTGAGAGGGACCAGAAGAAACATCGACGCATTAAAATGTGAAGACGGAGCAGGATTTCTCGTCTAATTATTTTGTTATTTCAATCTTTTATTATTTCTAATGTTGTATTTTTTAACATCATCTCACCCAGTCACCCGATAGCCGTCCATTGCTGGAGTCTCCTCCATTTGGGTTATTGCTATAATCGCCACACTTGGCAGGCGGGTAGCTTGCAAGTTTCCCATTTAGCCACATAAGACCATACTTACATAGTACATGCATATTTAAGCCGAATACGGTACGAAACGCATTGATATGCAATCGGTGGCTGGTGCATTGTTCTTCCAATGAAAGTGTGGCCACAAAACGAGCGGGTACTAACTCTGTTGGCTTACCTTGAATTCCGAAGCTTGCAAATTTTGGATTTGTTTCTGTTACACCAACGAAGGCGTCATTAGAGTGACAGAGTGTAAGCTTTTGTTATGTTGATAGTCTTAAATTGATCAAACGAACTCGTGTAGAATCCCCTAGCGAACAGGTAGGGAACTAAAATGTGTTACTATGATCATAAATCATATTTATGGCAACGTTAAATAGATAATTATAATATTTTATTACTTGTTGTGTTTAATTCGAAATAGTACATGTAAGATTTCAATTATACTCGTAGTACTTGTACGGCCTTATTCATAAAAAGTTACGCGCCCGCTGATGGGTCGTTGTTGACCGGATGGCTAAAAACGTTATTCATAAACGTTCAATAGCGCTATTCAGCCGCTCAAACCTACTATAAATCCCCCGAAAGTTATAGAGCCGAGGACCCTTCTATAACGGTCTTATAACTTCTTATTTAACAAGATGGCTGCCAAAATTTTGATCAGCTGATTTTTGACAGGTGCATAACCATGCGTTTAAAGTAGGCAGAAGAGAAAAGATAAAGGTATGAAAGTCTGATTTGGTGTATAGTTTTTTATATCGTCTATTCATCTGATTATTATATATGTATCAAGAGATACTTAATTATATTTAGATAGGTATTTAAAATAAATATCCGATGATTTATTGTAAGTAGTTACGGAGTTTCGATTATGCAACATTACACGAATCAGAAATGGTGGGAAAACTAATCTCCAACTTTTTTAATTTAAAATTTTGTTGATAGTTTTTCAACCATTTCAACTTCAACGTCAATACGCAGTGAGACTCCATCATGCAGGCCTTAAACGCTATTGATGCCATAAATAATTTGTGTAATCCGCCGCGGCGTCCAAAAATATATAACATAAGGGCAGATCCTCAATGGGATGAATTAGAATTTAGGCCGATCCGATGTTGAATTTAGGCGGCGATACCGCTTTAATAAGGCGACTGTTTTGTATATAGTAGAGTTGGTGAAAGAAGACCTGAAGAAAGATCGCAGAGGAGCTGGCCTCACACCAGAACTTCAGGTTCTAACTGCAATTAGGTGTTGGGGTCGCAAGGAAGTAAATATTTATTTATTACTTACCCGTACTACTAACTGCCCATACCTAGGTACTAACTAGCCATACAATTATGTTTAGTTATCTGACCGTCATCGCAAGTACCTAATCATAAAGCTAACTGTTTTGATTAGTTACCTAGGTAAAAGAATACGTAGTAAGTACCTAATAATTTCAGGTTCAAGATGATGATAATATAATTATTTGAGATAAAAGTAAGTAACAAGGAATTAGGAAATATTTGCGAATTCCCGCCAGACAGCTGTCAAACTTTTTTTTAATTTGCAGTGAGACCACATTTTTGTCTATGATTTTGTCAAGGCGCCAACATAACGCGTCTAATCCGTTCAACAGCGGCTCAACAGTTATCGGAGAGATATTGAGCGTTTATGAATAACACTTCTTATAAACCGTTCAACAAGACTTATCGGCTCGATAACTATTGGGCCCCTCAAACCTTCAACAAGGAATTTTTATGAATAAGGCCGGTATTGTATATGGTTAAAAGTCAGTCGTTTGACTTGAAGTCCTGAGTGTCTACGTGCCATTTTGGCTGATGCAGAAGAGGGGAGAAAAATCATGGTGGTGACGGACTCCAAGTTCAAGCGGCATGCGGCATTGGGTTCTAGACTGTCATTGTGGATGTGCAGTGTCATTGTGACTGCAAAAGATTGTGTTATAATTATACAGGGTGTAAGTCTAATACGGGCGAAGCTCTTAACGAGTGTTAGTTAACGACATAATAAGTACATTCAAATAACTTTTACTTAAAATTAGAGCAACAAAATTTTCCATACAAAATAATTCGGCGCGCAATGTAGAGCAACATACGCGAGTTAAAGATTCGATGACAGCTAATTTCAAAAGCAGATGACATAACTGCCATATCAACAATAACAAATGTTCGTACCTACATTACTGCTCCGATAATCTTAAAAAAATTCTGTGGGGTCATAATTGAGAGTAACTTTAAAAAAACCTTGTAATCCATGATTACACTAATGAATCCCATGCCTGGTTTAATTGACCGCTCGTATTAGATTTACACACTGTATAAGGATTTGAAGAACATTTGATCGTTTAATTTACTTTACCAGTAAACCGGCGATCCTGGCTTTGATTTAACAAGAGAAAAATCTCCGAAATTTGCGAACTTCGGAGTTCGCGGTAGGGCCGCTGTTGCCACTTTTCCACGCGCGCTGGCAACTTGAAAGTCTTGAAACCTTGCGAAATTGCGTTGTTACTAATTAATTAACAAATTTTTGAGATGGAATGATTGTTACAAGTTAAAAAAAATATGTTATAGGATTTTAGGCTACATTAAACTGTTGAGTTAAAACGTCAAATTTACGAGCAATCTAATCATGCCGTGGTACATACATGACTTTTCAGGTATATTTTATGCCTTCGGCCCTACCGCGGAAAACAAAATTCGTAAATTTCGAGGATTTATCTCTCTCACTCTAATGACGTTTGAGTGACAGAGAAAAATACTCGAAATTTCCTTATTTCGATTTTCGCGGTAGTAGGCCTTGTTTACTTAATGGTGGAATACAATAATCTTCTTAACATTTTTTTATAAATTTTCATGGAAATATTCTCAATGAGAACGTGCTCCTATATTCTCATGAAAATTCTCCGAAATTTCCGATTATATTCCCGCAATTTTGAGAATGTTAAAGTGTGAATGTTTAAGTATGAACTCTTCACATCACGCACCATTAATGTTTTCTGTTTGGCCTGTAGGTTGACTGGTAGAGAATGCCTTATGGCATTAAGTCCGCCTTTTGTATCTGTATTTTTACTGTGCAATAAAGCTTAAAAATGCTGTGTGGTGACGGCAGAAAGAATACATTTGTCACCACCCCAACTCCTCCTGCGGGTGTCGTAAGAGTCGACTAAGGGATTGAAGTGTCACTGACTATTTGATAAAAGATTGATGATGGGCAGCAGCGTCATCATAGTGGACACATTACTGCGATCGCCAATCCGCTTGCCCAGCGTGGCGATTATGGGCATTTACCTCCTAATGCGTTTATACGCATAGTTAATAGGAGAGGCCTACGTCCAGCAGTGGACTATATCATAGGCTGATGATGAAAGATTAAAATGAATAAATAAATAAATGTTCTGCAACTTGTACATTGCTAGATTCCACTGACGATTGATATACATACCTACTATACACACAAAAGTAGATAGTAATCTGTTATTCGGCGCCCGCTCTCCGCTCACGTTATGGCCACATTAGCATATCGCATATTTAGCATAAGAATGGTTCTAAAAATGGCGTCAGTGCCTTCTGCATGACAATTGTCAGAACTCTGAACTCGAAAACCGTTGACAACGGTGTCCCAATTCGTACCACGTCGGTGGCACACAAGCATACGGCCAGTCAAAAGAACAGAGATATATACAGTGTGTGGCCTACAACCGGGGCGAAAATTTAAACCGTGCATTAATAAGCTGATCAACAATCATTTCTATATATTGTAATTAAAAGTAAAACTTTTTTTTTGTTCATGTATTTTTCATTATTATGGGTTCATTTACTTGAATTAAAAGTTATCAATAACTTATCATTTTTGAATCATTGAAAAATGTACAATTTTTTTTAAACCGTAACAAATAAGTGTAAAAATAAAAACAAAATTATTGTTATGACTTCGTATATTTTCTAATCATGAATTGATTACAGCGCCCTCTATCGCAAATTCAACGCAACGGAGAGTTGTCGAGTTTGTACGATTGTGGTAGGCACACGTCTTTGAGTGGCTTAAATAAGATTGTAGTACCTTCGAAATATTAAGTACAGATGTCGCTAGTGATTAGCTTCACAATACCATTGACTAAATTCGCTGTGATTCACGGAAGGTCGTCTGGTGTAATTGGAAGCACGTTGGACCGGCAATCCAGAGGAAGCGGGTTCGAATCCTGTGACAACCAGAGTCTTTCGCAGTTGATTTTTTCTATGGTAAGCACATCTGTTACGACATTGTGGGTAATAACTGTACCATAAGAAATACTCTATAACACTTGTGCAAAAAGAAGCCGAAAAAATCTCGCATGATTTATGCATGAGCCCATAGGCAATAATTCATATGAAGTATTAGATATTTAAAAATAAGTAAGGCTAAGGGTTCCTGTATTTCTTGTTAGCCTGATTTTTTGTTCAGGACGCTACGATATATCTAATGGCGACTGTACAAGGTTTGTTTACATTGTTGACAATTTCTATCGATACGATAGTTTATTTTCTTTGTCTAATTTACACTGCTATTTGTTTCAGGTAACAATTTACTCAGAAGACAGACATGTTATCCGTACAAATAAGAAGTAAGTTCTATGAAGTAGCTTAAAATACACATACGTTTACGCTTTTGTTTTATATTAGCTCAGAAATTCTCCCAAAACCAATTGTTCAATCGTGGCAAGATGGGCAAGACTTAGCGGTTTTTTGGGTTATTCCCACCTGTTACCACCAACTTGACACCAGTGGTAACAACTGGGATTTTTTCCCACCTGTTACCGCCAAACTAATTATTTTAGTAACTAACCAAATATTTTAGTGGTAACTAGTGGGAAAAAAAAATCCCAGTAGTTACCACCAAGTACTCTGGTGGTAACAGGTGGGAATAACCCGGTTTTCTTAACAACGCGCATATTTCGGCGCAACATCTTTAGGTGCGTTCAGTTCAGACGAAACGAGTATTCGATATTCTAACCCCCTACTCTACGAAATTCGATCGTTACACAAAAGTCACAAAACGTGATTCGTTGATTTCGTAGAGTGGGGGATAGAATAGCGAATGGTCGTTTGGTCTGAATGCACCTTTAGACAAACGTTTATAGAATACAACCAATCAAAACTTTGATGGACCAATCACAACTATTTTGAAATGGCTGTTTAAGTTTTTATAATATAAAAAAACATGGAAGCCGCACGCCATACTAAATTGCCTTTCAATAACGGTCCTGAATTTTAACATAATATGTTGATATTGAAATGCATTACCGTGTTGCATTGAAGAAGGGGTGACACTAATCATCTAAAATTCGGGACCGTTATTGAAAGGCAATTTAGTATGGCGTGCGGCTTCCATGTTTTATTTGTCCGTAGAGGTACCTACATTGCAAAGGTATATTTTAAATCCTCATTTAAATGCCAGCAATTCCCATATTTTAAACCAATTCTCTCCCGTTCCCAACTTTTAGAAATAATTCCATTCCTCGCTTCCTAATTATGCATGTCTAAACATGTTCCGCATATGAATATGCAACGTTTATGCCCGTGGGCGAAAACTGGAAAAAGAGTCGTCTAGGACCTTACTTTACGTACTATGGTTATCACCACGTTTTAAAATTTTAACAAGAACAATATACTCGTGGCGTGGGTGAATATCTGGCCCCAATTTCATTACATTGACAAGTGCTAAAATTGTAAATATTTTACTGTTTCTCTAATCTGGGGCGTATATACATATAGGCTACAGTTACCGCTTACCACCGGAAGGGCCGTGGGTTTGTTTGTCATCAACATAAAATATAGTGCAAGAACTTCAATAAATTAGCAGTAAATAACTACTTTTTTACGAAGCAAAATTACAATTGTCACAAAAAACACGACAGTTGTAGCGAAATTCCGACATAAGCCGAACCTCATGTCAATTTAATGAAATATGTGCGGGTTAGAGCCTAAAAGGCACCATTTGTACTAAAAAAAAGTATTTATAAAATTGTCGCTATAAATCTATTATGAATTTGCTAGACATGAACATTCTATTACCGTTATAAATAAAACAAAACTTAATTATACATAAAAATAGCAGGACGTCCCTATACACTTTTTTTTAATTACGTGCCTGTTACGGTTATCTGTCCATCACTGGTCCCCCTCTATTACTTGCTCAAATCCATTACGACATAACAACCACGGCTTTCATATAACGTTACAACATTTCCTATTCCGCTTTTAACATCCCGTGTTAAAAAGGACGTAAGTGCCATGAGTTTCGTATGAACTTAGAACGTTTTTCCAAACTGGCAGTCTTATGGATGATACTCCGTGTCAAAACGACGTAAGTGTCATGATTTTCGTATGAAGTTATGACGTTTAGTGTTAAGTGTAATACTTCCTGTTACCGGACAGGTGAATATAACGGACATTAGTTATTATCTATTTTGTGGCATTTGGGGTAATTCGAAATTCAGTTTATTCGATTATGTAGCGTAGTTGGATCAAAATTTATTTCGTTCTCTTGTTTCATACCACTCTATCACGCTTTTAGTTGCTGTTTCGACTCAGTATAAAAAAAAAAACCCGGTGCACTTGTATTTCTTTTTCACGCTAGATTTTAATCCAAACATCAGAAATTGAAAACAAAACATCATCTCATACAAAAATCACCACTGCGTCACGTTTTTAGGGACACAAAATAAGACAACGAAAAGAATGTTGACCCATATTTACTTTGCACACATGTAGATACTTAAATACATATGAAACAACTATGACAGGAACAAAAAACTCTCGCCTTGCCCCCAATGGCAAGTTTCTCTCGGAAACGAATGAAGACGGGGATACAATACACAACAAACGAAACAATACACAACAGTTCCCACAACATAACATTGTACACATTATGTAACTATTAGCTAAGAGATGCTGATTCCAATCATAGGTTTCACTTTACAAGCTTTTTACGATAAGTATGTAGGTATACAGGGTGTTTGGTTAGCGGTGTCGGAGCTTTTAAGGGCTTAAACTACAATCAATTTCATCGATAAATTACCAAACAATTTTTTTTTTGTGTCATCGATAATTAAATGGCGGCCATTTTAAAATTTCAAACAGACGAATACGGGCGCACGTGATATTTCTGGAATATACGTTTGTTATCGGTCCTATCCTTGCAAAAAAAATCTCGTTAGAGAGCTCATTAGATAAGCAAACTAATTAAGCTAATCATTTGACTCAACCATTTGAACAAAAAGGATTTTTTTAATTAAAAATAGTAAAAAATTCACCTTAATTTTTCAATTAATTTAATTTTGCATGAAAACTAGGTCGTTAAGATAGGTTTTTGGTGTTGTTATTTATTAGTACAGTATGTTAGCTAAAAAATAAGACCATAATTAGAGTTATACCTTAAGTACTTTAGGAATTAGAAGTTCTCAAACATGCACTGGATGGATGGAAGGCGGCCACTTCACTAGTCAGTACACTGCTGACATTCATTTGTTTATGGATTTTGCATCGGGAACGCTAAATGCAGCTGTTTTGGTGTATGTTTGAGCACTTGTAATTCCTAAAGTACTTAAGGTATAACTGTAATTATGGTCTTATTTTTTAGCTAACATACTGTACTAATAAATAACAACACCAAAAACCTATCTTAACAACCTAGTTTTCATGCAAAATTAAATTAATTGAAAAATTAAGGTGATTTTTTTACTATTTTTAATTAAAAAAAATTTTTTTTGCCTTGTTGTTCAAATAGTTGAGTCAAATGATTAGCTTAATTAGTTTGCTTATCTAATGAGCTCTCTAACGAGATTTTTTTTGCAGGGATAGGACCGATAACAAACGTATAATTCCAGAAATATCACGTGCGCCCGTATTCGTCTGTTTGAAAATTTTAAATGGCGGCCATTTAATTATCGTTGGCACAAAAAAAAAAATTGTATAGTAATTTATCGATAAAATTGATTGTAGTTTAAGCCCTTAAAAGCTCCGACACCGCTAACCAAACACCCTGTATATCGTCGGGTTAAAGACAGAACTAGGGCTCGCGGTACACGTGTAACCCGCCAAACCGGATACCCGTGTTCTTAAGCCCGACGGTACTAAGAACCCGAATTACACGAACCCGCCGGGTACCCGTGTCCGTGTCCAATACACGGATACCGTTTACACGAAACCGCGTGCTACCCGGGTGCCCGGGTACTTAAGACCGAACCGAACGGGTTCCAAATAATTTGATCAAATGCAAATAAGGTCTATTATTGAATGTAACCTGCAGCTTCGTTCGACACAGTACAGGAAAGGTCAGCCGATATAACTTTTTTATTAATGTTTTATAAATTTCCACTCTATCTGTTACGTAATAAGGTCTATTTGACACAATTAGCCTTCCGATTATCTATCTATTTGTACTATAGTTCTTAAGTCCCACGACCCATTCGTACGCTTCTCGTCAAAAACGTCCCCGAACCCGCGGGTAATTAAAGTCCGTGTAAATAATACCCGTGTATCCGTGTACCAGTGCAGACGGGTATTATTTACACGGACTTTAATTACCCGTGTAAATCGGGCCAGAAACCCGTGTACGTGTAACACGAACACGGGTATGAGAAACGTTGACACGAAACCCGGACACGACCGCGAGCCCTAGACAGAACCAACTATTTCCTTGAAGTTGGTTTTGAGAAAGGGTCATTTTGCAGAAAAAGTGTAGGTACCTTTTAATTTTTTTTGCGATCATGAACTGTACATCATTTTACTCGGCATAGTGCGTACTTTTCAGTTATGAAACAAAAAAAAATTGTCCCTAATGTCACGAAAATAAGTATGTAAATTGAGACTACTCAGTTTAGTTACTCCCATACTAAATGTATGAAACGAAATGTAACGAAACTGATAAAAAAAAAATCTCAAATTTGTTACAGAATTTTTCATACCTTTAGTATGGGAGTAATTAAACTGAGAAATCTCAATTTACATACTTATTTTCGTGACATTAAAAGGTACCTACACTTTTTCTGCAAATGACCCGAAATCGTATTTTATGCCAATTACATAGAATTTGCTATAAAAGACGTTTTACCGAAATAGTTGGTTTTGCCTTTAAACCGGGATATGGTTTTTGTTCAGATTTCCGATACAGCAGAGGCCTTACCGCGAAGCCTCTCGCACTCCTGAATTCACACATAAGTATGACAGGGAGGCAACACTTCGTTCGTGGTTCATTGTAGGACATCAGGGTATAGATAGTTCCACGAGAGTTGAGGTAATGTAGTACATATCAACATATCATGTAGGCACTGGTCTCACAGCGAGCTACTAAACTTACTAAAGCTATGAAACTATCAGCTAACACGAGCAAAAGATACGCACACCCGTGTAAAAAAAGAGACACGGGAGTGTGTATCTTTTGCTCGTGTTTATAGCCGATAGTTCATAGCTTAGTTGCTCGCGGTGAAACCAGTAGTGCCGAAAACACACGGGAAATATGAAATTAGTGTTCTTTTTTCGTACTGACAGCAAACCCAATTGTAACTGTAAGATTGACCAAAAAGTTTGTTCAAGGGATTCGCTTCGATATTTTGACGCAAGTCATTCATTGCTGCCAGAGGTGCGCTGGTCGGCTTCCGAGGCACCAGACAGTAAACGAAATCGTCCGTCGAGCAATGATATCAGCCGGCGTGCCGTGCGTCTTGGAGCCCCCTGGCTTAAGTCGTACTGATGGGAAACGACCGGATGGGTTAACCCTGATCCCATGGCGGAGAGGACGCTGCCTCTTGTGGGACGCAACTTGTGTTAGCACATTCGCTGCGTCCCACTTGAGGCGGACCATCAGATGTGCGGGTTCGGCGGCTGAAACCGCCGCTAAAGCCAAGCATAATAAGTACTCCGCCCTGGAATCGGGGTATGAGTTTGTGCCGGTGGCTATAGAAACAGCGGGACCTTGGGGCTCAGAGGCTCGCCGCCTATTTAAGGAGCTTGGTCGGCGGCTTCGGGACAGGGGTCACGATCCTCGCTGTGGGTCGTACCTGGTTCAACAGGTTTCCATAGCAGTGCAGCGGGGGAACGCTGCAGGCATTATGGGAACCTTTGGGCCAGGTACGATGCAGTGTGGGTTATTTTAGGTAAGTTTTAGTTTTGTAATTTGTATATTTTAGTTTTATATAATGATGAAATAAAGTCATTCATTTATTTAGTACATTCTATAGGTACCTATAGGTTCGCATTGTTAATCGCTTACAGAAAAATTGAATTTGTCTACCTTTTTCAGTTGCAAAAGTTGTTACACAAACTTTAACTTCGTGACACAAAAATTATGTTGGTTTTCATTAAAGGTCTTTAATTATGTACATTTTTTTATTGTCCCGTAAAAAGCTTATAAAACTACTGCTTCCTTTGTTCTAAAATTTCATAACGAATCACACATTTTAGTCTGCGCGGAAAATGCTGGCGTTTACCAGCCAGGCACGCCCATACACCTCACGTGCCATCACATTCCGAACTACGATTACTTCCCCTAATGGCATGTTCAAACTAAAACCGGAAACGCGGGGTTATTAAATCAGCGGATCTGGTGGGTACTTACGATTTTCATCAAATATCCGGATTAAACATAATAAGGGGCAGCGGTGCCCAAACTTTCCCACTCTAACACATATATTGGTAGACACACGCTGGATGTTTTATTTATTTGGGGCATCAACAGCAGTACCTACATTAAGAAATTTACAAAACTGAGTGTACAGTAAACAAAGCCCATAAAAAATGTCCATAAAAATACAATGAACATGCAATAACAAGATATAGCGTGCGCATTTATACTAAATAACATTAACAACACAAGTTTCAGTTACGTACCTATAGAGTTTGCATGTACTTACGTGTGTGTGTTTGTTTGTGTTGAGTAAGTGCATGAGTGAGTGGTTTATTGTGAGATTAATGTGATGTGTCAATTAATTTAAGTACCTAAATAAAGATCACCAAATGATAATTATTACTTAATACTTGTCGCCCTGTCGTGATTTCATAAATAATGAACGGACACGAGCTTTTAGAGTTCCTTTAGTGCAGTCAAAAAAGTCTAATACAGTTAAATTTATTATTATAAAGTTTTAAAGTACGATTAATAGGGGAATTTTGCGCATATTTAGTGTGAACTCTCGGAAGACCGAAAATACAGCGTACAGTATTACGCGTTCTAATAGACGGCACCGAGAAATGAATCTTCCAAGTACAGTGCTCGGCAGCTATGAAGTCTATGAGCACTGTAAAATTGCACCTACCCTTTTACATTCATAATTAATGAGCATACCTGGGATAACTGGGGGCAAGTTATAGGGATTTGATATCGATTAAAAAGATGTCGACATAATTATAATAAAAAATCTGCTTATTGAACATTCTCGATTACAGTACAGAGGTTCAATGTCATAATTATCTGATATCGGGCTTCTTCAGATAGTAAAAACTTGTATGCAGATGTCATTTTAATCAAAATGACAATTTAAATATTGATAATTTAATATTAATTGTATATTTTGAAAATTATTTTAAAATAAACGTGTAACTACCCGTTTCAAGTTATTTTTAATTTTAATTGAAGAGTAAGTACCTAATATTTATTTATGCCGAATAACATTTTGATGTTGTCATTCACAGTAACATCGATATATTTTTAGTCGATAAAATATTTTGCTACATCACTTTCGTATAAATGCCCCGAGTTATCCCAGGTATGAATGAGTATTTGAAGCAATTGTCTCCTATCATGTCTGTCTATTCAATCCAACCAAACACGCCTCTATTATGATGCTCCCACATTGAATGTTATTTCTGTTATATAAAGTTCGCAAAAAGAGCGAAAAAAAAACAACTTCCACGACATCGATCGACGGTGATGGCGCAATTTGCCCTTAGATATTGACGGATAAAGATCCTTTCAATTTACAATTCGAAGATTATTGTCGGCCCTGTTATACATATTAGAACTACAAAAGAAGTGTTGCCTCTCTCTCGCACTTGTGAATTCGTAGGTAAGTGTGACAGGGAGGCAACACGTTCGTTGTTCGCGGTAGGGCCTCTCTTATACATATTAGAACTACAACACTATACAAGTAAACTAAACTGCAGTTAAAACCATTAAGTTTTAATACCCATCATTAACCTCAGACTAATATAACTTCGCGAAGAAAGCAAATTAACACGAAATAGAGGTTGAGGGGTCACGGGGGATTTATTAAGATATTTTGGGGCCGCGGTTTAAACTTTGAGCATCACGGGCGTTATTTTCAGTTAAATAAGATTTTACTGTAGTTTGTTGTAATTAGGGTTCTAAATGAAATGTTGATGTTAATCTGTTTATTTCATGATTAGTATGGGTACCTAGTACCTACCTAATTCACCAGAGTTGAGGTTCAATGATTATACTCGCACAGAAACAAACATCTAAAAAAATACCATTATGTTATAGGTATGTGCCTCTATTTAATATTAGGTACGTACAGTCGAGACAAAATAAGATGTACACAAAAATATGTCCCTATGGACTCTAATTCTGTGTAATAAGAACGTCGTAGCATATTTATGAGCGGATTCTTTCTACAGGTACTTATTTTTGCACTTGACTGCACTTGACTTAACTATATTTTCCGTCATGTGGTGAAAGCAGTAAGAATACATTTCTCACCACCCCAACTCTTCCCGCGGGTGTCGTAAAAGTGGATTAAGAGATTGAAGTGTCACTGACCATTCTTTGATAGAAGATTGATGATGGGCAGCAGCGTCATCATAGTGGACACGTTACTGCGATCGCCAAACCGTTTGCCCAGTCTGGTAATTTTGGGCATTTACCGCCCAATGCGTCAATACGCATAATTAATAGGAGAGGCCTACGTCCCGCAGTGGGACATCAAATAAGCTATTTTAAAAAAGTTGTGGTAATTTAAATATTAAAATAAAAGTGAGAATCACAGCACATCCTGTTTAGGCCCACTGCTAGACATAGGCCTCTCCTATTATACTCTGTTTGGTTAGGTAGCTCTCTTTCTCCCTATCATGTGCCAGTTCCTCATTAGTTCACAACTTAAAACAAAAACCGACCCTAAAAAGAAACCTCCAAGTTTCATTAATAAAACAAGATTATTAGATTATCCTCGCACCCAATCTGATGCTAAAATTGTTCAAAGGCATACATTTTACCGGTATTACGGCATTACCGGTAATCCGTACTCCCTAATGAGCCGCCATCTTGTAAAACTGACAGATGTCAGTTGTGGGGAGCGCGCGTCATGCGATAATTATAACCTAAAAATAAAACCCTCGTCATTGCATAGATGAGTAGATTGCTAAAAAATTTTACATACATAGTTGAGGTCCCTTAATACCAAATTTTATGTGTTTAAATTTTGTGTAACAACTTTTGGTAGGGAAAAATGACAAATTCAAATTTTCCTTGAGCAATTAACAACGCGCCTATTTTATTAAAATATGACGCTATTTTCTAAAGGTTCTTTTGCCAAAGGTTTTGTTGGACAGAGTACACCACAGATGTCATATATACCATAGTAGATCAAGCAAACGTATCTACTTAGCGTGTCAAATGAACTCAGTGAAATCTACTGAGTTGTCCGTCTTTAATCGCAGCTTGCAGCTTTCGGGCGTCAAATTTTGTAAGTTGAAGTGAACAAAAACATTAATATGCCTCCTTAAGTAATATTAATTGTAACAACACAAAAAAATAATATATGAACACTGAAGGGCCGGAGACATAGGTATTTAAAATCATAGGCAAGTAACAACTTCAGTACAAAATCTGACACGGTCGGCCGCCATACAAATGAATGAACTTTTTCTTCTATCCAAATCTAATTATGTGGAGTACACACACTATAATTAGTATGAGTAACTTTTGTAACACAATTAATGCGATCGTGATTTTTGTTTTGATTAACTATGTATGTACAATTTTTTTGCAATCCACCAAATTACGTTACAATTTAATACGAAATAATAAGCTGTAAAACCTAGTGGTACAGTAGGTATTCTATTTAAATCGTTAAGGAAAAAAATACATAATATTTTCTTCGGTTACCGTGAGGATTACACATGAAATAAAACTATGAAAACGTATAAACTCGCGTATATTGGTGATCTTGGTCGTTTTTTCTTTGGTTATTGACACCAATATTTGAGTGAATATCTGAGCGTTTCAACCGTCTAATTTTTGCCAAAGTTTCTATACGCCTCAATGTTATATTTCGTCATTTATATAAGGTAGCATGCCTCCTTCAAATGACAAAGTAGCACATTGTAAGAAATAGAAACTTCGGCAAAAATGATGCCACCAAAATTAGGCGGTTGAAACGCTCAGATATTCACCCATTTATTATTTATAATAAATACAATTTATCACACATTTTAAATGTCTTGTTTCATTAATCATTATTATTACAGAATAAAAGCTCACTCACCTATATTTGACTGTTATATTATACTACCTATTAAATTTGCCCCAAATGCCCACCGTCCTATTTAAGTCACAACGCACTTTATGGATTGTAAAAATGCAAATGGCAAAGCCCATGCCACACCAGAAGCGATTACGATGCGATGCGGTTGCGGTCTGTGGTGGCGGTGCGGGCGGTAGCGTTTCGTTTGAACGTGCGATGCTCGATTAAAATAGGTAATATATCACATTAACATTATAATATATCATATTAACAGCCTATACAGTCCACTGCTGGGCGTAGGCCTCTCCTATTAATTATTTATGGGATTCGAAAGTGCTGTTGACACAAAAGTATATAAGTCAATCTAAGGATAGGTATATTCATAGTTATATTCATATAATAATCATAGTTTAAGTGCAAAGGCTTACAGACTCTTTTCTTGTTATATGTTGTGTCATTTGTTGTGTCAACAGTACTTTTAAATCCCTTTCTGATTCCGATCTGATAATAGTAGATCGTTGTAGTTTCCCAGATAAAAATAAAGAAACGCGTTTAGTGTGTTAAGTCTTAAAGTTAAGTTTATGGATTGTAAAAATGCAAATGGTCGACACAATGTTTTCCAACAATTTGTAGCGTTTATTGTCTAATATTAATCATGTACAGCATTTATTCGTACATTTATCACCACCCCAACTCTTCCCACGGGTGTTGTAAGAATCGACTAAGGGAATGTAATATCGCTGACCAATCTTTTATAGAAAATTGCAGATGGTCAGCAGCGTCATCGTACACATTACTGCGATCGCCAATCCGCTTGCCCAGCGTGGCAATTATGTGCATTTACCTCCTAATGCGTCTATACGCATAGTTAATAGGAGAGGCCTACGTCCAGCAGTGGACTGTGAGAGGCTGATGATGTGACTCAGTTCTACAATATTTTAGTAACGGTGACTTATGGAGCTGGAGGATCCAGGTTCTAATCCCCTTAAAGGCCAATTATCCCCTCAAGGTAATTTATTTGCGTATTAGGGTCAAAATTCTTTTCGTTGCCTTATTTTGTGTCCCTAAAAAACGTGACGTAGTGGTGATGTTTGTATGAGGATGATGTTTTGTTTTCAATTTCTGATGTATGGATTAAAAACTAGCGTGAAAAAGAAATACAAGTGCACCGGATTTTTTTTCTATACTGAGCCGAAACAGTAACTGAAAGCGTGACAGAGTGGTATGAAACAAGACAACGAAAAGAATTTTGACCCAAATTTATCAGATATAATATGAATGTATCATATGTCGTGTTAATTTATCGTCAGTATTCGATTTACATACTGTATTATTAATAAATGTAACGTATTGCCCTCATTTTTTAAAACAACATAAACAGTAGAATAATTAAGCACTTATTTAAGGTCCGTAGGGCAGGTCATGTTCCCACGGATCTATAATTGTCTATGCCGTAATTCGTGACGTCATTATAGACGTAATGAGCTTTAGACCACAAACTTGTCTATGGTTAATTTTGCAGTTTTCAAAAGAACATCAATGAAACCTTATAAAGGTAGGAAAAGTTCTACTAAAATAGTACATTACGATACGAGTGCATAAAAAAAATTTAAAACAAATGGCGATACGAATTACGATTTTTTTTAACGCACGTGTAGTAATATTCATCGACGTTTTTCAGAACAGATGGTCTTCCGTAGTTTCGATTTGACAAGAAATTGTTATTGGTTACTCCAAGATAATATGTCAATTACAGGACCCAAAAGTCATGCTCTAAGTTAGTTAAGTTTAAAAAGAAACGTTTGAGATCGAAATGTGGCAAAAACTCTAGCCAGTTATAATATGGAACAATTTAAAAAATAAAGCAATGGCGGGCGGAAGTACGTGGCCGGAACGCGTGTCACCGGAACTGTTACTGTAATTACAGTAGTTTGGGCGATTGTTATATTTGTTATATTCGTTGACGTAATAATCGGACGTGAATGTGCGTTGAGTTATAAATGTAAATCGGGTCCTAGTAAGCGACAAGTATTTTTAAGGTGACACATTATAACAACTCCACGGCGACTCGACTCTATGTCAAATATTTAAATTTAAGTCTTAAGGTGCGTGTAAACCAAAATATATGATAGGATAGAACAGCGAATGCTCTTTTGGTCTGCACGCACCTTATGTCCATACCATATCTGGGATAACTCGGTGCATTTATACGAAAGTGATGTAGCAAAATATTTTATCGACTAAAAATATATCGATGTTACTGTGAATGACAACATCAAAATGTTATTCGGCATAAATAAATATTAGGTAGGTACTTCCTCTTCAATTAAAATAGAAAATAAATTTTAACGGGTAGTTACGCGTTTATTTTAAAATAGTTTTCAAAATATACAATTAATATTAAAATATCAATATTTAAATTGTCATTTTGATTAAAATGACATCTGCATACTTTTACTATCTGAAGAGGCCCGATATCAGATATGACATCGAACCCCTGTACCGTAATCAAGAATGTTCAATAAGCACATCTTTTATTATAATTATATCGACATCTTTTTAATCGATATCAAATCCCTATAACTTGCCCCCAGTTATCCCAGGTATGCTTATGTCCTATGTTCTAGGTTTAGTAAAAAATGTATTAAAGCAGTGTGCCGTCGTAAGATACACGTGCAGAAAGGAAATGTTATAGTTAAGATTTTATTTAAGATAATAGGAACGTTTGTTCATAATATAAATAGCTCCGCCAAACTGTAAGACAGTTTGTTGTCAGAAATAGTTATGTTATCTATTCTTTTTTATTTCGGTCTTGTATCGCAATGTACTATTATTTCTTAACAAAAGCGTTTGAAAACAGTAAAAATGTATATCGGGTCCTGGTAAGCGAGAAGTATTTTTTAAATAGGAACGATATCGCTTTTAAGCCATAGCTTTCACTGTTTTCACCAAATTTATTTGGTGAAATTACAATATAAAGTACCTACCTAAAACGTCACGAAAAAGGGATAACCGTTTTGTCGTCAAGGGCCGTTTCACTACGCTTACGAAGCTAAACCGCTAAGTTTTTTTCGTCCATAAAGGGTTCCTTTTGGGGTAAAAACTATCTCGTACCCTTTTTCCGGGGTTTCACTGTAACTAAATATATGTTTTAACGACAGATGGGACTTTTTCGCGTCAACTTACGTTAGGTACATATTTCAGGCTGCCTATAACCACGATGGTGCCCGACACGTCAGGAACAACATATTAAGTCATGGCTATGAAATTGGCGTCATGTATGGACAATTTTGTGTAGGTATATTTTTTTAATGTGTAAATCAATCATGCCGCGTGGTGACGGCAGTAAGAATACATTTGTCACCACCCCAACTCCTCCTGCGGGTGTCGTAAGAGTCGACTAAGGGATTGAAGTGTCACTGACCATTTTTGATAACGATTGATGATGGGCAGCAGCGTCATCACTGTAGACACATCGTCATGATGATGTAGACGTCACGATGATGATGATGATGTGTAAATCAAAATAAACCAAATTTTGCCACCTACTCGTAATGCATGTTTTGTATATTCATATTCATTTATTTCATAAAAAAGAATTACAGGTTAAATTTACATAAATGTAAAAACTAACAGAATTTCTTTTATGATCGTCAACAATATTCAAAAATAAAAATAAAATATACCTATACATCTTTATTTCATAAAACAAGGTACTATCATACATTTATACCTATTTCAAACATGAACCGGCAACATACGGAAAGAGTTATGTTTAAAAGCTTATTATTTAACACCAATTTTTAACGATATTTTACGCAATTACGTCCCGTTTGTACTAGTACTTAAAATATGAGTGATAATCGTTAATATTTTAAACAGTAAATATCATATCATAGTAGAAATGTTTAGTATTTTATTGTAATTCATTTGCCAGACTTGCGTGCGCCATTTTGGGCTCAGTGGCGCCCCTCGCATGTTGCGTGACAGACAGATAATTATAAACGTTCTGTGGTCTACAGTCAGCTGCAGATATTGCTATGCGGGCAGGGTCTTCAAAATTAACTTGGCACGATCTTATTATACATACATACATCATCAGCCTATGATAGTCCACTGCTGGACGTAGGCCTCTCCTATTAACTATGTTTATAGACGCATTAGGAGGTAAATGCCCATAATCGCTGCTGGGCTAGAGGATTGGCGATCGCAGTAATGTGTCCACTATAATGACGCTGCTGCCCATCATCAATATTTTATCAAATAGTGGTCAGTGACACTTCAATCCCTTAGTCGACTCTTACGACACCCGCAGGCGGAGTTGGGGTGGGACAAATGTATTTTTACTGCCGTCACCACACGGCACATGACCTTATTGCTAAGAATATAAGAGTGTCTTAAGATAATGAGGGTTTTCGATATTTTTTCTGCCACCAGGCCGCGCTAGAGTAGGCTTCTACTCCACACAGCTGTCAGATTCATACTATTCATAGGCACCTTGACCTGCAATTCTATTTTATTTGGAAGTTTATTGGTTTTATAATGGATTACGATTAATACACGGTCGTCGAACTGAAGATTGAGCTCTAAAACAGGCGCGCAAAGTCACTGGTATTAAAAATAATTACTATAACTTTGTTCATTTCATGAGAATTGACTTGGAACTAATTTTTAAAAAATAATATTCCTAAAGTAATGGTTTTCAGAATAAATAAACCTATAAATACATTGAAAATTAAATGCGCGTATTTATTTTGACATATCGTTAAAACTTCCGCTCAGTGCTGCCATCTCACCTCCCCATAGTGGCAGTAAAAGTATCAAAAACCCTCATTGTGAACACTTTACCCGCTAAGCAATATTTGCTGCTGACTGTACTGTTCGTATTTTGATGATATCTGCGGAATTCTACCGGAAATACAGATATGAAAATAATCTAAATAATGTCAAAGAAATAGATCGAGATATGATTGAAGTAGGTAACGGAAATTGAGCATTTTGAGGATCAGACTATATGCAAAGGTGCATTTAGACCAAACGAGCAGTCGCCTCACTCTACGAAATTCGTTTGTTACACAAAACGTGACTCGTCAAAATTCGTTGATTTCGTAGAGTGGGGGATAGAATGAGCGAAGGACCAAACGGGTCTAAATCCACCTTCACACCTGTCAAACTAAATAAGAAATACCGTACAAAATTTAAACAAACAAATGGTAAAAGGCATTTTCGTCAGTATCTATACAAAAGCAACTCACTGCTCTATCTCCAAAACAAAGCTTTGTAGACGTTTAATCGGAAACTAAAACACAAGATGGCGGCTTTCATTAAAGTTGAAAACTTTGGTCCTTTTCGGAAGCACTGAGGAATTTACACAAGTTTACTTTCAGAAATATCTTCAGACTTTGAAATAAAACAGCGGTTCGCATCTCACTATATCTAATTAATAATAGGCATGATGACTGGCAAGTCAAATTAGCATCTTTTTTCGAACTGTCAAAACGGAATGGAATGGAATTTTATATGAAATACACAAAAGTGACGTCACGTTTGAGTACTGCCAAATGACCTACTCTTTTAAGTTCTCTTCAATTTATTAAATAGAAGTTCTGTACAAAAATTACTGCAATCTACAACTTAGTAATAATTTCTTCGTGTATTATGTCGTGCATAATGTTAAATATTTTATTTTAACTACAGTCATCATCCCTATTATAGGGTGTAAGAAAAATTGTGACGATTCGTTTAGGCATAGGCTCCCAAACATTTTTCTGTGGTCGGTGATCGTCTCCTGAAGCAGCCTAATTTCATTTAAGTCCCAAGATACTTTTTAAACGGTCTTTATTTTCATAAATTGTACAATTTATATACATAAATTAAATGTAACTAACCTAACCTTTATCTAAGTTTGGCCCTTGTGGCATTGTACCGAGGATGCTGGCGGCATTTCCTCGCTGTATCGCAATACTAATCCGTTGTCCGAGGAAGTGCCAGCTCTTCGGTCTTTAGTTACGTCAACCAAGATATTATCTTTTATTTACATAATCCACCTCACCCCGTAGGTATGACAAGTGATCTTTGACTAAATAGGAATGACAAAAATTATAAAACTCATCACTACATAATATAAAATAAAGTCACTTTTTTTGTCCCTATGTCCCTTTGTACGTAAGTCTTTCAAACTACGCAACGGATTTTGATGAGTTTTTTTTTAATAGGTAGAGTAATTCAAGAGGAAGGTTTATATGTAGGTATAGTACCCGTGCGAAGCCTGGGGGCTGGTCGCTAGGTATATTATAATACTGTTGCATAAACGACTATTATTACACTCTGTAGGAAGATATTTCGTTCAAATTCAAACCCGTATTCCAAAATATTAGTCTCACGAGGTCTCCTTTATCAAAACGTGTACAATCGTACGGTACTAGTTGTTTGTAAGAGAAAATAATGAATGACTAACAATAAACCGTGGTTAGGCCTGACGCTGATGGAGCGAGTCAACCGCGTGAGAACGGTTTCTAGGGATGCTACAGCGACAACATATATCGATAATATTGTTTTTTTTTTTTAAATAATAACAAGTTCATTTTGTGGAAAAAAAAATTTGATGTGTGACGAATATTTCGGTAGAATATTTGATTAATGTTGTCAACAATCTGACAGGTATAAATTCATATTTCATTCATTGACCTTTCTGTTTTGTATATTGTATATTTTATCTTTATTTATTTAATCTCTTAAGTATATTAATTATAATTGTTTCTGTCTCGACCTGTTTAGTGTTTTATTGTTAAACTAATAGCTTATGTATTGTTATCTCGAGTTTAACACTGCATAACTTGTATATATTATGTACTACTACATGGATTATTCCTCATTGCAGTAAAGGCATTGATTTGATTTGATTAGTACTAGAAGTAAATCCCTTAATTGTACACATAATATGTTACAACACGTAAAGAAATATAGGTTCAGAGGGATCTCTTCGAACTAACCTTTAAGATATTGAGTGGAATTCGATCCTTTGTTTTGTTATTGAATTAAATAGTACGTACATCCACCCTTAAAATGTATGGTCTGAGGTTTAGTATATTTTCTTTGTAGGGTAGTTTTGTACTTATGATCTATCAAATGGAAAATGGAGGAATCCATTGTCGGTCATTCTCCAGATTTGTGCTAGAATCCTAATTAACACGTCGCTTTTTTTCTACTTACTTTTCAATGAATATCTTTACAAACATAGTAACATATTGATCGTAGAAACTTAAATGTCTATGCGTCACTTTTTAATTATAAAAGGATAATTATTTAGAAAACAATTAAAATTTATGTGACGTGTGAATTAGAAAAAGGACGTGTTAATTAGAACATTACACTTTTAGAGGACGCGTGAATTATGAAAACGACGCATTAATTATAATATTTTAGATTTTGGTTGACGTGTGAATTAGAAAAAAAAAGTTACAAACTAACATTTCATTCCATATTCGAGAAAACATTATTAACGTAGGTATAAGTAGCAAGTTTCTATCGATAGATATCACTTATTCCATATATTTTATAACCAATTTCTAATTAACGCGTTCATTTTTGACGCGTGAATTAGACGCGTTATTTAGGTTTTCTTGAAAAATAAAAAGTATCTTGTTATTTGTACATGCAATATGCTACAGAATCTAATATATATTAAATAATGCGATATTTAATGTATACTGTAATTCTCGGCGCAATAGAGTTACTAGTTTAATTTTAAAATGTGAACGTGTTAATTAGAAATTTTATGAACCAATCCGCGTGAATTAGAGACATAGGTTTATAGTCTCCTTCCGGAACACAACTGTCACGACCATCCCACACAGGACTCTGGAAACGACTGTGGGCTAGACCGAAATGCGATAGTGAGGTCCGTACTTACATTCAGAGTGCTCGTATGACAATGACTAGATGTGACGCGTCAATTAGGATAGGTTTCGAGACAAAGTGTTGATCGTTGATATCTTAGTCATATAGTACTTTATTCACTTGATATTTTTTTTACCATTAAAAGGTATTTTGTTTTGTTCAAAGAACTAGCTTTCGTTGGCGTTTCTTCATGTATATCGTAAGGAGAAATTAATATGTTAGTGAATCGGGTAGTGGGACGCGACGTGTGAATTAGGAGAATGACCCTTTACGTATTTTTTTCTACCCTTTGTGTTTAATATACGTACATGAAAATTCATGTACTGCTGAAAACGAATACCGTCTATGCTCAAAAAATATAATATGTGATGAAACTTATAGTTTAATATTTTTAAATAGCGAAGACATGTAAAAATGCACGCCTGGAGAATGACCGTTGTCAGTCACCCGAAGACCACGAACTTTGTAAAAATCCGTTTAAATAGTTTTGTTTCAGTACACATAATGTTTGTTTTTTTACGATAGATTCCATTGATATGTAGCAACAGTTACATGAAGGATGTCAGATTGTCAGTGGCTAATTCTATCACAAAAAAATACAAAAACCTATCGATACATCAAAATACCGACGCGTCGCATCCCTACCGATAACCGATTGCCCACTTTCTCCGTAACTCCGCTGCGGTCGGGACAGTGGCACAACACTACCACAACAGTACCTTCGAGGTTCTTACTATTCACTTTATCTACCCCACTGTGGAAGACAAAGAGCTTTTAGTTGTAGAAGTGGAAGTAAGGCTTCCTATTCGTCAGCCTCCGTAGCCAAGTTGGTAGTGACCCTGCCTACGAGGCTGCAGGTTCCGGGTTCGAATCCCGGCGAGGGCATTATTTGTGTATTTATTTATCGCAAATATTTGTTCCTTGGTCATGGATGTCTATGTATTTAGTATTTATGGATCTATCTATATATCGTCATATATCGTCGCTTGATACCCACATCACAAGCCTTAATTGAGCTTACCGTGGGAACAGGTCGATTTGTTTAAAGATGTCCCAAGATTTATTATTATTTATTCGAATATTCGGTCGCTGGATGTGGATGGCGTAGGACCGGTTATTGTGGCAATCGTTTGGGAGAGGCGTATGTTCAGCAGTGGACGTCTTTCGGCTGATATGATGATGATAATGATTCGGTCCATTCCAGTTTTCGAAGAATACGAATTTTCGATAATTCTTAACATGAAGTTAAGTTAAGTACTACCGCTAAAGGGTGTTTCTATCATTTCGTGCAAATCATATGTTTGCTGAAATAAAAAATAAACTAACTCCTAAATTCATTTCAAATATTTTTTATATGTTGCGTGAGGTTCATAGGTATACTTAGCATCTAAAATTAATTCTATTATTGCAACATAAAACATATAAATAAAATATAAACATGCTAAAAACTCATTACCATCACCGGTCCTAAGAAGAAAGTACCTAGATTTACAGATTTGAGAGCGAATTACAAAACTATTACATGTACTACTTTGATTCAACCACTTAATTTAGATGAAGAATTTATAAGGGAATGAACTTTTTCGTAAGTCTTACCATTGCCACAACAAAAAAATGAAAATAAAAAATTCTCCCAAATTCTCCCAATTTGCACGAAATGATAGAAACACCCTAAATTCGGAAATTTCGAGGATTTTTCCTGTCTCTCAACGACGCGGTAGGGTTGCTGTGTCGGAATTTCGATATAATTGTGGTGTTTATTGAGACAATTGTTATTTTACTCCGCAAGAAAGTAGCTATTTTCTACTAATTTATTAAAGTTTTTGCTATACATTTCACGTTTGTGGCAAACAAACACATGGCTCATCCGATGGTAACCGGTAACCTTAGCCTATGGGCGGTGACAATAGGAGAAATAGTAATTTTTACAATTGTCACAACTGTCACTATGGTTAAATGGGGGCCTCAAACTTTCGAATATTTGGATGCTTCTCATGAATAACGCTGAATTTCAAGATTCTACAGTGTCGTAGCTCAATTCTAATAATGAAGCACTAGAATTCAAATTAGATGCAAGTATTATTTTGGATTACAGCGTTGTTTATGATAAGCAACGATTTGGAAGGCCTAAGTGGAAGACAACATTTTTGGCAGACTGTACCACTTATCTGCTTAGTTTACGAGCCGAGCGATGAGAGATGAGAAATTAGCATTAGATATTAGTAAAGTTCGACACTGAAATAGTTGATGCCCATACAAATTTCAACTTGAGTAGGTATTTAGGTGTCAAAATTCTCAAATTATTAATTTGTACCCTTTACTGATGTATGTCTATAACTTTTACTTATTACATGTCACAGATGCAAATTAATGTCAAAGTTATGTATCATTATATAGTGATGGGTCGTTCCTGGTAATTTCCCAAATCTTACTATGGGGAAACCATCCATTCGGAAATATTAAGAATTTATTTGATTAAGAAATCTGCATATATCTGAATGAGCTTCATATTTCTAATGCAAGTACATGAGCAGGCGATTGGTTTAAATGTGTACCTATTTTTTACTTAGTTCAAGTCAAAAGTTGCCACATATATGAAAAGGACACTGTTACACTGACGAAACGTGGACGAAACGTTATCCGTCTAATAGTTGTTAGGCCTAGTGAAAGATTTGGCAAGTGATTAGTATGCTAAAAGCATTGTGTCATTACAATAATCCGTTTTATAATAATTCTGCCAAATGAAACGTTGTCATACAAAAATTTGCTAATAGTTGGTTGTCCAAGTGAACCATAGGCGAAATGTTGGTTGGTAAATGAAATACGGGCATGAAAAGTTCGGAGAAAAGGCAGAACCCATTCCGCATACTGTTTTGGGTAAGTTACTGGGAATGACCCATCATCATACATAACAATGTGTTAAAATACTTAGCGAACCGGGTCCTGAAGTAATTTACCTCTGGATGCTCGACTTCTTTCGACCTATACAGAGAATCCTCGTTAAGTAGTACCTTCGGCCAAAACCTGCCGTGTACGGTCTTGATATAGCGGGTACTCACCAAAAATAGTTACCTATTTACCTAAGATAGCCGGTGTAATTACCGGCATAGAAAGAGGCCTTTTCCGAGAATTTAAGAGTGAGTTCTCATTGAGAATGTTTCCATGAGAATTTTATGAAAAAATGTTACGAAGAATAATATTATAGTTTCACAATTGAGTGAACAAGGCATAAAATGTACCTTAAGCGGCATGTAAATACAACAGTTTGACATGATAAGACTGCTTGTAAAATTCAAATTGCCGAGAACATTCTCTATAGAAGTTTCGCAACTTATAAAACTTCTCGGTTCATTACTACCTATGACCTGCCCTGGTCAATAAATAAAAGCCGAATTTCAGAATTTATTGTGGAAAAAATAAATAATTTATTTTATTTTCGTGTAATTTGAACCAGAGACCAGAACCGTTTTTTTCTCCATACAAAAAGAACGGTTCTTTTTTCGTTCTTTTATAAATCGTAAGTTAATGGAGTAATTTAAAAATATGATAATGTAAATTACATAAAACATTGAGCAGTACATAAAGAGTATAAAACATTTTAAAATATTGGGCTATTACGAGGTTTTTTTAAAATACCGGTTCCGTTTCGGTCCTATATTTGAACAATGTGAAAGGACAATCTGTATTATCTATTTTACGTATCTATAAAGTTTTAGTACCTGCCTTGCTTGCCAGATCTTTAGATATTGGTAAAGTTTGAGAACCGCAGGCATGTGATCCATACAAATCAGATGGACGACATTTTCTAGTTCCAGAAATTCCAAGATTATAAGGGGTATTCAACCACAACTTCGTTTAAATAAGTTTTGCAAGTTGATAAAACATGGATGACGAAAATTGCTGAAAATTTATTATAAATTTTACCATGTCGATTCCTATTTTAATCACATTATAGGAATTTAATTAGACTGCTATCTTTCATCACATCATCAGCCTATCCTAGTCGATTAATGCCCATAATCGCCACGCTGGGCAAGCGGGTTGGCGATCGCAGTAATGTGTCCACTATAATGATTCTGCTGCCCATTGCCCATTATCAATCTTTAAATTGAATGCTCAATAACACTTATTTCGCACGTGTATTGTACGACGTTTTTCAGTACAATTTAGAAATATGTTTCAGGTATCAAATGCAATACCTATTATATAATTTTTCCTAATTTTAATTCTATTTTTTTTCGTTTCAGGTAATATTCTACATGGATCTTACGTGTAATAAGTATCATCATTATCATCAATCTATTGATTAAACTTTAACGATTATCACTCATATTTCAAAGACCCGTTTGTCTTTAAAATATGATTATAATCAATCATCTTGAAGCGAATTTATAGCTTAAAATACAGGGTGGTCCAAACCTTGACGTCAAAAATTTTTTTTTAGGTTCCCTACGTCATGGGCTATCAGAATATACCCTATGGAATTTGGTATGGAATTAAGAAATTTATTGATAAAAAAAATATTAGGTTTTTTTAATATTTTCTTTTTGTAAAAGTATACCTACAAATTAAGCATTTACTGACAAAAAAATTAGCGTCCTCACTTTGATACAAGTAGGATAAAAAATACCAAATTCAAAATTTTACGTTAAAAACACATCAAAATAGCATTCATGTACGTAAATAAAAAAAATAAAACATATCCCAAGGATTTTTGGTAATCACAAGACTGCCCTAGACCTTAACCCTTCGTAAAAGCAAAAAAAAAGTAATACTTAATGATGAGGATTTTTCGGAGTAGTCGGTCAAATAAACTTAAAAAAACTTAAAAATTTTTAATTTAAAAATAAAGTAAGATTTAGTCTGTTTTGTTGTTCTTATCAATAAACAAAGACAGAAAATATCACGAAAACTCAATTTGTGTAGTTATTCAAGTCATTTTTTACTATTTTAATTTTAAACTTTTTTAAGTTTATTTGACCGACTACTCCGAAAAATCAATCTAATTAACACGTTCGACGCCGGTGACACAGCGTCTGTGATCAAAAAATTCCGACTCCTATGCCAGTGACACACATACGTGATCAAAATTACCGTACTCTAGTGCCACTAGCATAAATCAAGTTCTTACTCCTGTGCCAGTCGCATCGAAATACGATCATTTTGAAACAAGTGTTGTGTCGCCGGCATAGGAGTACAATCATTTCGGTCACACATGCGTGTCACTGGCATAGGAGTTCTAAATTCTAATAAGAAAATTTCGATCGGTGTAGTATTAGGATTTAGTGAAAAAGTACCTAGGACGAACGTGTTAATAGTGTTAGAAAGAGACTTCCATTTGTATTACAAGTTACAAGCTTTAGAGAAACGGGCCCCAGTGCCACAGGCCGGTACAGAATTCCGTGTATAACTACAGTCACTTCGTCTAGCCACTAGGTGGCGTGTTATGGGGAGGACTGAAATAATAGACATTTTGATGGAGTCGAGAGGTAATTTACACGAAACTTCGTAACTGTATTCGCTGGTAACTTAGTCAACATTGTAGGTATCTGCAAAACTCGTTTGACGGGAAAATCAGCCGTATTCAGTGTGACAGAAACGCGACATTTCGATGAATTGATTGATGTAGATTCAAAGTATAGCGACGAATTATATATCATATGTAATGTATAAGCTCGTATGTGTATATTTAGAGCTGACAAGTTACCGACACATTCTGAAATGTCTAAGCGTGGATTTCCGTTAAATGCCGGATTACAGTTTTAAGAATTTTTCAGGCAAATATTGAAATCGGAATTAAACTTGCAAGTTTAGTATTATTTGCAAACCTAGATTTGGGCCCTTCATACATGTAGGTAACTGAGGGATAGAAATTTTTGTTTCGATATTATATAAGCGTGTGGAGTATCAATAAAAAGGTCTTTGAAAATGATATCAAGGTTTATGTATTACATTATTATTTAAGCGAACAGTTTTCGAGATATCACCCTCTATTATTTAAACTACGTGGTATAAAATTAAAAAAAAATATGTTATATATATAAACAAGGTCTATCAACGATTTTTGGTTTGATTAAATTATCACTTATAGTTTTTGAGGTAGGTTGATTTAACTGTATTTTTTAATGAGAAATTGATAATGGTACGGAACCCTTCGCGCGCGAGTCGGACTCGCACTTGGCCGGTTTTTTAAACTTTCAACTGAAAAATGGTATACCTAGTTACAGAGCCCTAAAAATGGCCTTAGTGTTCACGACTTTAATTAACCCCTCCATACTCGTAGGCTCATCGTAAAAGCCTGAGCTTTTATATCGGCGGCCCTCACAGCTTAGAAAGCTGTTAAGCCAATGAAAGTTACTTTCTCTAAGTGAACGGGTAAAAGGATTACTTGCGATCACTGGCCTACTGGAGTCGGAGCGCGTCGGAGCGCACTTTTTAGTACAGATGGCGCTGTTTTTAGGCTCTAGTGCGAGAAGTGGCTCATTTTACGTCAGGTCCAAAACTTCGGAGCGCCATCTGCGCTAGAAAACGTCGTAGGTACTAGGCACGTGCAAAAACGAAATTCGTAACTCGTGTCGATTAAAAACACTCCCTATCGGTCGTGTTTTAAACATCGCCACTCGTTTCCAATTTCATGTTTTTCGCACTTGTGTCGTAATGTACTATTTTTTGTCGGCAAGTGTGATGAAAAACATTGTATGCCACTTGGCTAAGCATCCAGGCCTCTTTTGTCATGACGTAAAGGTGCAGTTAGACCCGAGCATTCGCTCATTCTATCCCCTACTCTGAAATCAACGAATTTAGACGAATCATGTTTTGTGTAACGAACGAATTTCGTAGAGTGTGGGATAGAATTAGCGAATGCTCGTTTGGTCTAAATCCAGTTTTGCACACTGCATGACGTGCAGATATTTTTGAGCACCCTAGTCTCTTGGATATATCTAATGGCTAACGGTGAATGTCAAATGTCCACCGATTCGCCGCTTTCGATACGAATCGCATAGAAACGCAATGACTTGTCGAATGAGTGTGCGAAATTGATTTATAAAAGCTAAATCAAAAGTTATTAGTTGATATAGTACTTGTAATCATTGAATAAAGATTGACTACTTAATAAATAAATGAAAGTTGTTTGATATTATCTCGTAATTAAGTTGGTTATAATCTTATAATGGGTAAAAGATTAATGTTTTCGATTGAGACGATGAAAAGCAATTTGCAGAGATTTCTTCTAAGGTTTTTTCTTTTCTTCTGGAAAGGTTATCTCAGAAAAGATTATGTATGTATGTAAATGTATATTTATGTTTATTTTATTAACTTATGTATGTAAGTTTAGTAGTATACTTTAATTATTTTGTTTCGTTACTTGTCTTTTGTTTTAGCACCACCTACACTATGTTTAAACTGTTTTTATTCCGCTACCTTAAGGTTGTCTGGAAGAGATCGCTTTTTAGCGATAAGACCGCCCATTGTAATACCTGTACTTGTAACACTGTATATCTGTTATTCTACTGTTTTTATGGTGTGCAATAAAGAGTATTGTATTGTATTGTATTGTAAAGATTGACTTTAGAAAAAAACTTTCTTTTGAGACTATTCTTTATAAATATTGGATGTCATATATCAAAGAAAAAACGACCAAGATCACCAACGTCCGAGGTGGGAATCGAACCCACGTGCTCAGCTTTCGCGGCTGATGCCTGCACCGCTCGGCCACTCGGTCTTCGGTCGGTTTTTTCTTTGGTATATATGACATCCAATTTATATAGTATTAAGTAAGTAGTGTGACTACTGGGGAAAAAATAAAAACACAAATCAAAATATTTAGTTAATACATAATAAATATGTAATTTGATTGCAGTTTTCACAATCACTTCACCCTTATGATTTCTACAAGACGTTTTCAACGATACCCCATTCTATAGGATTACTGCAAAATAAAAAAATCATCCCCACTTTACGTGTTGGGGAGGTAAGTATTCGAATTTTATATTTATTTTTATTCTACCGATTTCTGCGTAGTAGAGATCGGATTTCTGCAATAAAGAGAGCAGATTTCAGGTAGCGATTTAAAGATTAATATGGATATCATCATCATCATCATCATCATCATCATCATCAGCGTATGATAGTCCACTGCTGGACGTCGGACTCTCCTATTAACTATGCGTATTAGACGCATTAGGAGGTAATTGCCCATAATCGCCACGCTGGGCAAGCGGATTGGCGATCGCAGTAATGTGTCCACTATGATGACGCTGCTGCCCATCACCAATCTTTTATCAAATAATGGTAAGTGACACTTCAATCCCTTAGTCGACTCTTACGACACCCGCGGGAGGAGTTGGGGTGGTGACAAATGTATTCTTACTGCCGTCACCACACGACATATAATATGGATATGACTATCATAAATTTATTATTATTTCTACATACAAAAAAATGTATTGGGGCCATAAAAGTGAAACTGTTTATCGATGCTTTTGTGAATTAGGCAAAATTAATGATGGTTATAAATAAATAAATAATACATAAAAAAATGTTTACTCCATTTTAAAATATTTTACTTATTTAAGACCTTCTTCTTTAATATTTCTTCTGCATATTGAACGGTAAAAACTTTTGTTCCGACCCAAATAAAACGGAAATGAAAATATTTGGTAAAATAAATTAGCATGGCGTTTATGACTTATTTCTCTGTATTTTAATCCTCCAACTACCCATAAAATGTCACGCGAATTTGACAACTCACGCACTGTCACATGTCATTCCCAATTAGTGGATTGGGTGTGACCATTAGCCCAGTTTCTGTATTGGGTTTGGGCGGGATTTTCATTAGGTTAAAAAAGGAGGGTCTAATTACTGTGTCCTCGTTTTCAATTTAACACGCTCTCTGTTTACTATCGGTTAACAAATGGGTCAAAATTCTTTTCGTGGTCTTATTTTGTGTCTCTAAAAAACGTGACGCAGTGGTGATTTTTGTATGAAATGATGTTTTGTTTTCAATTTCTGATGTATTCATTCAAATCTAGCGTGAAAAAGAAATACAAGTGCACCGGATTTTTTTTTAATACGGAGTCGAAACAGCAACTAAAAGCGTGACAGAGTGGTATGAAACAAGACAACGAAAATAATTTTGACCCAAATAAAACAGCATTTCTCAAAAATATTGTAGATTTGGATAAAAATTGGCAGGCTGGTAGAGTCAATGATGATGAGCAAGACACACAACACATATCCCAAAATGTACAAAATGTTTTGTATGAAACATTTTTTGTTACCAAAAATGGATAGTAAACTTATAAAAAAGGAGACTTCCATACAAACTTTCTGGGACATTTTAAATAAATAAATAAATAAATAAATAAATATCTTGGGACATCTTACACAAATCAACCTAGTCCCACGGTAAGCTCAATTAAGGCTTGTGATGTGGGTACGAGGCGACGATATATATAATAGATAGATACATATAGATACTTAAATACATAGACAGCCATGACCAAGGAACAAATATTTGTGATAAATAAATACACAAATAATGCCCTCGCCGGGATTCGAACCCGGAACCTCCAGCAAAATTCCAGCTCCGGAATTTTGTTATACAGGATGTAATCGTTAAGTGTGGCCAGGCCATAATTCCGTAAATATAACAGATATCAGAAAACTTCCAACTGATATCGAAAGTGCGTTACCCAACGAGTAAAATTACACTAATAACTTTTTTGAAATAAAATCATAAATATCTCAATTATTAACTTCAAACCCTTCCATACATTTAGTACGTAACCGTTCATTCAAAGAGTGGTTTAATACGATTATTTTTTTATTTAAGAATAAATGTTAGATTATTTTGATTAAACGATAGTATTATTATTTTATTACAATGTATTCGTACAAATAACGAATTCCTAACAGTTTTATCTGTTATGACACCCGACATTTTTTAAGGCTAGTCGTTATACTAAATGTATGGGTGCGTTTTAACTAAGTATTTTTAATATTACTCCATCTATTTAGAAAAAGTTATTAATGCAATTTTTCTCGTTGGGTAACGCACTTTCGATATCAGTTGGAAGTTTTCTTATATTTGTTACATTTACGGAATTATGGCCTGGACACACTTAACGATTACACCCTGTATGGTGGATCTTGCTCAGCCTCATTGACTCTACCAGCCTACAAATTTTTATCAATATCCAAAACGATCCAAATGTACAATATTATGCTGGTCAAACTCTAGCTCCCTTGTACTAAAATATAAAAAAAAAAAATTACCACTGTAGTCTTCCCAAGTCGGATGCTGAAAGCCACGTTTAGTCTCTATGTCAGTGGATTAAGCGTTAGCTAATCGCAAACTTTTACCAAACTAAAAAAAAACGTGGGGCGTTATAATAATAAAGAAACATACAAGTTCAAAATAAAAATATAGGAAAGGCTTACTCAGTATTTATGACATCACGCTAAGCGGCCATATTGTTGAGGAGCGGCGGGCGCGGCCCGAGCCGCCGCCATTTTTAATATTATAAGTGATCGTATGTTTGCCGTGGGTTTATTGGGCTAAGGTAAGAAGCTATTCAATAAACGATAGTGGATGGACATTTTTACATTTAGGGACATCCAATTACAGATGTAGTGCAAAATCATTTCTCTTCGGCTTTTCACGGAAACATCCGAATTCATATTGCTGTCGTAGAATTGTACTTTTGGTTTTAAATTACATTATTACAAAATAATCTCGAAATATATTTCTAAGTCAAAGTCAAGTGACAAGATACCAGGGAGGGGGGAGGGGTCTCCCCCTTGTGACCAAGAGTGGTACTTTCACGGACCCCCTCCCCCCCTAAACAGGTCACGTAGTATGGGTATGTTCCCTAACGTGAGATAAAACTTTTTTTTTATGTGAATGAAGGTAGACAACTGAGCTCTCAGCCCACCTGATGGAAAGCAGGAACTGAGGCCTATGGACATAGTGACCAAAAAATCGCCTATGCGCTGCCTACCCTGAGGACTTAGATTGCCTCTATTTATGCCAGTAATTACACCGGCTATCTTACCCCCTCGAAACACAGCAGTGCAAACACTGCTATTTAGCGGCAGGTTAACGGGCAAGACGGTGGTAGCTATCCGGGCGGACCCTGCATGAGGTCCTACCACCAGCAAAAATTGCAGTCGGTTTCGCGCGACAGTTAAGTACGATATTTTTAGGAATTTAAGCTTGATCGGCATTTTCATATTATAATCATCATCATATCAGCCGAAAGACGACTGCTGAACATAGGCCTCCCCTAAAGACTGCTACAATGACCGGTCCTGCACCAGCCGAATTCTGCGGACAATATATGGTTAAAGGCTTTTAATTAAAACACATTTTAACTTCATAATTTTTATTTTTATTGATGTTTAAATGTTGTCAAAAAACCTGACTAAAATTAAGGTTTTTTTTGAATTCACACTAATTAAGTGTTCCTAAAATCTCGAATACAAGGCGGCCAAATACAAGTGTATTTCCGTTATCCTCCCAGTAAATGGTCCACGTGCTGGGTATGTCATACTACCGTATTCTGAGTACTTCATGGTTCAGGGATCAAAAGAAGAAAATATTCAAAAAAATACAGATATGTATACATTCTATTGCACTTTGGGCGGCGCGAGGTTATACTCAAATGAACACCAATATTTGATTCCACATTTTTATGGCAAACTTTCAATATAAAGCTTCATTAAAATAGCTGCGGAAACTTTGCGGAGCGTCCGCTCTGCACTTTTCGCTAATGCATTTAATTCGTTCACAATTCTCTAGGGGTGCCGATTTGTGGAACTATTATTATAGTATACAGGTTTTTAGGGTTCAATCGATCCATCAAACCGTTCCGTAGTAAACTAGCCTTATAGTTTCGCCTTAAGTCCGCAGCATAGCTCCTTGCCGTGTAGTGACGGCAGTAAGAATACATTTGTCACCACTCCAACTCCTCCTGCGGGTGTCGTAAGAGTCGACTAAGGGATTGAAGTGTCACTGACCATCATTTGATAAAAGATTGATGATGGGCAGCAGCGTCATCATAGTGGACACATTACTCGATACCTCCTAATGCGTCTCTACGCATAGTTAAAGGGAGAGGCCTAAGTCCAGCAGTGGACTATCATAGGCTGATGATGATGATGATACATATTAATCACGCATCACGCCAATAAAGAGTTAGTATAAAATATAGATTTTTTTTAGGTAGTTCGTCTAGTCTTAAAGGGGGGTGTTTTTTATTTTGTTGTATTTAACTCCTATAGTGTGTGTAATCCTAATCCTATATCGTTGAATAGATATTTCATAAAATAATAAAAGTAGTTTTTTTTTCTAAAGTGCTTAAACTGCTCCAGAATAAAAATGTAAACTCCCCGTCCCGTCTAACTTTTGGTCCGTGGGTCAAAAAAGATGTGTGCTTATAGCATATATATTGCAGTAGGTTTTGATTAACCACGGAACCCTACACTGAGCATGGCCTGACATGCTCTTGGCCGGTATGTTGTTTGGTGGTTTTACTCGCGTACCTACTCTTATGATATGATAATAACCGAGTAGTAGCAACCCTGGCGAATGCCGACAGAGTCAATTTTTATCCTTTTAGAAATAAAAACATAAAATAAATAGAAAAATAATAGAAGAATAAATAGAAATGCTCAATTACATTTAAAACTAAGCGAAACTAATCTGATGACTATAAACTATGGTATTGTGCATCAAGGGAGGTAAGTACGGAATTACTAACGAGAGTGATAGAAGCCCGACGCCATAGGCGGAGGGCTTTTAATGACTCGAGTTAGTATTCCGCTTACCGACCGTGATGCGTACAATGTTTTTCATCACACTTGCGAGCAAAAAATAAGGTTTAAGACAAAATATTATTAAATGACGGACTGACATTTCTATTACATCCTAGGGAATTTCACTTTTCTATTACTCCCGCTATGCATGCAAGCAATGGCGCGCTTAGACAGCAAGGGTGATGAAAAATTAAAAACTACTAGGAGTAGTGACAACCCTGGCGGAGGCCCACAGAGTCCGCAGACACCTGTTTTCCATTACGGCGAAGTTCGTGAACCTCTCATTGTTATATATGCTCTCCGGGGAACTGTCGTATTATATCCTACTTTACCTTTCCGCCATTATTGCATCATCTCGCTTTTCACCAAAAGGCAAAGTTTCGTGTAATTGAATTGAGAATCACAAACCCTTTTGATCCCAATGAGAAAAAATATCCCATGGATTTTTGTCCTATTTTGTTACCATTTTGTTTTTGTTGTAACAAAGGAGGAAATCCGGAAAATGTATAGTAAATTTGGAGACATTTTTTTTTATTTTTTAAAAGAAAATAATCTACCCATAAATTAAAAATTAAATTGGACCAAATAAATAGAAATGCTCAATTACATTTAAAATTAAGCGAAACTAATGTTAAAAGTTAAATAATTTCCAATAGATGACTATAAACTAAATATAAAAACTACTAAATATAAAAATGAATAGACATACTAAATTACAGTTAAAATTAAACTGAAAATAATCTTACAAGTTATTTAATTTACAACAGATGACTATAAACTAAATATATAAACTAGCCGAGTAGTGGCAACCCTAGCAGAGGCCGACGGAGTCCGCGGACACCTGTTTTCCATTACGGCGAACTTCGCGAAACTCTCATTGTTATATATGCTCCCCAGGGAACTGTCGTATTATATCCTACTTTACTTTTCCGCCATTATTGCATCACCTCGTTTTTTGCCAAATTTAGGCAAAGTTTCATGTAAGACACAGGGTGAAATTTAAATCGTGATAAGTTTAAACATAACTTCAAACATAACTTTTTTGGTCGGGCAACACCGGCCGGGTCGAATGTCAAATTCGTACAGCGTATTTAAAGTATTAGATTTAAATTATTTTACAGTATTATTTAACAAGTTACAGTGATAAAAAGTATTATTAGGAAGAGTGTTAAGTGTAATTGTATTATCTCATAAGTTGGTTTAGTGTAACATGTTGAATATTGACTACAAAATACAAGGCTGTGGATAACGACCAACGTTCAAGATTTGAAAATATCATCGTATTTGCATGTATTTCAACGAAGATAATGAAAAGGGAGTATTGTTTTCATAATTTATAAGGCTTGTTGTTTAGATTATTTAATTGGTTTTACACCTACAGTAATTTTTAGTACCTAATGTTAATGACAAGGATAACCAATCTTAAATGTCAATAGTTTAACATATTTCTAGTTATAAATCTAATCATTTAGTCATAAATGTCCTCAAAACAGCTCAGAAACATCCTTATGAGTGATAGTGTAATGCAATACAGGGAATAACCACATCTATTTTATTGATCTTATTGATTCTTGTAGTCAAAATCAAGTCAGTGATCTCTGTTCATTTTTACATTGTTGTAGTCACATCATATTTCTAAAAGCACTGGAGTCCATTCTTATTTAACTCAAATATTAACCCGGCCAATATGTTTTCAGCCCAAATTACAAAACGAGTGACACGGAGGGACACTTTGGCTGCAAATCTCCAGCAAGCTCTTAAGGAACTTAAAGATGCCAATGAGTACAATAAAAAACTCCTTCAGGAACAGGAAGAGAGTGAAAAGCAATTTGAGTGTGTTGTTAGAACAAACACTTCTCTCAAAAGTCAACTTGCAATCCAGGATATTGAGTTTGAGAACATACAAGGACAACGGGATGAACTTCAGGCTACAGTAGACCGGCTCGAACGATGCCATGACACACATGAGCAGGCATTGCAACGCATAAGAGATCTAGAGCAGCAGTTGGGGGAAATTGAGGCTCAACAAGAACGGGATGTTCGGTGCAAGTATTGCTCGGGGCAGCAACATAACAATTTAAGTATTTTTGATGAACTAAATAGTTTTCAGGAAGACCTGTTGCATGATAGTTTAGTGAATCCCCCATTTCTAGACACCGTAGATTTAACAAAAACTGTACATCTAGACAGCGGTAAAATTAAATTAAAGGGTTCCAAAAAGATAAAGAGATACTTAAAATTAAAAAGATTTATTGATAAATCTAAGGTCTTATTAAACCGTCATAAATCTATATTTAAGGCTGTCATGTGTAAATCTGACAGTGTCGCCTTAACCAATCAACTATTGAATTGTCAAAACCAACTGGAGCAGACAATATATGAATTAAATCAACGCTCCAAGGAAGTGGAATTATTGGAGTTAAAATTAAATAATATCAACAATAAATACGAACTTTCCAGTAAAGCTTTACAGGAATACATAGCTTTTATGACTTCTGTTCTAGCACCCGAGAGCCGAATCCATCTGCGACTGGACTCGCCGCGACCATCGCCACGCCCGTCCTCGGCGGGCTCTCCCGCCCTGCCGCCGGCGACGCCGGGCTGCCGCACGCCGCGGCCGTCGATGCCGGCCTGCTACACGCCGCGGCCGTCGACGCCGGGCTGCCACACGCCACGGCCGACGACGCCAGGCTGCCATACGCCGCCAGGCTGCCATACGCCGCGTCCGTCGACGCCGGGTTGCGCCACACTGCGGCTATCCGCGCCTCATCTTTCGGCGCCGGCGAACCGTGCGCCGCGCCTTCTGCCGCTGGGCTCTCCGGTGCCCTGCTTTCCTGCACCACGTCTGCTCACGCCGAGGCCCCCCGCGCCAAACTTGTCGGTGCCGGGCTCCCCTGTGCTGCACTTCCCTGCGCTGCACCCGGCCGCCGCCGCGCCGCGCGCCCCGCCGCCGCCTCTGACCCCCGCCGCGCCGCACACCCCGCCGCACACCCCGCCGCCCGCCCCGCCGCCGCCGCCGCCGCCCGCCTCGCCGGCGCCGCCGCGACTGCCGCGCCGCACCGTGCTGTACACTGACGAGGCGGGCGCCGGCCTCGGCGCGCTGCTGGCGAACCGCCTGTCGCAGAGCGTCGTCAACACCTGTCTCCCGGGGGCCTCCGTCGACCGCCTGGTCGACTGTTTGTCGGCTGACGTTTTCGACGGCCGCTCCACGCTCGTCGTGTTCTTGGGGAATAGTGTGGATGTCACTCCATTTATGAACTAGGTGCTCGGGTCTCCCTTAGGGAGAAATTTAAAGAGGCACACATACTTACTGTAGCCTCCCAATACATCCTGGACAATATTATGTATGTTCGTAAAAACATTCATGAATTCAAGAAGAATAGTGATGTTCACAACTTTAACACTAGGAATAAACATAAGCTGGCTGTGTCGGCCCACCGTCTCCGTAAGGTTAGTGCGTCTTTCGTTGGGAACTGTACACGTTTTTATAACAAAATTCCTAGTGATTTAACAAATTTGCCACAGCATAAATTCAAGTCTCAGGTTAAGCGCTACTTGATAAGTAAGGCGTATTATACCATTAACGACTTCATAAATGATAAGGATGCTTTTAAGCCAGTACCTTAACGTGTTCGGTAAATCATATACATAAGTGAATGTTTACTATCATACTAGTGTTTCATATTGTTATCATTAATTATAGATCTGACGTAAGATAGTCATTATCTTAGTTTTTTTTTTCCGTATTACTAATATGTAGTCTTGACACTTGGAGACTTTATACATCTCCGAGATTATCTTTTTATTTTAATTTTTCCTATTTTAATGAATATTATGTCGACACTTAGAGTCCTTTACACCTAAGTAATTTTAATTTTGTATTCAGATTTTCTGTCCTAGTTATTTCTATTTCTATTTTTTTGTTCTTGTGATAGTTGTCATATATGTAACGGGCAAGTACGAATATAAATTCTCATGAAACTAAATATGGTCAGCATTCATAGTATTTAAATTATATTGTCTGCCTGATAGCTTGCACAGTCATGCTCACTTTAAGGTCTCTGCTTACGGTGGCGTCGTTGATCGGGTCGCCACTTTCCCGACAGAAGGTTGAGGGAGGCGATGGCTGAGATACGCGTCATACTCGTGAACGGGTGCTGTTTGCGGAGACCGGTCTAATCAAGCTCACTCATGGCTTAAATTCAAACAATTTTCCTGCTGTTCTTGATATGAGAAATTGAATTCGCTACATGTTTGTTTATTTATGATTATTTAATATTATGACGCATGGAGACCTTATACATCTCTGAAACATTTAGTGAAATGTATCCGTTTGTTTTCTTTTTACTCTGACAACTAGAGACCTTTACATCTCTAGCAGTATCATAATGCTAATTTTAACGTCTAACTAAAAACAATTGTATGCCCTTTTACATATATCTTTACATCTATACATTTCTCAAAATTCATTAAATTTATATAATTGTTCTGACTATTAGAGACTTCATCTCTAGTTAATGTACTATATCTGTATTTATATTAAATCAAATTTATGTTTGTTTTTAATTAATGCATGTTAGCCGTAAGATGTTATAAAACTATTATTTGAAAAAAGTAAGTCCCGCTGAGTTTCTTGCCGGATTCTTCTCAGGCAGTGGTGTAGGGTTAGAACCGGAGGTAGTTTTTTTTTTTATCTCATTCGCTATTTAGTTTAACGATTCAAAAGCGCTCGTTGCTGGGCCTAATTGAATAAAGAATATTTTGACTTTGACTTTGACTTTGACTTTGAACTCTATATAGCCTAGCGCCTAGCCTTGTAAGGGATTGCATATACCCGAGAAAATTGACCGGTAGTTGCTAAGACCGAGTGGCCGAGGGGTGCAGGCATCACTCGCGAAAGCTGAGAACGTGGGTTCGATCCTCACCTCGGACATTAGGTGATCTTGGTCGTTTTTCTTTGGTATATGACATCTAATATTTATAACTCTAAACTGGGCTTTTTTGCGGGAAGAAAAACAAAAGTTTTTTTTAACTACCGTTTTACGTTTTACTTACTCAAAATCACGAGCTCGTTTGATCGTAATAGAAATGAGAATTAGTCAATCCTTTCCATTTAGTGACAATTTTTTAAATACTGTACATACAATGGTTACTAAATGGAAAAGGACTACGATATAAAATTATAGGATTTTTTTCTTTTCTTAACACCATTATTATAGTTACCTTTTTTAGTATATATTTTTTTAAAACTACAATTTATGTACCTACATAGATTAAATCTAACGAATCTACTTAACCTAACCTATATCTAAGATTGGCCCTTGTGGCATTGTACCGAGGATGCTGGCGGCATTTCCTCGCTGTATCGCAATACTGATGCGTTGTGCGAGAAAGTCACCAGCTCTTATTAAGGTCTTCGCACATTATAACGACTCAACGGCGACTCGACTCTATGCCAAATATTGAAATTTAAATCCTATATCATACGTACTAGGATTAATTTAAAAAATGATATCAAAGTAGTGTACGACGATTGGTCTACGCGTCGTACGCTAAAGGTCAACCCCGACTCGTCGGTGACACATTGACCACACGTTGTCCACGCGGCGACTATGCGTTTGCGACTGACGTGTATCGAGCAACAATTTGCGTTGCCCACTCGTTCACGCCGCGTTGTCCATTAGTGACCATTGGGTGGATGATGGATCAACCAGTTGACTACTCGTCGAAAATGTGAGTCGTATAATGTGCGAAGACCTTTAACCTTATCTTTGTTACACTTTCTTTCCTGAACCAATAGTAGGGTACTTTAAAAGAACGAAAAATATCATTTAATCTCTGAGAACTTAAGCAAAGTGTGTTTTAACGATTCTAAAACTTTTCAGAGTGTACTTACTGCAAGTTTTCATGTGAGGCTAAAGTTGCAATAAAGCAAGGCTGCGGTCATAGATGCAGCGAATCCACATTTTGGGGCTGGTTTAGTAGATCGTCTCTGCTTTGCCCCAAGGTTGACAGGTACAGAATGCCTCATGAGTCTCATGATATTAAGTCCGCTTGTTCTATTCAAGTTTTTCTTTTGTGCAATAAAGCTTAAATAAATAAATAATGCCCACAGGAGAGACGCGAAATAACAGTTAAGACTAAACTACAGTCCACAATCCAAAACTAACCCCCTTATTTTTATTTTTATTTATTTCAGTACATCTACATCATGTATACACATTACACAATAATATTAATAGTTCTAAGTACTTAGTCTGATACATTATGACAATTATAGAGTACATAACACTATCCAAGCATGATTCTGGGAATGAGATCATAAAAAAACAATATTAACTAATACTAAAAATAATGTGTACATAATTTACCTACAATAGTGCCAATATCCCTATATAATTTATTCATAAACGTCTCCCAGCTTAACAGACCGTTAAATATTGTTTGTACCTTTCTATCTACCAGGCATATTGCTAAGACCGAAAGGGACAAACAATACCTAGCGGCTTGCTGTAAGTCTATATGTTGAAGACAGAAATACGATGTGCGATTTTGATTAACGCTCGCTTTCCGCTCTCATTGGGCCCCGCCCTTAGATTACTTAAAGTCTAACTACAGCTGGTTAGAGTCTCGTTAAAAGCTTCACCTGCAGAACTTGCTTTGTCTTCGCAGGTGGGGCGTCTTTGACAGCGGAAATTAAATCCCTGTTTCATCAAATTGGGATGGGGCTGCAGTATGAGCGTTTATTATCCCACTGATAGGTAAACTTCCCGGTAAGGTTGCCAGAGCTCGTAGAGGATACAGTGTACTGATACTTATTTAGTTATTTGTATACACGTCTATTGCAATACATGGACAAAGTCTTAAGGTGCGTTTAAACTAAAAGAACTTCGCTGTTCTAGCGCCCGTTCTACGAAATCAACCAATCACGTTTTGTTTACCGATCGAATTTCGTAGAGTGGGAGGTAAGAACAGCGAATGCTCTTTTAGTTTAACCGCACCTTTATAGAATGTTATGCAAAATCAGTAAGTAACTGTGTGGAAGCAATAAATGATTGAGTATTGAGGACTCTCTTCTCCCTTTATTGCCATATTAGATGCATTCTACTGTGGGCGATCAAACCTGTAATATAACATTATATTGCTAACCGGACCGCATACCTACCGTAGTATGCAGCCAGTGTAGTAAAGGCTTTCTTTATCTTCTTGATTATTTTAATGATATTTTCTTTCCAGGATAAATACAGAGGCGTTCAGAATGGCATGGATAATGTATGAATGAATTCATTCATAAACTGTCCATGCAATTTTGAACTCGACTGTACAGTCACGTCTAATAATATATATACATTTCGAAATGTATGTCAAAGGCATAAGGATCAAAATCGTATAGGTACATACTATTAGAGCCGACCGTACGTGGAACTTTATTAAAGGTACACTAAAGGTACCGAATATTTATATATTTCATTAAAATCTACATGTATAGGTACTAAAAACTCAGAACCTAACTAAAATAAAAACGTATACTTTTTTGCAAAAACGCTTCCGCTGCCAGTTTAAGCGATTTAAACCCATTTGTCGTTAAAATATAGGTGATAATCGTGAAAGTTTAAATTATAAATAAATATAAACCTCCATTAACCGGCATTAAGTCCTCCCTTTGTACGTCAAGTTTTTTCTTTTGTGCAATAAAGGTTAAATAAATAAATAAACCTCATTAATAACGCTAACAGTCGGACCAAACCTTTCGCAAGCGTCATACGCTCAAGTTACTCCACATAGGCACGTCACTACGCTACATAGTCAACTTACCTTGGGCATTTAGGTATCGTGTCAAGCCTGGGGGTTTTAGACGGCTATTAGCCGAACGCTATAGGATTGTATGGTTTAGTTTAGTATATAGCTTTTGTCAGCCTCCGTAGCCTAGTTGGCAGTGACCCTGCCGACGAAGGACTGCCGACTGGAGGTTCCGGGTTTGAATCCCGGCGAAGGCATTATTTGTGTATTTATTTAGCAACATGCTGAGATGAGGCCCTTTCGTAGTTAACACTTTTTTATTTGTATTATTTTTTCTCGTTTCTGTGTATTGTGATTTTTGTGTAGGTATGTTATGTTACGAATAAATTAATTTCTATTTCTATTTATTACAAATTTTTGTTCCTTGGTTTATGGCTGTTTCAGTATATCAGCTCAAATTTAGGTTTAATAATAACTGAAAATAAATAATTTATAAACAATATTTTGCATTGTTATTTATTAGTAGGTCACCTAATCATTAGTGTTCGTTACCTAATCATCGTTCCCATAATATGTATATATTATGTATTAATATACGACTACCTAAATATTAAATATAAACTCTTCAAATATTATGTGGTCAATAAAGATATTATTGTGAAAAAAGTATACATTTTAGATAAAATTACTTTATATTGTTATGATAACTATACACAAATAATATTATTTATCTTAGGGGAATTTCAAAAACAGCTCGACTAATTAATTAATTCCAGAAACTGTAACAAGCAGAGAATTAAAATAAAATTAGCGAAATACAGCTCTTTGAACGAAGTACACTGTCCATACAGGGTGTTTCATAGAAGGACATATTTATTTCATATACGCTATCATAATATATGCGTAACAAAAAGGATGATCCTGCGACCATATATATAACATGGACGTCTAACGCCAGCTCAAAAATACCCCCAAAAACAATTGTTCCATTGTGCCAAGATGAGCAGGACATAGCGCTTTTCTTAACACTGCGATCTTTGCAATCTTTGATAAATGTTTATAGAATATAGCCAATCAAAACTTTGATGGACCAATCACAACTATTTTTAAATGGCGGTTTAAGTTTTTATGGGTTGATTTTGAAATTCTTTGCCGTGATGCATTGAAGATGGGGTGACACTTGTCAACTAAAATTCAAGACCGTCTTTGAACGGCAATTTAGGCCTACTGTCCACGGAAGCGTAGCTGCATAGACGCGTATTCGTCATTGTACTCTTGGTGTACGCTTGCGTGCAGCTTACATACAATACAAACCCGCCCAACTCCGTCCACGGAGCGGCAACGTCGCGTCAGCGACGCTGCATGCAAGCTTCATGCCGCCGGGCGTACCGCGTGGCATACGCCGGGCTGCATCGCAAGGAACAACACGTTATTGCATATTGGTGTTTTGTTTTTGTAGCAGTGGAGTCATGATGTCCAGTAAATTCTGAAATGTTCTTTTACTCATTCTATAAAATGAATGAAAAACGCTGTCATCTGCTGATAGTTCTCTTGCAGCTACAAATAGTCTACAATGTATGTTTCTTTCTATATATGGATGTACCCAATATAAACGGCGTAGTCGCCGCCTTCGAAGATAAGAATAGGCCAAAGTAACGTTCATCACTGGACGACATCGTTACGAATGAAAGAATTGAAAGAAAATGCAGGCTACGATACGCGTACGCTACGCTTCGTAGACAACGTCAGTACGCCAGGCTGCACAGAAGCTGCACGCATCGCCGTGCCGCGTCTATGCAGCTACGCCTCGTAGACAGTAGGCCTTACTAAAGAAAACTAGAACTTAGTTCATTTCATGGGAATTTATATTGAACAATTTTTTTTACTTATATTAGATAAAAATAAAAATATTCCTAAAGCAATACTTTTGAGAATAAATAAACCTAAATATTTAAAGAAATTAAATACGCGTATTTATTATGACAGTTCGTTGAACCTTACGCCACAGTGCTGCCATCTCACCGCATCATAGTGGCAGAAAAAGTAGGTATCAAACATCCTCAATAAAAAAAACGCTTTTTTAGTTAAAAATCTGTCCCAATTCCACAGAATGATTTGTTGAGCTTTCACATTGTTCAACTTTCATAAAAAACTCCCCTCGGCATAAAGAAACAGCAGTATATTTAATCAACTGCAGAAATGTATCTTTTATTACAAGAATCCAGAAGTAACCCCTGGCTTCTGCTATAATAGTATTTTATGCAACCCTTACATAAGAGAGGTCGAAAAAGGTGAGTAACATGCAACAATTTGAGGCGAAGCCGAAAATTGTTATTAAAGACGCCACGAGCATTTTTTGACTCAGTTAAACAATGTTGTATACAATACTTTTTCTTACACACTTATTTTCAAATAAAATTGTAAATTTGAGAAATATTCATAGTCGAACACAATTTTATTAATCATCAAGGTCGGGCGGGAGACGTCAAAATGAAAAAGAAAGCTCGTCTATGGTTTACTGTTCATCAGAAATGATATTTAAAACTAGGTTGGCAGCCATGTATTTCATTAAGTCTTGTATACACGAGGTGTCTTAAAATGCAAAAAACGCTTTGCATGTAAACCCGGATGCGTTTATAAGGAATAGACAATATAGACTTATATAGGGATCTATATCTGGATCCCTAACGTTTTTTGACCTATTTTTACATTCACTAACGTTTTATGTCCGAATGATCATTTGTCCTAACGCTCATATGCCATATTTTTAATTTTCCTAATATCGTATGGATGATTTTTGTTTTCCCTAATGCGTTATATCCTAATTATCATTTTCCATATCAATTATTCATCCTAACGTTATATGCAATAATAGTCATGTATCATAATTGTCAGTAAGCCTAATGATCGATAATCCTAATAATCGTATTTCCTAACTCTGTATGGCCTATTGCAGTTTATCCTATATCTGTAAGCTGCTGACCTGACGGGTCAGAGTATAGCAAAGGGGGCGCGGGAATTTTTTTGATGGGGGTGGTGTCATTATAACACGTATTTTTTTATGCTATCGTATAGAGGACGCTAAAATAAGCATGTTTTGTATGGACAACTTGTCTAACTTTATAATTACCAAGATATCCAAAACCAAATTTTGGGTCTACATATATCGGGTGGCATAATGTTTTTATTTCGAAAAATTTGTCGCATAACAACTTTACGCCGAAAAATGAATGGCATAAACATTGTTGCGCATATTTTTGCTATGCCGAAATTGTTAATCCACACTTGATTGTTCCTAAATATTGTTTGTCCTAATGATTTTCGTGTCTAATGTAGGTATATGTATCGATAAATTATTGTGCATAATGGTGATGTTCCTACTATTTAATGTACTAATAGTGATTACCTACCTTTAACTAGCTTTAAAAATATTTTTTTATTCCTTATACTTAACTATTACTAAATAATTCGCCCTGTTTCCAAAGAATTTAAGTGAGCAATTTTGACCTGGGAACCGGTCGACGAAGCCCCGCTGCGCGGGGCTTCTATTTCCGCTCTAAGGGATAAAAGGTACCTAACGAACCTATCCAGGTTAAGGTAGGGGATGTTCAGATTATTTCTTTTTTAATGCGGGGGGCTTCGCCCCCCGAGCCCCCTGGTGGGGGGCTTCGCCCCCCCGTCCCCCTTTTTTGGCTTTGTAAGTATGAGGATGTGTAAACAATTGATTAAAAATACTTAAGTATTTATAGACTACGCCATTCACTCCGCCCTAGTTTCGAAACCTAACCAATCCACGTCGGTCTTACCCTGGTTTATTACTTGAACATTTTTTTTAACCATTCACCCAAATCAAATGTTTTGCATGTTGTTATTAAAATGCCTTTTTGAATGAAATTTCGGACATGATAAAAGTAGGCGCAGTGAAAATTGACAGTTCGAGTAGTAGGGAAAACAATATTTATTACAATGAACATTAGGATTATTATGCTTTAGGTCATTCGACATTCGAGTAATCAATATTAGAATAAATATGGTGTAGGTATTTTAAACGTGTATGCGCAAAATTAAGTAGGCTAAACAAGTAGTATGCCATGTAACATTATGCCATACATTCTCGGCCAAAAAATTTTAGGACAATCGACGTTATGCGACACGACAGGCACCCCCAAATTTTATATAGGAGCCAATATCTCTCTAAAAAAAAAAAAATGTGTAACCATTACCGACATTATGATTAAATATCGTTAGGTATGGCTATTGATCGCTAGGGCTTCTGTCTCTTAGGACAACAACATTTAGGCTAAATGACATGAGGTGAAACGTTATTAGGGATTTCGAATAATATGGAAAATAACATTAGGGTTTTTAACAGTTATGGTAAAAAATTATTTGGGCAAGTGAGTTTTAGGACAATCATTACATTATGGAAAATGAGTGTTATTGCAACTGATCGATAGGGCTAATGCCCATTAGTGCAAAACAGTTCAGGCAAGTGATTTTAGGACAAACGATGTTAGGGATCTCGAGGGAGACCCCTTATATAGACATCTGTAAGGTACGGCTTAAAGATGTGTTCACGACCATGTAAATGACAAATAAAAGTACGGGAGTAGAAAAAGTTACTATTAGTTTCATCATAGTATAGCAACACCCTGTATAACTAAATACAGTTATAAATCTAAAAGCTGCAAATAAATAGATCCCAGCTCTGAAGTGGGAGAACGCTTGTTACAAATTTTAACGAGCACTTTCAACGTTAGCTTTTATACAAGGTGGGTAAGTAACCCGACAGACTTTACCCAATCGTCATCATCATCATCATCATCATATCAGCTGAATGACGTCCACTGCTGAACATAGGCCTCCCCCAAAGTTTGCCACAATGAACGGGCCTGTGCCAATCGCATCCAGCGGACTCCTGCAACCTACACCAGGTCATCAGTCCACCTTGTGGGAGGCCTACCCATCGGTTCTACGCGCAATGTGCCCCGCCCACTGCCACTTCAGCTTAGCGATTCGGAGAGCTATTTCGGTTACTTTGGTTCTGCTGCGGATGGTCTCACTGTTAATCCGATCTCGCAGAGAGACTCCTAGCATAGCCCTCTCGATTGCCCTTTGAGTAATCGTCATGAGTAGGTAGGTATTAATATTAATAATATTATATATAGATATAACAATATTTTTTGCACTATTGTCAGCCTCCGTATCCTAGTTGTTGACCCAGCCTACGAAGCCGGAGGTTCCGGGTTCGAATCTCGTTGTTGATTTCGTAGAGTGTAGATAGAACAGCGAATGCTCTTTTGGTCTACATGCACTTTTAAGATGTCCCAAGATATTTATTTATTTTTATAACCTCCCTCGCAAAAAAAATGTTACACTATGGCGTCTTTCGACTGATATTATGATGACGATGACACTTACATTTTTCATAATTGATTAGCATATATTATAAGCCGATTTTCGAAAGTTTTGAATTTATTTATACCTCAGTACCAGTTGCACGATATATTTAGATTTACTCGTACCCACAGTGTATATGTATGTAAAGTGTATACGTTTATGTATGTATGAATATAACTTAGCTTGTTATTTTGCACTACAATATAGCGTGGAACCACTAGTATAATAATCGACTTTACTGTACTTATACATTTTTATGGAACAACTAATTTTAAGATTCGTATTGTTGATCGCTCACAAAATGTGCATTTGTCGCTCTTAAGGTGCATTTAGACCAAACGAGCATTCGCTCATTCTATCCCCACTCTACGAAATTCGTTCATTACACAAAACGTGATTCGTCGAAATTCGTTGATTTCGTAAAGTGGGGGATAGAATGAGCGAATGCTCGTTTGGTCTAAATGCACCTTTATCTACTTACATCTGTTATTAAATACAAATTTGTTTCTTGTTGCAGGTAATGAACACAGTACTCTAGACAACTATAACTTAATGGTCAGTGTCATAGATGTCATATACAAGTATACCATAGATCAAGCAAACTTATCTACTGAGTTGTCCGTCTTTAATCGCAGCTTGCAGCTTTCGAGCGTCAAATTTTGTAAGTTGAAGTGAACAAAAACATTAATAATGCCTCCTTAAGTAAAATTAATTGCAACAACACAAAAAAATATGAATACTCAAGGGCCTGAGACATATTTAAAATCATAGGGAAGTAACAACTTCAGTACAAAATCTGACACGGCCGCTAAACAAATGAATGAACTTGTTTCTTCTATCCAAATCGAATTCTGTGGACAGTATAATATTAAAATATACCGAAGCCAAAAGAAGCGGGTTATTACATTTTCGGCAAACATTCTTTCGTATCGAATTCTGGATGTCAATCCGTCTTATTTTTCCCTATATATCTCAGTTCTCAACTAATTTGCGCGAAATGAGTGTTTTGTAGCCGTGTGGTGACGGCAGTAAGAATACATTTGTCACCACCCCAACTCTTCCCGCGGCAGTCATAAGAGTCGACTAAGGGCTTGAAGTGTCACTGACCATTATTTGATAAAAGATTAATGATGGGCAGCAGCGTCAACACAGTAGACACATTACTGCGATCGCCAATCCGCTTGCCCAGCGTGGTGATTACGGGCATTTACCTCCTAATGCGTCTATACGCATAGTTAGTAGGAGAGGCCTACGTCCAGCAGTGGACTATCATAGGCTGATGATTGTATGTATGTATGTAATTGCAGTCAGCTTTGTAAGGACAGTTAAGTATGATATCTTTAGGAATTGAAACATGATTCTCATTTTCATATTGTAATATTGTGTAAAGTTTATAAAAATAACACCAAAACCAATTTAATTTTGTGCTTACCTAACTGTCGTTACAAATCTGACTGAAATTAAGAAAATTCCATACCTATCACGCTAATACCAGTGAAAAAGCTCATACAACATAGTTATTCAATTGTTCTTTGTTTTTCTTTTTTGTAACCATCTTCAAACACATAACCATCTTATTTTTGTAGTTGGCTTAGTCCTTCCTAATTAACCTTTTATCCAACCAATTGACACTACTCCTTTGTAGACGTTTCTCACGTTCCTCCCAACTTACAAATACCGCTCACAAAACAGCTTATCCGACTAAATTGTACGTGATCATTAATTTCCCGAGCGCACTTGTAAACTTGTAGCTGAAACGTTTTACAAAGTTATAAATGCGGACGGTGAAGGGAAGTGCTCGAAGAGTTAGACTGAAAATGGGTGTTTAGCGATGGTATGGATAAGTTAGTAAGTGTTAATTGGTGAAGAGTATGTAGGGTAACCTAAATGAAGTAATATTGTTAGGAATGTTGCTAGATTGAAATGGAAATTCTTGATACAAATGAAAAAAAAAACGCATCATTATAGGCCTGCAATCGCCAGTCCCCTTGCCCAGCGTGGCGATTAAACATAACTCTTTATGCATCATTTTTTTTATATCCTACGAAAGTAGACAACTGAGCTCTCAGCCCACCTGGTGAAAAGCAGTAACTGAATACAACAGATAGCCGGTGTAATTACTGGCACAGATAGAGGCAATCCATCTAAGTCCTCAGGGTAGGCAGCGCATAAGCGATTTTTTGGTCACTATGTCCATGGGCCTCAGTTCCTGCCTTCCATCAGGTGGGCTGATAGCTCAGTTGTATACCTTCGTCACATACAAAAAAAAAAAATAAAAAAAGATATAACATCTAATATTAAAAAAACTCTTTATTAAATTCCCGTTCACATGGCCTGCATGAATGTAAATGCTAACCCCTTTTTAATGCGGTTTCATAATTCGTAGCGGGACATTCAGCGTTTCGTGTTATATACGTGACAGACATACGGACGACGTGTATAATTTATACATAAAATGTACGTGAAGTAGTCCTTGTGGCAGTTTAATAGCCACTCATCATCATCATCATCATCATCATCATCATCAGCCTATGATAGTCCACTGCTGGACGTTGGCCTCTCCTATTAACTATGCGTATAGACGCATTAGGAGGTAAATGCCCATAATCGCCACGCTGTGTAAGCGGATTGGCGATCGCAGTAATGTGTTCACTATGATGACGCTGCTGCCCATCATCAATCTTTAATCAAGTATGGTCAGTGATACTTCAATCCCTTAGTCGACTCTTACGACACCCGCAGGAGGAGTTGGGGTGGTGACAAATGTATTCTTTCTGCCGTCACCGCACGGCCAAGCTTTAATAGCCACTGCTAACCCTAAACATGGCAGAATTTAAAAAAATCATGCGTTCTAAGCCTTCTCGCCTCTGTGTAGAACAAAAAATAGCTGGTGTAATTACTGGCATAGAGGCAATCCATCTAAGTCCTCTGGGTAGGCAGCGCATAGGCGATTTTTTGGTCACTATGTCCATGGGCCTCAGTTCCCACTTTCCTCAGGTGGGCTGAGAGCTCAGTTGTCTACCTTTGTAACATAAAAAAAACATGGTTCTAGCGGGCTTAGAGCTGCACTTGGTTGAGTGTATATTTAGATAAATATTATAATGAGACAATGGGATATCTTAGACAAATAAACCTATTCCCACGGTAGCCTCGATGACGGCTGGTTCTGCAGTGTTATTCACTAAGGAAACCGCCTTGCTAACAGCGCTGTGTCAGCGCTGCGGCAGCGTCGAGCCTAAAAATGGTATTCACTAATGCACTTTACACGACACTAGCGCTCGGCGACTAATGCGGCGTGAGCTGGAACTACACTGCGTTGAGAGTTACCGCCTACAGTTCGACGACGAGCTGTTCTACGTTAGTGAATACCGTTTTTCGCAGCGCTGCGCTCGACGTCGAAGTGAAGGCTGTCTCGTCGTCGAGCTCGTTGACGAACGCAGCGTCGAATGTGTGAATAAGAGAATAGCATAGCTGTAGATACTAAGCGATGAATAGACGCTGGACTATATTGGGTATAGACGTGTGCGCCGATGTCAAAATGGTCGGCGGCGGCGTTTGCCAAAAATTCGGCGGCGGCGGCGTGATTTCGGCGTGAAATCGGCGTGAAGGTCACATGAATATAAAAGCGGAATTCGATCGTATTCTTTATTATAATTGAGATAAATACAATATAAATGTATAATAAACACCAATGGCCACCTTAACCACCATCTGATCAATAGATAACAGTTTTCTCTTCCCATCATGTTCTAAAGCTTGTCCACGAAATAAAGTAGCCATCGTAAAATCAGTCTCCACTGTTACACAATAGTCCCATGTAGTTCTAACAACCATGGGACCGTAAATTGTTTCTTCTGTTTTATGTTTAACAATCCAATATCCAAAAGTATTCCCTTAAAAGTAGTCAAAACCAAAATAACTTCAGATAATGCTTAATGCAAAAGTGCGGTTTTTCCGAGACGATTTCAACAATGTTAGACTTGAAATAGTGAGTTAAAATTGTAGACACAAGATTCACAGTTTATTTAGTTAGATCCATTGGGAAACTAAATTACCCAAAATTGTAAAACACTGTTAAAATTCAGAAGTTTAAATAAAAGTCCATAATTATGGAGAAATACATATAAATATCAACCACAGCGTCCGAGAAGAAAATGAATTATACGGCAACGTCTACTTTATTTCGTGGACAAGCCTTACATAATATGTATTTGCAACAATAACTGGGCTTGGACTAACTCTATTCATCTTCGTTATATGATGATAGTAATAATACGTATTATCTGCCGATGGACATTAGGTCCTCAAATCCCCTAATTTTGCGGGCAATATGTCCAGCCCACTTTTTTTTTACGTTGGGAAAATGCTTTTACGCATCCTGTCATGAGCCAGGTATAACGGACTACGGAGCATTGACATCCACTACCATCTAAAAACCCAACGAGTGCCATTTCCGCTTTTGACGGAGTAACGCAGGATCGCTATGAGCATTCTACTGCGTCACTCCAGCGAGCAGCCGAGCTGCAGACCCAATGGGACACCAAATAGTTAGTGGCCCCAGTCCAATGACCTTTTGGCTATATTGGTGTGCTAGGGCAGAGCTAGCAGATGTGCGTAGCATCTGCGCCAACCCCCAAGCCTGCGTCGACCGAGCGGGTGTGCTGCAGGGTCATTTTCACTCTCCTGCTCCGAGGCCTCCTTCTGCGAAATGATATCTTCGCAGAAGGTGGTTACGGCTGTCCAGCTTTAACGCGATGCTCGACAGCGAGATATCAGCTCCTATAACCTGACTTCTGTGCGCCACACTCGTGGCATTTTGTTGACTCTTCTCGTCTAATCCGGTGCAGATATCTGTCGAAGCACCCATGGCCAGACAGTATCGGCACCAGCCTGAAGGTCAGTGCCCCGTGGCGCCGCTTCATCCAGCGATCTAAGTGAGGCCGAATGGCTGCTATGGTTAGCACGCCGTAAAAGCCGATATCCCCAGGTCCACGTTCCATTGGAGAAGCATGTGATTCTGCGCTAGATCCCGGACACGCTCCGCCTCTTGATGGCTTGGGGTTTGGCCATCCTCCCTCTGACTTGTTTTGTACCGGTATACTTCGGCAAGGACTTAATTTGGCTTGAAGTTCCCAAGGGGGATCCGCCGCCAAAGTTGACGCTGCAGCCCAACAGACTGTGCGATAGGCTCGCACTGCACTAACCGCGATAGCTCTCTGAGGTCTCCTTAAAAGGGCCTTGTTCTGCGTGGTGAGTGCATCTTCTCACAGAGGGGCTCCATACATGGAAATGCTGCGTAGGACACCTGCGCTGCGTTTAATGTCTAGCCCACTTCCACTTCAGATCACACATTTTTTGAGCTACGTTGGTGTCGTTGGTGCTTTCAGTTATTCTACGGCTCTCAACATTCCTATTTCAATCTTGTAGGGAACTCCTCTTTCCATCGATTAAATAGCTTATTGAGTGATCTTTTTACTAAGCCCATAGTTACGTAGCACGTTTTATAGTCGTAAGTAACACTTGGTCGAAGAATTTCGTTTTGAAATATACTGCGGGATTTTGAATGAGAAGATATTATACATTACTATTGACCTTTTTCTCAAATTTAGATCCACCCAACTGGACCAGTTGTCTGTCCCGGTCCCCGGTACACATGTTCGTCGTCTTTGAGCTTAGATCTTGACTGGAGTTTGTATCACAAAGACTAGATATTTGATATGGTCTTCGTTGATCTTCGTTGTATCTTAAGCCCAACGCATTCAGGGGCTCAACAGACATCAATGAGTATAGTGCTCAAGTTCTCCAAGGTTTCAACCATAATTACTTTATTTTACTACTTTATAGTCGGCAAATCGAACGTGGGTGGTATAACTGATATACTGACTATTGATGTTGATGACAAAGCCCTTTCCAGACCAAAATTTTGAAGACATCTCCCTAAGCAACCAAATACAGTTTTGACATACTACAAAGGTATGGGTTTCGAATATCGGCCTTTGAGACGAACTGGACGCTACAATATAAGTACCGGTAGTCTACTTGGCTTACTTGTTCTAGTGTTTGTTGGTTACTTGTTCTTTGGACACATAGCCCACAAACATGGAAGACCTGCAAAAACTTATTGACATTGTCTCAGGAAAGTTAGAAAGGAAAAGACCGAGCCCCATGCACTGGACAGACCAAATCCGCACCACACTCAACATTCAGGTTGCTGAAGCGGTCCACGCTGCCAAAGATCGGGGCCGTTGGCGAAAGATCGTAAAAGAGAAATTGGTAACTTGATAATCACGACCCCCCGGCATTGCGGTATTGGTGCAAGGAGGAAAAGTCTACTTGGTACCGCTGGAAGTAATGTATAGTATTTGTTTATGAATAAGAGAGTAGACCCTTACCTATTCATAAACGTCTTGATCGATTCAAAAGCTTCATAGGCCACGAATGGTAATCAGAGGGGCAAGTTATACCTCTCGGTCTTCTGTATAACCTGACGTTGCTTGTGCAAAAACCGAACCGGCTTGTTCGGGAGGCTGGATGTCGTCGAGCCTAAGTATCTACGTATAATGAGTGATGACACTCGATAGGCTGATATTTCATTTCTTGTATAAGAGCATTATGTAAATCCATAAAGCAAATACGAAGCTTACTATTTAGTATTTAACACATAAGAAATAAGTCTGTTATTCAGTCAAGGCCACGCCGATTTCACGCCGACCATTAGTCGGCGGCGGCGGCGTGGCGAAAAAGGTCGGCGGCGGCGTGACGCCGGCGCGGCGCACACGTCTAATTGGGTATACCTATAAAATTGGCATTTTTGGTCATAGACTAGTTGATGCCTTATTTTATTATCTAAAGAGAAACTTAGATTATATTCTTTGTTTTCAACAGTGCACAATGTAACAAAGGTTTTTTCACACTATTAATAGTTTTTTCCCTTAAATAATATTCAAAAATAAGCTTTGAAAACACCTTTTACCATATGCTGCTTGTTCATATGTTTGAAATAGGTATAAATGTCAGATAGTACAATTTTTAAATAGAGATATACAAAACATGTCTTAGAAGTGTCTATTTTGGTTTATTTTGATTTTGACATCAATAAAATGTACACGAAATTCATTGTATGGATCGTGATTTTTTAATTGAATAATGCCTATCCATTGTAATTTTTTTGTAATCGACCGTAATCTTATTTATAAGAACAATTATATATAAAACAATCTTCAAAGCCCCTCAAACCAAAACAGCAAAGACCCTTGTACAAATTCCACAAGTTTCCAAAACGACCCGTCTACAATACCACCCCGTATCGTTTGAAGTTATCGAAGCGCGTAACATGCAAATACCATTAAACGGTTCAAAGAAATAAGAAAGATGGAAAGGGTTTTTGTAACCTATGGATGTCTCGATTATTGAGAAATATTGAATCGCAAAAACTCTAGATTAAGCAGTCTCTTTCTACGGAAGTCGTGAAAGTTTGTGTGAACTATTTGCAAAATACGTTCCTAATCAACATATCTAATAAAGCATTCGGGCGGATTTTTATTTTGTTGTAGTTTTATTAAATTTTCCAAATTTGGACTTTTTTACATTTTTTCTACTCAGAATCACGAGCTCTATCGATCAAAAAAAAAATTCCATTGAGTTACTATTTTTCATACACTTTCTTTGACCGTAACTTCGTGGAAGACAAATAATGTATGGAATTTTCTGCTCATGAGGACCGAAATAGCTCGCTAAATCGCGATTCTGAGTAGAAATGTAAAATAGAAGAGTAGAATTGAAAAACTATAACAAAATAAAAATCCGCCCTTTTATGAATGTAATTAAATGATCTATCGTAAGATATAATAACATTAAACACAATAATAATTGAGTTTACTTAATCGATTCATTAAATTTAATATTTAAGAATAGGAAATGCAATGCAATCTATAAACCTCCAGGAAAATAAACCAAACACAAAATATGTATCACTACATAGGTACGCAATGAGGGTTTTCTGAAATGACATTCACCAGGGCGGCAGCACTGAGGCGTCAGGTCGAGAAACTTGTCTAAATTCTCAGAGTGCCTATAGTTTCGTGTTTAAATGTTTTGTATGAGTTGATAAAATTATATAAAAAAGTAAAAATACCTCTTAGTTCGTTTTTCTTAGGGGATAGATAATAGTGGTTCTTAGCGGGACCTTAAGGCTAAGTGGTGCCAACTGTGGCTTACGTTTTCGAAAAAACCCTCATTCCATGCTGTCGGTAATTTACCGGAGCCTATGTGTAACAGTTTGTACATTAAAGACTAACAAACATCCATTTTTAATTCATTACAAACTTTCGCGATTATTTTATTACTATGAAATGAATTAGCAATGCATTAAACGCCTGCATGCCAATCGAAAACTGCAAAAATCATATATTTTAAGCATATAGTCGGGGATAGTGAAATGCCGCGTAAATACCAAAGCAGATAGAGTTCAAATATCAAACAATTGACACTCAAATTGAGCCAAACTGAATTTGTTTGTTATGCGGTATTGCACTATCTCCGACGATATATCTTTGTAATACCGCTGAAGCCTTCTGATCGATCTTCACGAACTCAACGCAGGCCAAAAGTCCATAGGGCCTAATATTCTTGTATGGTTAAAATATGACGAAGTATTTTGTATTTACAACGGTCTAAGTTTCCAAGCGCAGTTACTTGATAATATTAAATACAAAATGATTTTCATTGAAGAAGAAGTATTTAAAGAATTAATAGAATTAAAATAGAAAATTATTTTACTTATTTATTATTTCACTCTACGAAATTGGTTTGTTACACAAAACGTAATTCGTCGAAATTCGTTGATTTGGTAGAGCGGGGGATAGAATGAGCGAATGCTCGTTTGATCTAAATGCACATTAAGGATGCAAAGGCCAGATAGATGCGCGAAATAATTGTTGCCTAGAGTACCGAATACGGCCCATCTCCTTTAGCCAGGGGCTTTAATTTCCTGTCTGAATGTCTGTCTGTGCCGACATATCTGCCAAACTTGTTCACTTAGTGAAACTGTAGTTGGAGGGAAGCATCGAAAATCGACAATTTCGAGTTTCAACTATCGTAAAACCACCTAAAGGTGGATAATAGCCAAACGAGCGAATGCTCATTCTATCCCCACTCTACGAAATTGGTTTGTTACACAAAACGTAATTCGTCGAAAATAGTTGGTACCCACATCACAAGCCTTAATTGAGCTTACCATGGGACTAGGTCGATTTGTGTAAGATATCCCAAGATATTTATTACCATTACGTTTATTTCAAAGAATACAAGAAAAAAGTATTAACACAATAAAAATAAATTATAAATAAAAAAATTGTCCAAGGTCCTGCTGGGGCGGTAGATTGCCCAGAAGGCTGGCCGCATTGCCGCGCTGGACTGCTATGCTGAGTCTTTGCGCGAAATACTGGCCAGCCCTCTGGTCACCCGACGCCTCTATAAGGCGCTTGGAAATGTCCTTATAGAGGCGACGCGCACTTGGCCCCCACGGCCCCAGTGTTTTAACTCAGAACGCCGCAAATATGTAGCTGCTACCGAGGGCAGCATATTTGCGACGCTTGAGGTCTTCTGCTAAAGATGCCGCCGCACCAGCAATAACTCTGGTGCTTGGAATATGGGACAGCGAGGTATCTACACATGTAGCATCCCAATCTCATCAAGATATTTATTATTATTTATTTATTCTTACTTCCGTCCCCACGCGACCAATTACTATCTACTTATATATTTCCTTAAGAAATAGATAAAAGCAGCACGTAAAAACTTATTTCTTACAATTAGTTCCTGACAAAAAGTTCCAAGTTCCTTAAAAAGGCGGTGACAGAAATTCCTTCTTGAACTTCGGTTCAATAACGACTGATTGGGGAAGTTTAGAAGTCTTTGAAATCGATGTCGATATTGGGATTATTCTGTGTACCAGTAGAAAACGAAGAAAAAGTAAATAAACCTATTGACAAACTTGCATTATTTCATAATCACGCACTTTTAGCCAACCTTCGTTTTATCACCAACTACTTAAAAAAGCGCACATTTTTAGTTAAAATGGTTGATATTTATTAGTATTAAGGTGCATTCAGACCAAATGAGCATTCGCTATTCTAACCCCCCACTCTACGAAATTCATTCGTTACACAAAACGTGATTCGTTGATTTCGTTGAGTGGGAGATAGAATAGCGAATGCTCGTTTGATCTGAATGCACCTTTATCACCAACTTAAAAAAGTAGACATTTTTAGTTAAAATGATTGATATTTATTAGTATTAATCTTTCTTGTGGACATATATGAAAGTTAAAAAAGGGCTTTAGAAGACATTTTTCTTGTTGGACGAAATACTAACTAATAAGAGGCTTCTGATTTTTAAGAATTATGTGGCCAAAACCATTATTATGTGTTCTATGTACCAGAACCGTTAATTTTCGCAGTGTCTACAGAAAAGACACCCGTTTTCTCGAACGCTGTATGAAGGTGCATTCAGCTATGCTATTCTCTTATTCACACATTCGACGCACTGTGGGCTGAAAATCGGCTTTCATAGAAATAGGAACTTGATCTTCAATTTTAACTTTTTTTTGCTTGAAATAGCTTTCACTCGGTATAATTATGTACCAAAATGAACCTCAGTGTTTTTGGTTGGGAAAATATTGAATTATAATTTTTTTTAAAATAAAATGTATGGAGCGAATGAGAAAAATCGGATTTTCTCCAAAAATACGAATGAAACCCTAATATCCTTATAGATGATTTAAGTACATATTATTTATGATTTTTTGACATAATCATTTTTTTTCCACCGGGTGCACTTTTTTTTTTTAAAATAAGTTTTTATTTTTTTATTGAATTTTTTTTCGTTTTATCAAAAATAGACCATATTTTAACGACGGAAAATGATTTTCAGTTTATTTGAATCAAAAACTTACGTGTAGTGAATTTTTTTCGTAGAAAATGTATGGAGCGTATGAGCAAAATCGGATTTTCTCGAAAAATTAAAGTTATACCCTAATATCCTTACAGGTAATCATAGTAAGAATTATTTCTGATATTTCTATAAAAACATTTTTTTTCTTGCGGTTGAACTTTTTTTTCATCGAACTTTAACAGTTTTTTTTGCTCGAAATAAATGATATGACAACGTTAGGTAAAATATTTAATGATTAAATACAATAAATACATGCTTATGAAAAGATAAGACTAAGATTATATCATGGTTATAACATAAAAAAATAATGACAAAACACAACAACAAGTTAATAAAAGTGGACAAAAAACAAATAAAAATTTATGAAAATGAAATAAATAAAAAAAAATAACTAACTAAAATATACATATTTGTGAGTATAATGTTATTATTATATACTTTTATCCTAACTTAGTCCTCCTGGTCGCTTTCTTCCGAATCCAATTCTGAATCGGGGTCCAAATTTGTGATATCTGTCCCTTCATCTTGAGTTTCCGGACAGAGGAACAGTTCGGAAGTTTCGGGAAAGAAAGCTTGTTTCTTTCTTCCAGTTAATTTGGGGCCTCATTGAAGACAGAAGAGGATCCGAAGACAGAAGTAGCATGTTCAAAATATCCTTATTTGAATCCTTTCTGCTCTTTTTCTGTGAGTGTTTTTCCCTGTAATTTCGAAAGTCCTTATTTCTTGCCTCCGATGCTTCTTCCGAGAGATGACCAATCGGTATGGCATCATTGTGTTTAATGATGTCTGCTCCATGAATCAGCAGTTTATGCACTGTTGGTGTCATCTTAAACCATTCATACAAATTGACGAATATATCCGCTGTTTTCTTGGTAAAATCTTTGAATTTTCCAACATCAAGTGTTTCTCCTGATGTGACAGCTTGCAGAATCACAGCGAGTCTCCGGATTAGCTCTTTGTCCACCCCAATAATGTCAGCTGTTTTGTCGGGATCTTCAAAAAACTTCCTGGCCGTGTTTCCGTCATTAGTGATTCCTGAGCCTTGTTTTACAACGTCTACCAAGAGATTCATTTCGTCTTTGAATCGATCTTGAATGATTTTCTTCCTTGCTTCCATCTTTTCATTCAAGCCGTTTTTCTTGGTTGCGTAATATTCCTTAAAATCCATTCGATACGCCACGCGGAGAAGGCATTCCATTGTGTTGATTCGAGCATGCAAAGTTGATAACCCCATCTCATATAAAGCAGTATCGACCGGCTTTTCTTGCACTTTTTCTATGTTATTCATTTCGTTAGGTTTAGCCAAACACAGACAGCATGATGCACATGACTTGGCTTTCGACAGATATGTGCAGATTTTTCCATCAATCATTGTCATCTTCATCGTCGCGACGCTGCGTTCGTCAACGAGCTCGACGCCGAGACAGCCTTGTCTAAAATCCTAGCTGTTTTATTTGACATTAGGAATCGAGGCTGTGAGCGAGGTTATGAGCGAGTTCGTCGCTTTTTTCGTTAGAGAATACGAAGTTCGTACATTAAACGGCAAACTCTCGACGCAGTGTAGTTCCAGCTCACGCCGCATTTGTCGCCGAGCACTAGTGTCGTTTAAAGTACATTAGTGAATACTATTTTTAGGCTCGACGCTGCCGAAGCGCTGACACAGCGCTGACAGCAAGGCGGTCTCCTTAGTGAATAACGCTGCAGACCAAACGAGCATTCGCTATTCTAACCCCCTACTCTACGAAATTCGATCGTTACACAATAATGTGATTCGTTGATTTCGTAGAGTGGGGGATAGAATAGCCAATGCTCGTTTGGTGTGAATGCACCTTCACCCAAACAAATAATATCGGCGAACGTTTTCAATGCTATGGAAGGTCAGCCATATTGTTTGTTACATTTTTTGTTTTCTATTGTCGAACGGTATAGTGTCATTGTGTAAAGGTGGATTTAGACTAAACGAGCGAATACTCATTCTATCCCCACTCTACGAAATTCGTTCTTTACACAAAACGTAAGTAATTCGTCGAAATTCGTTGATTTTGTAGAGTGGGGGATAGAATGAGCATTCGCTCGTTTAGTGTAAACCCACCTTCATACAACATCAGGCCCAATGTTCGGCGAAGTGAGCTGTTTTCATACTAAATGTCACATGTCATTTAGAGGGTGAATATCTGAGCATTTCAACCGCCCAAATTTTGGTGTCATCATTTTTTCCGAAGTTTCTAAACGTCTCAATGTTATACTTCGTCATTTGTATAAAGTACCGTACCACCTTCAAATGACAAAGCACATTGTAACGAATAGAAACTTCGACAAAAATGATGCCACCAAAATTAGGCGGTTGAAACGCTCAGATTCACCCGAAAACAGCTCACCCCCGCCGCGCATTGATTACATTTACGTATTTAGCACGTACCCACTTGTTATATTTCTACCCACTGAGCTACCGTGGAATAAATTATTTTGACCGTTTTTCTGTCTACTTATTTATTAGATTCCCAATCCTGGTGGGTACTTAGTAGGTCAGATCAGAACGCTCAGCTATGCTATTCTCTTATTCACACATTCGACGCTGCGTTCATCAACGAGCTCGACGACGAGACAGCCTTCACATCGACGTAGAGCGCAGCACTGCGAAAAATGGTATTCACTAACATAGAACAGCTCGTCGTCGAACTGTAGGCGGTAACTCTCGACGCAGTGTAGTTCCAGCTCACGCCGCATTCTTCGCCGAGCGCTCGCTAGTGTCGTTTAAAGTGCATTAGCGAATACCATTTTTGAAGCGCTGACACAGCGCTGATAGCAAGGCGGTTTCCTTAGTGAATAACACTGCAGACGGGACAACAGACACAGGTATTATACATCTATCAAATGAATAAGTACATATGTCTAGATAATTATGATCACCCCGTCCGTGCAGAAACTTCTGCCGTGCACAACTGTCGGTGATAAGGGTAAGTTAGCAAATTTAATTAAACCCGTAGACCGATCAACGAAGTATTCGGATCTTGCAATAATTTCAACAGTTCCCAAGTTTCGAGTTCGTATCGATTAATGTTCTGATATTCAACTTGTCTGCGAAAGATATTGTTAAATATCTCTGCGTTATTAATGGGTCGGGCAGATTGCACGTAGAACCGATGGCCGTTGGTTCTTCAGTGGCGGCCACGTACTGGAAGACGCAGTGTGGGTAGGCCCCCCACAAGGTGGACTGATGACCTGGTGAACGTCGCAGGAGTCCGCTGGATGCGGGTGGCGCAGGACCGGTCATTGTGGCAATTTTTGGAGGCCTACTTGGCTAAGCATCCTGTAGTGCAAAAAAACGCTAGTGAAGCGCAAGACTATAATATATCCATCTGTAATAAATAAGTGTCACTGTGTATTTCAAATTAAAAGTGTCCTAACTGTGTAATGTTATTGTTATTAACGTTGCAGACTAAAATCCGAGCTGAATCCAAGAAGCGATAACCGGTGATACGCGTGAGACCGTCTGAGGACAGTTCTGAGAATTCAAACTCGCATTGCATTGCTATAGCACGTTTCCATTGCTGACAGACCCGTCTTTTTATAGTCAACTTGTAGGTGGGTCATTTGTAGAAAAAGTGTAGTTTTAATTTTTTTTTGCGATCACGGACTGTAATACATCATTTTACTCGGCATCGTGCGTACTTTTCAGTTATGAAACAAAAAAAAAATTTCCCTAATGTCACGAAAATAAGTATGTAAATTGAGATTACTCAGTTTAGTTACTCCTATACAAAATGTATGAAACGAAATGTAACGAAACTGATAAAAATAATCTCAAATTTGTTACAGAATTTTTCATACCTTTAGTATGGGAGCGTAACTAACTAAACTGAGAAATCTCAATTTACATACTTATTTTCGTGACATTAAAAGGTACACTTTTTCTGCAAATGACCCAGGTACGAGTATTTACAATCAAGTGCAAAAATATCGTCATACGAGTATTACTGCAAATACCAGCTATCTGCACAAATCAGGTTTTGATAGAATCAATTTAATATGGATTATGACATTTTATGACAGTAGTTACAATAAATTATTACACTTTATATCACCACACATTCCTTGACAAGAATCCGGTATAATTTTATTTGTGACTGGTGAGAAAATGTATCAGGGTGATTCTACTTTTTTTGTCTGTTATTACCATGGTTACGTTCCCCTGAGTCACGCTGGTTTTATGTAAAATTATATGCAAACATGCATGTAGTTCATTCTTGTACGTTGGTGGCTCATTAAGGAAAGGGAAAAATGCATGTTTGCAGCGTGACTCAGGAAACTGTAACCATGGCAATAACTGACAGAAAAAAGTTGATTCACTCATCAACATCTAGTGACGCGGGTTTTATTTGTCGTGCAAATATGATGTCGTTAGAGTTTAAATAAGAAATACGTAGGGGGTTACCATGACGTACTAATGCGATTCAGTTTACGCACGTCATGAACTGAGCAATTCATGGTGACCTCCCCGATACTCGAATAGTTGCACAATTATACAATTTGTCACTTGATAGTAAAAAAAAAGGTCAACAACAAATATGGCTTAAATTCCACAGCATTTGACGTCTTTGAAACATATCGTAAAACACGTTCGCAGATATATTTTTACGTTAATACTGGGTCAAAATTATTTTCGTTGTCTTATTTTGTGTCCCTAAAAAACATGACATGGTTGTGATTTTTGTATGAGATGATGTTTTGTTTTTAAAATTTTTGATGTATATGAATTAAGGTGGATTCTACCCTATCCCTGCCGCTTATCTGCTAAAAGATGGCGCTACAATTGCACAAACACCATATTTTCGTAATTTTCTGCTAAACCGAGAATCAGAGTTAACATGTTTTGAGATACGCGCACGAAGCAAAAAATCTAATGTTCAAATTGATAGCAATCTGCACAAAATACTGTTCTTCTAAATCGCAATAATGCAAAAACTAGAAAATTATGTAATTTTACCCTGTAACGCACACTACTACACCTCCTGTCAGTACCCAATGTCAGTTGTACAATCATTACTCGTTAATAAACTAGATGGCGCCAGTTAAAAGAATAGCTTTTCTAAATGGTCTAAGTTCTAACTAGAGGGCGCCAATTAGGAAATGACTTTATATTGTATTGTATATTTGTGAAGCAAAACCAACTGTTGGTTTGGTATATAAATACCTACTTTAACTGTACAGATATAACAACAGCTGTAGTAAAGAAGTTATTCCCGTACTCTCAGGATAATACATGTACAACTCTTTAGAGTATTATATTCTTTGGTACAGCTACTTACTGGTAAATAAAATAGTTATCAAAGATAGTTACTTATGTCCCAAAACAGGTATCAGCGTAATTCGCCCCATTCGTTATTCGTTCATTTCTTATATCCGTCTCATTCTGTGTTCGTCACGCATTCTTTATTTGTCTCGATCGCTATATGTCCCTATCGTCTCAAGTCCAATTATGTAACCTGTCTCTTTCTTAATTAGTCTTTTTCGTTTTTCGTCACGGTCTTCCTAGGACTATGTCTTTGTTTGTCTCTCTCGTTTTTGGTATCATTCGCACTTTATCTTTAGTCACTTTCGTTATTCGTCTCACTCTTTTTTTGTCTTTAGTGGTAACTCGTTCCGTTCTTTTTTGGGCACGTTCGCTAATCGTCCCATACTACGTAGGTCTTAGTTGCTATTCATATCTTCTTCGGATCGGAATTGTTAAACAAATTAAAGTTTAGGGGACATGTACTGAAGTGTTATTTTAAATGTGAAACTTCTATGAAATTAGATGAAATTATGACGGTCACTCGGTCAAAAAGATATAATTAAAAAAATAACTAAGATTGACGGAAAAAGATAGTTACAAATAGCGACCGAGACGTAAAACGAATGTAACGAACTTAGAATTAGACTGAAAATGAATGAGACTAATCACAAATGTGACCAATAACGAATGCATGAAAAAAAATGAGACGAATAAGTGAATGAGACCAAAATCGAAAGGGAATAATTAAGAATGAGTCATAGGAAGACCGTGACGAAAAACGAAAAAGACTTATTAAGAAAGAGACAGGTTACATAATTGGACTTGAGACGATAGAGACACATAGCGATCGAGACGAATAAAGAATGCGTGACGAACACAGAATGAGACGGACATAAGAAATAAACGAAAAACGAATGGGACGAATTAAGCTGATACCCCAAAACACTAGTATTCACCGCAGCGGGTCTCTATTCGCTAGGAACAATGTGGCAATATAATTACGAGTATTAATTGACCTAAGAAATTCATCAATGATCAACGGCACTAGCACATATCGTGCATGACAGAAACCTTGTCGCGGCTACCCGTCCCTTTTTGATTACATTGATTCAAAAGAGATGAGAAGTTGCGAGTAGGTCACAAATTGCTGCCAATGTTGTTGTACAAGATGTGCTAGGGCCTCAAGTATAATAAGTAATAAAATGTGTAGATATTTTGGGTAGTTCTATGGAGTTAGAAGATTGAAGAAATATATATATTAGACATGTAGTAGTAGACCAAATTGAATGATCTTTATCGGACATTTGGATTTTAGACCTTGTTGGAGTAACATTTATATTACTAAATGTTAGCCTACATACCTACTATGTTAGTCTCCAACTAACATTTTACATTACATAATATGTAATGATAGTGTTATCCTATCTAAGTTTACCTACATTTTCGCCTACCATCCCATAAGATGCTAATAAATTGTCCGTTATCAATTAAAAGTAGGTTAGGTACGAGTACTTACTTAAATACAAACGCAACGAAGATTTTCCAGACACAGGCGAACAGCTGGACGCTCAATTTTCGGATGCTTTATACAAGGTGCTGTATTTCCGTTGTCAGAGAGGTTTTAGGAGTTTTAGGATGCAGAGTAGTTAGACCCGCTAGAGTTTAGTTCATGTTTCAGAAGTACCTAGGCATTGTTACAGTAGCTAATACCTACTACTTTACGCGGTTTCAACATTTTTCATCACATTTGCTTTCTAAGCGCGCCATTGCTTGCATGCATAGTGGGAGTAATAGAAAAGTGAAATTCCTTAGGGAATACCAATATTTCGTTTTTTAACATATTTTTTGTCCGCAAGTGTTACAAAAAACATTGTATGCATCACAATCGGTAAGAGGCATACCTACTAACTCGAGTCATCAAAAGCTAATTAAATTAATTCTAACACTCTCATTAGTGATACTGTACTTACCTCCCTAGATGCACAATGTACTATTATCGACCCCTCTGAAACATTTAAAAACCTTCTAGAGGGACTCGGTATTCTAACCTCACGGGAATGTAGGTATTTGTTTCTTGGCCACCTATTTAGTGTAGCCGACGGCAATGGTCAAATGGTTGATAGTGGCTGTTTTCCTAGCTGTAGATGTTTGTCTGATAGCATTGCAACTGAATGTATTATAATCAAGTTTTGAAGGTAGGTAGGTAGGTACTTCTTGAACCTAGTATCTACAAAACGTACTAGAGAGGGAAAGGATACTTTCAGCAACTGTGTGCTTACCATAAACTGCCGCAGCGTTTTTAACGCGGACTTACTTTCCATCCCGCCCGTAATCGCGTCTTGGGGCGAGCCAGCCGTATAGAAAGTACCTATGTAAGTCCGCGTTAATAACGCAGGGGCAGCTCATGGTACGGCTACTGGTTCCACAGGAGGCGAGTAAGGGATGATTTGTCGACTTTTTCTCGCTCAATAAACAAAGAGAAGACATAGATCCTATGTCAGTAAAATTAACAAATATACCCATATTATATGTAGATGATCGTTGGCTGTTCACACTGCCGCTTCCTCAGTGAGGGTTTTTAATATTTTTTCTGACACTGGGGCGGTGATATGGCGTAAGGACCAACAAACTGTCAAAATAAATACGCGAATTGAATTTTCTATATATTTTGTGGTTTATTTATTCTTAAAACCATTACATTAGGAATAATGTTTTCTAAAATAAATAAACTTTTCCGAATCAATACCCATGAAATGCCTTTAGTACCTACCGTTTGGTATTCGGATTTGATAGCTGGCTGCCAAATGGGAAATATAGTTTCCCGTCTGGTAGGATGAAATGGGACTAACTTTCCCATCTCGTATCTAGATTTGGTACAAACCTGGATACAAACCGGTAATGATAAGTCCCGATTTAAAGCCAGTTACTTATTGCGATTTTAATCCCATTTCGAAGCTGGTTTAGTAGCCAATCTACTAAAGGATGAAATGAACAAAGTTCTAGTAATTTTGTTTAGTGTCAGTCATTTTGAGTTCCTGTTTAGGACCCAATCTTCAGTTCGGCGACCTTTTTCTAGTCGTCATACATTTATAAAATTAATAAACTCCAAATGTAACCGTTATAAATTATAATAGCGGGACCAGATCCTGACTTCAATCGATTCATATTGCATTATTTAGTACTGAATTTGTATTATTTGGTACCTGTTGTAAAAAAAATTGTACCTCTTCTATTTCAAACTTACATTCAATCAGTCTGGTCCCGCCATTATAACGTTATAATGGCGGAACCAGGTTCTGAATTCGATCGATTCATATTGCATTATTTAGTACTAAATTTGTACTATTTGGCCTGTTGTAAAAAAAATTGTACGTATTCCATTTCGAAATTATACTTCAAATAGTCTGGTCCCGACATTATAGCGTTATAATGGCGGAACCAGATCCTGAATTCTGTCCATATTCTGTCGATTCATATTGCACTATTTAGTACTGAATTAGTACTATTTAGTACCTGTTGTAAAAAAAATTGTCCCTCTTCCATTTCAAAATTATACTTCAAATAGTCTGGTCCCGCCATAATAACGTTATAATCGCGGAACTAGGTCCTGAATTCTGTCCATTTTCTGTCGATTCATATTGCATTATTTAGTACTGAATTTATACTATTTGGTACCTGTTGTAAAAAAATTGTACCTCTTCCATTTCAAAATTATACTTCAAATAGTCTGGTCCCGCCATTATAACGTTATAATCGCGGAACCAGGTCCTGAATTCTGTCCATATTCTGTCGATTCATATTGCATTATTTAGTACTGAATTTGTACTATTTGGTACCTGTTGTAATTGAAATATAATTTTGAAATGGAAGAGGTACTAATTTTTTACAAGAGGTACCAAATAGTACTAATTCAGTACTAAATAATGCAATATGAATCGACAGAATATGAACAGAATTCAGGACCTGGTTCCGCCATTATAACGTTATAATGGCGGGACCAGACTATTTGAAGTATAATTTCGAAATGGAAGAGGTACAATTTTTTTTACAACAGGTACCAAATAGTATAAATTCAGTACTAAATAATGCAATATGAATCGACAGAAAATGGACAGAATTCAGGACCTGGTTCCGCGATTATAACGTTATAATGGCGGGACCAGATTATTTGAAGTATAATTTTGAAATGGAAGAGGGACAATTTTTTTTACAACAGGTACCAAATAGTACAAATTCAGTACTAAATAATGCAATATGAATCGATCGAATTCAGGATCCGGTCCGCCATTATAACGGTTACCTCCAAATACCATTAGAATTTCGATATTTTATGTTCAGTGCCTATGAATCTGACAGCTGTTTGGACCACACGCCTATATAGCGTCGCCTGCAAAAGATCGAAAACCCTAACTTACTGGCCAACGATACAGTAAATGTAATAAACAGTAGCCGTACCATGACTTTGCAAGTATCGGTAACATTAGGTTTTACTAAATACGTTAAGCAGGCTATCGCGCTCGCTCCTTGTTGTAAGCGCGAGTGCGATAGAAATGATAGAATGCACATATCGAGTAAAACCTTACGTAATTACGTATCCTTTACTTTCCAGCTCATGGCACGGCTACAGTACCTACCCACTCTTCTGTACTCTTCTGCTGAGAACGAATATTCGCTAAATCGAAATATTTGTGGCCTAAATTTTATATATGCATAGCCAAAACATAGGTTTCAATCTGCTGAGTATCGAAAGTTCATCGGCTCGTCTGTTCTTGTATCAACGTCTGTGCTAGGTATAAATTGTTTTATAGGTATCCATGTAGGAATACTTTGTAAATAGATGACGAATAGTACCTAATACCAAAGTTTGGAGCTATTATTAACGATTTAATCGAGATAATGGGTTGCTGAATGGTTGACACATACATATTAAAGTTTTTATATACATAATATATTCTTGCTCTATATTCTATACTCTGTTTGGTTAGATATTTAAAAAAAGGTAAACAATCTTGCAGTCTCTTTTTATTGAAAACTACAAGTAGAAAATAAGTTTTACCAAATATACATAATTAGAGAGCGGATTCCAGGTAGCGATTTAAAGATTAATATGGATATGACTGTCATAAATTTATTATTATTTCTACACACAAAAAAATTATTGGGGCCATAAAAGTAAAACTATTTATCGATGCTTTTGTGAATATTAGGCAAAATTTATGATGGTTATAAATAAATTAATAAATAAAAAAAGTTTACTAATTTTTTAAATATTTTATTTAGTTAAGATCTTCTTATTTAATATTTCTTCTGCATATTGAAGAGTAAAAACTTTTGTTACGACCCAAAGAAAACAAAAATGAAAATAATTCGTTTTTACAATGCTCACAGAACAATTAATTTAATTCGAGGTTATTTATTAATTCTTCCTCACAAACGAAGTCAAAGAAATAATGGTCGTAACAAAAGTTTTTACTATTCAATATGCAGAAGAAATATTAAAGAAGATCTTAAATAAATAAAATATTTTTATATATTTTTTATTTATCATTCATTTATAACCATCATAAATTTTGCCTAATATTCGCAAAAGCATCGATTAATCGTTTTACTTCTATGGCCCCAATACATTTTTTGTGTGTAGAAATAATAATAAATTTATGACAGTCATATCCCTATTAATCTTTAAATCGCTACCTGAAATCCGCTCTCTATACATAATATAACAAGGGAATACAGTGATTTACATTGTTTTGATTCATTAAGTACCTAGTTTGGATTTTTAAATGCATTTTTCAATAAAAAGATAGTGCAAGATTTTTTACCTTTTTAAAATACCTAACCAAACAGAGTATAAGTGAGTCAATTTTACATTTTGTTTACAAGTGTGATGTTTGTGCCGGTGACCAATTACAATTGTGGCCTCGTTTATACGCTTTTCGACCCAGCGAATATTCGATCCGGTAGCAGTCGAGCCATCCCATAATCTCGGTCACAAATATACGTCGATTGTCCAATCGAAACATTAATTTTTATTTTAGGATATATTATTATTTCTACGATTTTCTACACAACGAATATTCAATCCATAATAGCCACTCAATAGCTTTTGGTAACTGTGGTTACCAGCTGTCACTGTTATTTTACATAGGAATAAAAGTAGCAGTTGAGCCAACGGACTGCAAGATACTCCGATAGTGTGTACGTATCTCAGTTCCGATTCAAGAGTGACATACGAGGTTACTAAGAGTGGTGACAGTTTTCATAAGAACTCTACCTGAACTTCACTCCACAGAATGTGATACTTTTCTGCGCAAGTGCAAGACTGAATTTTCATAGAAGGGGAGAGTGGGGTATAGTGGATCTCTTTTTTTTTACAAATGTTGTAGTGGTGTTATTTTTATTTGTAATTTTCTAGATACCTTATTGTCCCACCTATTCCTTAGAGAACACATTTTCCAGCACAAGTATATAATTTACATATCGCTTTAAAATCATTTTCATTATAAAAAACCGGCCAAGTGCGAGTCGGACTCGCGCGCAAAGGGTTCCGTACCATTATCAATTTATTATTAAAAAAATACAGTTAAATCGACCTACCTCAAAAACTATAGGAGATAATTTTATCAAACCAAAAATCGTTGATAGAGTTTATTAATGTGCATAACATATATTTTTTTCAGAATTTTATATCGCGTAGTTTAAAAAATAGAGGGGGGGGGGGACACATTTTCAGACTTTGAGACCTGATATCTCGAAAACGATTTGCTTAAAAAAAATGTGATGTATAAACCTTCATATCATTTTCAAAGACCTTTCTATTAATACCCCACACGCTTATGTACAACTAAAAAAAAAATTCTATCCCTCAGTTACATGTATGGAGGGCCCCCACCCAAATGGTTTTTTTTTACAATTTAGTATCACATTCCTGTAGCGGTTTATACAATACATATCCTTACCAAATTTCGTTACTGTAGCATTTATAGTTTCCGAGTAAATTGGCTGTGACAGACGGACAGACGGACATGACGAATCTATAAGGGTTCCGTTTTTGCCATTTTGGCTACGGAACCCTAAAAAGTGAACTAAAGTTACCTCTTCAATCAAAAATCATAGAACAGTTCCTAGTTTGAGGTAAAAAAACTAGGAACAAGACTTTTCAGGTATAATTGAAAGTATCTTCCGTTATTTAGTTACTCCAATGTTATTATCACACAGACGAGCAAATTCGTAAAAAAAGAATACCGGTTTATTAAAGCGATAAATAAAGCTAATGCAAAATATTCACCGTGCACCATTATTCACTGTACCCCACTCTCCCCTATTTTTCTGCACAGTCTGGTTGCTACTGTATGCAGATATTTTCTCGTATACTGCATTCGCATAATATAGTTTGATGTTGGTGTTGAAATGTAGACCTTTTCTTTAACTTTTTCACCTCAGCAGCTCGAAAAGACTTCTTTTGATTCGCGAAATCAGTGAGCAAAGTGCGATTTTGCTCACTGAGTGAATGTTGTTTTCCATGACGTTTAGACTTCAACTTTTTCTTTTGTTTCTTTCACTTGTTAGTAAAAAGACAGAGATGAAAAATGTTACGTTATAAATTGTCATAATATGCATTTTTTTTCGTTCATGGCATCCTAGCGTATTCAGCCAGTTGTATTAGACGACGCGTTTTATCGGACCCGATTCCTTGTATCCGAACGGCATATGGCCCCTACCACCAAGCATACATAACATTGGCGTCCGTCATTCCACCTCTCTATCGCTCTTATATATAAGTGTGACAGAGAGAAAGACAGCCGTTTTAAAACGGACGGATATCGTGGTACTAGGCGAGTCAGAATCGCGTTCAGAAATTCGACACGAGTTCATTTCTAAATAATTATAACTGTTTTATAAACATTTTTTCATCAAAATGTTAACCTAAGAGATAAGAATGGTACCTCAACACTGGTATGTACCAATAATGATATGTACTAAAACTAATTTTGATTAAATAAATGATTTAATATTATTATTATTTCCTTTTCTCCCTGCTGAAGTTATTTTATTTCCTTTTCTCCATGCTGAGGTGAAAAGTTGTATGTACAACTTGAGAGCAAAGTTATTTGAATCTCGTGTCTTTCGAGTCTCTCGCTACGCTCAAGACTCAAAACTGACACTCGCATCAAATACGTACTTTGCTCTCATGTTGTACAAATAACTATTGTCGGTTTCGATCACCGACACTCATGTAGAAAATGCTCACTTTCATCACTTGTATTCAGTAACAATATTTATTCGGCAAAACACAGCTCAAATTATAATTACAACATTGCAGGCTGTGAAATTAGACTTTGTATTACTTACCTTCAAAAATTTTGTAAGCAATCTTGACATGTGTTACTATTAAAAAAATACTACTGAATAATAAGTCACAGCAGCAAATACGTACCATTTACATTATTTTAGATGAACATCAGCATAATGTATGCTATCATTTATACCCTGTTGCATTTATAATTAAACATTTTGACGCCACGTCCAAACCAAAAACTTTCACTCAGACGCCATGTCGCCAAAATGTCAAAACTAAATATGAACTTTACGCAAGTGACTGTAGGTATGTATTGCTCTGTGGATGGTAACTTATATATCGGTCGGCGTTGAACCTGCAATGTCATAGTAATTGGCGTCCTAAAGGATAATGGTTGTCAATGAACAGTGATATGATATAAGAAAGAGTTCGAAGTTACAAAACGAGAAGTTTGTCGTTTATAATATGAAGGTTCCACGGAAATATACTTTAAAAAATCAGGACAAATTCACACCTTATCCTCTTAAAAATAAGAAAGTTTTTCCTTGAATTGCCCCTTTTTGAATTGACTAGACATTTTCTTTCCGTGGACCCTTCATATAATAATGAATGAATCCAACAAAAACAATTGAGCTGTGGCAGAATGTGGTCATCGTTTGCCTACTTACAAATAATAAAAAACAGTTTTATAATTATTGAATGAAAAGCCTAATTTGAAATACTAACACTAACAACGTTAAAATGTATACTTGTGTCTTAATATATCTATCAGTCAATTATTGCGATTACCAGAGGAAAAAATATTCTGAGTTGAAGTCTTTTACGCAATGTACATATACCTTCCTTCTAAAATATATTATAAGGGCGGATTTTTGTTTTGATGTCGTATTTTTAAATTTTCCAAATTTGGACTTTTTTTATTTTTTCTACTCCGAATCACGAACTCTTTCGATCCTTACAGAAATAAAAAAGTATCCCAAAAAAAATTCCATCGAGTTACTATTTTCCATACACTTTTTTCGACTGTAACTCAGTGGAAAAAATGTATGTATTTTTCGGGACACTTTTTTCTGCTAATGAGGATCGAAAAGGCTCGTGATTCTGAGTAGAAAAAAAATCCAAACTTAGAAAATTTGAGAAAACTAGAACTAAATAAAAATCCGCTTATGATTGACTTTACTTTGAACTTGACAAATGATTTTTTGCATTTGATTTCAATCTTGCTACGTTGTCACTCTTCGTGATATAATTTTCTTATAATACATTATTATTATAATAATGTCGAAAATTAAACAGTATTTTTCCACAAACATTGTACTTAATTAATTAAAAACATATGAATGTTTCTTGTCACCAAGTTCAATACCATTTTCTTGAAACGTGTTCCGTTACATTTTCATTAGGTTTTTTCCGCTGAAGTATCTTCCCAATCTTCAACTGTATTTCAATATTGAACTGAAAAAATATGATTGTATAAATGTAAGTATGGTTGCGAGAGTTACTCGAATGTCACTTCAACATTGACTTTATAATGTCATGTCATTGTCATAGATTATTTATATTTTTGATCTCGAATTCCATTTCAGAGCTTAGGGTCGCCGTCGCCGATTACGGCGTGGATAACTAACTATACAGGGTTACTTTATCACCGGTACAATAAATTTTCCCACATAATTGGTATCGATAAAATATTGGTAAAATTGACATATTTTTTTCATTTATTATTAATTTATCCTTCATGCAAATGTAAAATAATGGGCTCGCTAATGACAAGACGTAGAGGGCGGCGGGTAGGGGTGAGCGACCTGCAGGCCGGCGCACGAGTTGGCAACATAGCAGTTATCTTACGAGTATCTCGGTGACTAGGTCACGGTCAGTCCCACGGTTGACGTAGGTGTGTGCACGCGCGCCGTATCGTACTACCTTCAGTCGGAAATTGCTCGTACGAATGGTTCGTAGTTATTTTCTCATTGGGGAAAATACAATGGCAGCTCAGCGGCTATACGCTGAACAAAGTGTGCCCCGCCTGGAAAATGCCAGTGTTAAGACCAGCCAGGTCAACAGATTTGACCTCGTGTGACTTTTTTTGTGGGGTGAGGTGAAACGGCGGGTATACGTTGAAGGGGCCCAAAATTACGAAGACTTAAAAAGTCAAATAATAAGTGCATTTTGATGAACTCAACAGTGAAAACTACAGACTTGTGATGGGAAATATCGAAGGAAACATTCATGTAAATTAATTAATAAGTATGAGAAATGGACTCCATTAATTAGGTATGTTTTTTGATTCCAATCATTGTACATAAAGTTGATTTCAAATTTTGAAATACGCCTCAATGAAGAAAGTTTCTTAAGGACTACTTTGTAATTTTATCACGTTTCCCAGACATAATTTAAAACATTCGACAAACTTCACACAGAGAAAAATTCTTTATTTTGACGGTCCTAAGCCCGTGGAAGTATGAAGGAGGATTTGGGATCTAGTAAGATATTTTTGCCAAGTCATAATCATAAGTTGATACCCGGTGCACATTACCGCCGCCGCTTTTCCAACCCGCCATGCCGCGTGCGATGACGTTTTAAACAAACAGTTGCCAGTTAGTGTGTTTTGCTAGTTATGCACATTGATAATGCGCAATGCGTCCAAATTTCCTGTTAGGTTTGCGGATAAGTTCAAACATTGGTATTTCAGTTTTTTGTTCTAACAAAAATGCTAGTATTCTGTAACTTGGACTACTATGTATTACGTATGTTGATTTTTTGATTATACTGGGTTATTTTTTCATCAGTACAAATACGAATTCAGGTTCGGCCCCATAGTAAAAGTTGTTCATTTTGACTTACTTATACAGCCCCTAGAGTATTTGTACAGGAGAAAAAATAACCTTGTATATAAATATATATATCAGTGAACGCACATAAACCATGGAAACATCCTGTCCGTGCAATTATGACCCAACGCAAACTATTCTTGAGTGGGCGTTCCTAAAAAACTACTCCTGGAGCTGTTTCAGTCTGGCCGAGTTGACAGTAATTGACGGACGTCTGAATGCGTTTCTATAAATAACGGTAAAAACTAATTAAAAAGGCCTTCATGTGCTGTAGGCTGGTGTAAAAACAGTTATAGTAATTCTAAGGACAGGGGAATTACTTTTCACGTGTCATAAAACAGATAACTTCGGTAATTTTGAATATAAATATAATAATATTTATGGTATTTTTCTATACTACCGTTCTAAACTAAAACGTCGTAAGTCCATACAATTTTACAATAGCATATGACGTTTTAAAATGGTTGTATACTATAGGGATGTCGTTATGCCCAATAAAGCAAGTTTTTTTAACCGACTTCAAAAAGGAGGAGGTTTACAATTCGTCGAAATCTTTTTTTTTTTTTATGTATGTTCCCCGATTACTCGAAGACGCGTGGACCGATTTGAAATATTCTTTTTTTGTTTGAAAGGGTATACCTTCTAGTTGGTCCCATTGTCACCGAATCCAGATCTGATGATGGGATCCTGGAGAAATCGAGGGAACTCTTCAAATGTTGTAGGCACATATAACATTTTTCATTTATTTTCGAAGACTAATCAAGTATTTGCATCTAGTCATGAACATCTTAAGTTGGTGATCTGACGATGGAAGGTACAACTCTTTAGCAATTAGGAGTTGGGGGATAATTCTTTAAGTATAACATATTTCGTGTATTTTGGAAGCTATTTGAGTATTTGCCTTTAGGTGGTCATCCTTTCATGTTGGTGAGCTGATGATGTAAGGTACAACTCCTTGGAGATTAGGAGTTGGGGGATAATTCTTTATATATAACATATTTCATATATTTTGGAGGCTATTCGAGTATTTGCCTTTAGGTGGTCATAGTCTCATGTTGGTGAGCTGATGATGAAAGGAATAACTCCTTAACGATTAGGGGTTGGAGGATCATTCTTTGTATATAACAAATGTCATACATTTTCGAGATCTATTCAAGTGTTTGCTTAGTAGTTATGACATGTCGGTTAGCGGTTAGTGATTTTTTAAATAATATTGGCATGCTAAGTCTGTTACCTTTGAAATTGTTTTTGTATTAATATAAGTTCGCCAGTTCAGGTTTTATGGCCTACTACAGTGCAGTACATTCTAATTATAAGTATTTAGAGCATACTGAATAACGATTTTATATTTACACTACTAAAAAGCAAAAAATAAAATATTTTAAAAATAAAAATAAAACCGCCTTCAAAAATTCGCCCGAACTAAAAAGTTAAAAATAATTTTGGTTCCTACTTCTTAGGATTTCCTACCCAAACCTTTAAACCTTTTACCCTATTCATTGAAATAAAATATTATGGCTAGGTACCCTACAGATTTCTTAGAAGTCTAGTCTATGTTAATAAACATACCTTCAATTATTATGGGCATTTACCTCCTAATGCGTCTATACGCATAGTTAATAGGAGAGGCCTACGCCCAGTAGTGGACTATCATAGGCTGATGATGATGATGATGATGATACCTTCAATTTTATTCGCCTATTTCTAGCGAAAACTTTCCATATGTACAGAGCTTCTGAGATGGTTAGTAGCTGTAAGCATAATATGTCCGTTTCTACCAAATAGACATTGTGTTTTATGTTCTCTTTATCAGATTTGTTATTGTACCCGCGATAAAGACGTATGCATATCACTATCTCAAAAAATCTCCAAGTTCCCTCACACTTTCTCCGAATTTATTATGAGGCCCATATTGAGGCAGTGGACCCAATTGCTCATCAAGAGGATCCTAAAAAGCGAACACAAAATATCATTATCTCAAACCAGCTCAGAGTTCCCTCGCACTTACTCCAAGTACATCATCAGGCCTATCTTGTGGTATTCGACCCAACTGCTAATCCTAAAAAGCCAACCTAGCATATCATTATCAGAACCAACTCAGAGTTCCCTCGAACTTCCTCCAAGTTCATCATCAGGCCTATCTTGTGATATTTGACCCATGCTCACCAAGAGGATCCTAAAAAGCCAACAGAACCTATCATTATCTCAAACTCAAACCAACTCCGAGTTACCTCGAACTTCCTCCAAGTTCATCATCAGACCCATGTTGAGTATTTGACCCATGCTCACCAAGAGGATCCTCAAAAGCCAACACAACATATCATTATCTCAAACCAACTAAGAGTTCCCTCGTACTTACTCCAAGTTCATCATCAGGCCTATCTTGTGGTATTTGACCCATGCTCCACAAAGAGGATCCTCAAAAGTGATCACAACATTATCATTATCTCAAACCAACTCCGAGTTCCCTCGCACTTCCTCCAAGTTCATCATCAGGCCTATCTTGTGGTATTTGACCCAACTGCTAATCCTCAAAGCCAACACAACATATCATTATCCTTAACCAACTCCGAGTTCCCTCGCACTTACTCCAAGTTCATCATCAGGCCTATCTTGTGATATTTGACCCATGCTCACCAAGAGGATCCTAAAAAGCCAACAGAACCTATCATTATCTCAAACTCAAACCAACTCCGAATTACCTCGAACTTCCTCCAAGTTCATCATCAGACCCATGTTGAGTATTTGACCCATGCTCACCAACAGGATCCTCAAAAGCCAACACAACATATCATTATCTCAAACCAACTCAGAGCTCCCTCGTACTTACTCCAAGTTCATCATCAGGCCTATCTTGTGGTATTTGACCCATGCTCCACAAAGAGGATCCTCAAAAGTGAACACAACATTATCATTATCTCAAACCAACTCCGAGTTCCCTCGCACTTCCTCCAAGTTCATCATCAGGCCTATCTTGTGGTATTTGACCCAACTGCTAATCCTCAAAGCCAACACAACATATCATTATCCTTAACCAACTCCGAGTTCCCTCGCACTTACTCCAAGTTCATCATCAGGCCTATCTTGTGATATTTGACCCATGCTCACCAAGAGGATCCTAAAAAGCCAACAGAACATATCATTATCTCAAACTCAAACCAACTCCGAGTTACCTCGAACTTCCACCAAGTTCATCATCAGACCCATGTTGAGTATTTGACCCATGCTCACCAAGAGCAGCCTCAAAAGCCGACACAACATAATATATCATTATCTCAAACCAACTCCGAGTTCCCTCGCACTTACTCCAAGTTCATCATCAGGCCTATCTTGTGGTTTTTGACCTAACTGCTCATCCTACAAAGCCATCGTAGGATATCATTGTCTCAAACCTACTCCGAGTTCCCTCGAACTTCGTCCAATTTCATCATCAGGCCTATCGTATGACACGGAACCCAACTCATACCAAGATAATACTAAAAAGCCAACATAACATTTATCGATGTCAAATCAACTCCGAGTGCCCTCGTATTGCCTTCGAGATCAATTATTGTCAGGCCTATCGGTGGAATCACATGGGCGATGAGAGTTCCTGACTCAAAAAACCTGCGTTAAAAAAACTGTCCACATTACGTACTTACGCAATAAACTGTAAAAATGTTGAATCAAACGACTTGTTTACTTACTACTAACTACGTAAAAAACTACAAACTACTGATTACTACTGAATAATCTAATCTAAAAAAGATTGGAAAATGTTACATAGCTAAAAATCAATCCTTATTTTCATCTCTATTCCGTAAACCCGGTTAAACTTACTTAAAACCAGAGTTGGGCAAAAAGTAATATGATTACTTCTGTAAATTACATTTGTATGTGTACTTTGTAATATATATTACAAAGTACACATACAAAAGTAATCGGAAGGAGTAATCATATTACTTTTTGCCCAACTCTGCTTAAAACAAAGCACGTGGTCACGGTAATTAACGAAACCAACATTGTCCCACCTCTAATCAAATGGTACACGTGCTTCGTAAGAAAGGAATAGCACATTGAATTTTTGATTTGATGAATGGGGAGAAGTACTATAAAGTATAAATAAATAAATAAATATCTTGGGACATCTTACAAAAATCAACCTAATCCCACGGTAAGCTCAATTAACTATGTCTCAATTAAGTATGACTTTTCTGCGGAATGTAGTTCCGTCTATTTTTAAATTAGAACTTCTTGTTGTCTTTGCATACCTATTCACACAACACATGGACATTTTAAAGAAGTAAAATGCACTTTTTCGACTTTTTTATTGCCAAAAACGAGCGCTATTTACGGGTCTGTTATTTAGTCGCATCGCAACTGAACAGGCACGACGAGCGCCGCGTCTATATCAGTGCGAGAAATATAACGGCTGGTGACTGCGAGTCGCTTTATAATGAGCGTCTATAGGAGGTGGTCTGTGACCAGCAAGAAATGCTACCCTTCGTCTACGAGTAGGAGCATATTATTAATTAAAAATTTAAAACAATAACTAAGTAGTAGACCCTGAAGGTGCATTCCGACCAAACGAACATTCGCTATTCTAGCCCCCCACTCTACGAAATTCGATCGTTACACAAAACGTGATTGGTTGATTTCGTAGAGCGGGGGATAGAACAGCGAATGCTCTTTTGGTCTGCATGAACCTTAAAGGGTCAACGGATTGAAAATGGTGATGTGTTTTGATTGGCCAGTTTGAATAAAATCATTTTGAAAACTGTACAATCTATATAGGTACATAAATTAAATCGAACTAACCTAACCTATACATATCTAAGATTGGCCCTTGTGGCATTGTAGCGAAGATGCAGGCGGCATTTCCTCGTTGTATCGCAATATTTACGCGTTGTGCGAGCAAGTCGCCAGCTCTTCGGTCTTTAGTAACGGTGGAAATCATAAATATACATCTACAACATTTTTTTTTGTAGTTTATTTTTATATTTTTAAGTAGTTTCCACACCTTCCACCTTACGACTATAGATAGTCTATGAAGACCTTCGTGCTATCGATGGAAAAACTTGGCATCAATGGTGTGTCTATGTTTTTTTTTTTTGTGTAAGGCATGAATTTTGTAGAAAAAAATATTTTCTTTACTATAGCTTTTTTAGCAATACATACACTTTACCCATTGTAATTAAAAATACTCAATTGCAATATTCATCATTAATCTATGTAAAAGTACCAAAATAATATGCTATCTACATGCGACCATGTGCCGCTTACCTACTCTATACACGCTCATACAAAAAGTCACGATGGTGATATATTATTGGCCGGTACTGTAGATTCCTTAAATATAGTGTGATCAACCCAAATCGTATGGAGTACCATCCAAACCCAGTATGGAGATATTGGAAACCATAACAGAAAATCTTGTCTTAGGAACCATGAGATCGATTTTAGTAAAAAGAAAAACTGCATTCATACAAATTACAAAAATACGTGTACTCGGTCCAGGAATCGAACCAGGACTGTTTGAAAAACAAAAATTTGTTATTTTCATTTGGACATCGGTTGTGTAACTCTTATTAGTTTAGGGTAGTAAATGTTACTAAGAAACATGCATGATAACACATACATGATATCTAAAACTTATAAAAATGAATTGATTTTTAACACTGGAGTTTTATTTTTTGACTTTGTATGGGAAATGACTCGGTACTGAAACGTGGCCGCTTACGATGGGCCTCATAAGAAGGCTCAAAGTCACCCAAAGGGCAATGGAGAGGGCTATGCTAGGAGTCTCTCTGCGTGATCGGATTAAAAATGAGACCATCCGCAGCAGAACCAAAGTAACCGAAATAGCTCTCCGAATCGCTAAACTGAAGTGGCAGTGGGCGGGGCACATTGCGCGTAGAACCGATGGCCGTTGGGGCGGGAAGGTTCTTGAGTGGCGGCCACGTACCGGAAGGCGTAGCGTGGGTAGGCCCCCCACAAGGTGGACTGATGACCTGGTGAAGGTCGCAGGAGTCCGCTGGATGCGGGTGGCGCAGGACCGGTCATTGTGGCAATCGTTGGGAGAGGCCTATGTTCAGCAGTGGACGTCTTTCGGCTGATATGATGATGATGATGATGATGATGGGAAAGTAACAAACCATGATAGATATCGAAATCTGTTCTTAGGAACCATACCATTATTATTAAATCTATAAACGAAGCCATGTAGGTACTAGGTACTTACATGCGACCTTACTGAGCCCTGGTTGGACAAATATTTTTGCTTGCTCCTATGCGTTTGAACATTTCCGGTTGCGTGAATTTCGTCCGTTTTAATATTCTCCTTAAATAATTACTTAATTTGTGCAAAATAATCCTAAAATGTTTGACTCATAAATGACATTGACTTGGCGGTGACAAATTACCATAAATGTTTGTGGTCACTAACCAAAAAGTATTTTACGCGTCCATATAAATTTAAATTACATAGGTAGTTGTCAGCCTCCTCGGCTGCCCAAAGTTGAAGTCAAGTATGTCCATTTTTTTCAGTTTTTGTTTTTTTGCATAAATATGCAAAAAGGAACCGAAAACGCATTTTTCTGCATCAAAAATTTTCTTCTAAACCCCTTATTTTTGAAGTTATAGACAAGAAATGTTTTCAGCTTTGTCGAATTTCCCTCAACATCTACGCTAAAACCAAGCATTTGGTCCAGATCCAAGCTGAAAAGCAGTATCTCTAAATGAGATAAGTACTTGAAATTCAAATTGTCTCTGGAGATGCTTGATTTCAGCGTTTGGCTTTTAAACTAACCAGACGTTTATACGTATATTTTAAGATTTTTAAGTAAAAGCGGAAGTCATTTGCGTCCTGTCTGTGTGTCCGTCTGTATGTAACAGCGGTTTCTGTTGTAACTGTTTAGCGTACGTTTATGAAATTTCAGCTCAAGGTATATATTGTGTGTTGCTACTGAGTTTTGAATATAAATTGCAAAATAACATTTTTTAAGGGGGGGCATCCCATACATGTATCTAAATGTCAAAAAATTTTTTTTATCCAAAAGTTAATTTGTAATACATCATATGATAGATTTTTTAAAATAAGTTTATGGTTTCTTTACCAATAATTTGATTAATGGAATACTTTCAGAAATAATAGTCTAAAAAAATGTGTCTCCCTTAATTTTTTATCGGCAGGTCTAAAAAATATGAAAAAATATCAGAAATATGGGACATGATGCAATCTACTCGCAACATGATTTTGAACATATTCGATCTAGTTGTTTTAGAGAATTCGACAAAATACGTTTTATAACAAAAGCAAAAAGACGTAACTGCCTCATTTTCCCCTACATTTTAGTACAATGCAACAAACCTAAAATCAAGCATGTCAGACTTGCTTGTTTTTACGTTGACGGTTGTTCCCAAAAAGTGGGTGTGCGACAAAGCTGAAAACATTTCTTATTATTTGTGATTAAACTGAGCAATAAAAATAAAAATAAAAATCATCAAAAAATTAACATTATAGTGTTAAACGCCATGACAATAAATTTGAATTAATTTTGAGTTTATTTGTCGATGAAAATGACAAATTACGTTTTTTTGCTCTCCTGTAAAATTTGCAAAAATGGACATACTTGAATTTGACTTTGAGCAGCCGTCCTAGTTGACCCTACGAAGCAGAAGGTTTCGGGTTCGAACCCCAGCGAAGGGATTATTTTTTGTATTTTTTTATTACAAATATTTGTTTCTTGGTCGTGTCTGTCTATGATATTTAAGTACGAGATCCTCTATATTATGTAGTTATCTATATATTATAATAGAATATGATCGTCTATTCTTATTACCCACAACAGCCTTAAATTAAGCTTACCGTGGGACTAGGCCGATTTGTGTGGGATGTCCCGAGATATTTAATAGTTTATTATTATTTATTGATAGTATATTACCTCTCGGATTTTAGTATCGTACTAAAGAACTTAGTCCATTCTTCCACACTGTTGTACAAGTCACGCTAAAAGAGAATTAAAGCAAGCGGCAAAGTTTGATAACAAATTAGGTAGGTACCTACTGACTGCAATTCATAAATCCGCTATATTGTCTTTTGAAATCTGGCCAGGCGAATCTAAGGATCAAATTTTACCGGATATTTTTTTTGATATAAACAATAGTAACAACATACCTATTTTATGAAATGCCCTAACTTTGAATAATCCATCTATTGACCGAATATATTACTACTTAGTGAGGTAATTTAACTAGCAGTTTTCAAGTGACATCTGTGATGGATATGGTTAAGCTTACCTTGTCATCTGCCTCCATGTCAGTTTTCATGGATAGTATTATTCACGCACATATACAAAGGCAAAGAGCGAAATTGTATCAATTTTCAAATTGATAATTCAGAAATACTATACCACTTTTTAGACTTTTTTTTACATACGCGCAATCTACGGAATACGTACAACTTACTATCAAGGTTCAAAATTACAAAAAGTCTACTAATTAACAGAGTTAATGTCGACAAATTTCTATGAAAATCTCACAGGGACATCCACCTTAAAATCTAGCGAAACAGCAACTAAAAGCGTGACCGTTAAGGTGCGTTTAAACTAAAAGAGTATTCGCTGTTCTAGCGCCCGTTCTACGAAATCAACCAATCACGTTTTGTGTACCGATCGAATTTCGTAGAGTGGGAGGTTAGAACAGCGAATGCTCTTTTAGTTTAACCGCACCTTTACAGACAGACGTAGTAGTATGAAACAAGACAACGAAAAAAAAATCGACCCTACTAATAATAAATATCAATATTTTTTCCAAAAAATTTGACCTTCAGGTTTTAAGTTGGTGATAATACCAAGAATGTGTTCTGAAATAAATAAATATCTGGGACATCTTACACAAATCGACCTAGTCTCACGGTAAGCTCAATTAAGGTTTGTGAAGTGCCAGGTGACGATATATATAATAGATAGACATACAGTTACTGATATACATAGACAGGCATGACCAAGGAACAAATATTTGTGATAAATAAATACCCAAATAATGCCCTCGCCGGGATTCGAACCCGGAACCTCCAGCTTCGTAGGCAGGGTCACTACCAACTAGGCTACGGAGTCAGAGAAGAATTAATACAAGTTTGCAAGATTGTTTACATTTTTTTTACTTTCAAGTGTCAATAACATTAGTCGTAACTCGTAACGTATGACAACGGACACGCGTTCAGTAACGGCAAGCTAACCGTCTCACTCTAAACAAACCAAACATAGACCTCCAATATAACGTGACCCCTATCTTCATAGTAACTACACTTGACAAGGGGTCAAAACGAATAGTTTATATGTTGTGAATGGGTACAAAATGCTGACCATTTCCTTTACGTGTGATTAGCGGTGTCTGTAGCCTAGTTGTGACCGCTTAGCTGGAAGGCCCGGGTTCAAATCCCGGAGAGGGTGATTAAATCAAAACAATAAAAACCTTTTCACTGTACAATATATTTAATATTTAAGTAATTGTGAAAACACAAATCAAATTATTTATGGCGACTTCCTCGCACAATGCATCAGTATTGCGATACAGCGAGGAAATGCCGTCAGCAACCTCGGTAAAATGCCACAAAGGCCAATCTTAGATATAGGTTAGGTTAAGTAGATTAGTTAGATTGAATCTAATGTACATAAATTGTATTTTTGAAAATAAATACCTTTATATTAAAAATTTGTCATCATAAAAAAAATATTAACTAAATAATTTGATTGGTACTTTTATTTTTACCCCAGTAGTCACACTACTTAATACTATATAAATTATAAATATCCCACCTCGGACGTGACCAAATCGGTCGAACTCAAGGACACAAAAATCGCACCCCTGGATGCTTAGCCAAGTTGCCAATCGCTAGCGCTTAATCGTCAATCGCAGCTAACTGTCTTTGTCGCTGTAATATGAAAGAGTGACAGAGAGGAAAAACTACGATACGCTACTAAGTGCTAGCGCTTGGCAACTTGGCTAAGCATACTGGCCTTTGAGCATACTAATAGTATGCAACTGCGAATACGGATGTCTGCAATGTTCTTTCAGGCAACTTGGTAATCTAGCCCTTCGAAAGGCCCTTTTAAAAAGGCCCCTTTTCTGTCGATTAAGCAAAAAGCTAGTAATAAATTCCTGTATTTGTTGTTCCAAGATGGCGGCCGGAAGTCATTGATTTCGCTCCAGAGCGCCCCCTATCGGCGCTCATGTTATTTATGTTGCATTTCCGGAATAGCTCCATTTCCGGCTTAGGGAGAAAATTCACTTTTGTATGATAGTGTACTTGAAAGGTAAGGTTGTGGTCTTGGGAATAATAAATTAATAATGTATGTTTTTCATTACTCGCGGTTGAAAACTATATCTTTACATCATACGTTAGGTGACATTAAATCGATTTAAAAATGTTATACATAAAGTTGTTAAATATCTTGCGACATCTTACACAAATCGACCAAGTCTCACGTAAAGCTCAATTAAGGCTTGCGATGCCTAGGGTACCTAGCGACGATATATATATAATAGATCAATACATATCGATACTGAAATACATACACAGCCAAGGCACAAATAATGCCCTCGCCGGGATTCGAACCCGGCACCTCCAGCTGGAGTCAGGACAGGACCTCGTGCAGGATCCGCCCGGATAGCTACCACCGCCTTACCCGTTAACCTGCCGCTAAATAGTCAGTACTGTGTTTCGGTTTGGGGGTAAGATAGCCGGTGTAATTACTGGCATAGAGGCAATCCATCTAAGTCCTCAGGGTAGGCAGCGCATAGATGATTTTTTGGTCACTATGTCCATGGGTCTCAGTTCCTGCTTTCCATCAGGTGGGCTGAGAGCTCAGTTGTCTACCTTCGTCACATAAAAAAGCTTCGTAGCAGGGTCACTACCACTACCAACTAGGCTACGGAGGCTGGCTGAATACAAAGTAAGATAGCTATCGACTCACGGCGTTAATCTCATGTTAAAGCTGTTCAGATATTTATGAGCTCCCAGGTCACTTCGATATACAGGATGATGATCAATCCAAATGGGTCAGTATGGAGGTTTTGGAAACCAGAACAGATAGCGAATTCTTGTCTTAGGAACCATGAGATCGATTTTAGTAAAAAGAAACACTTCACTTTCACTTACAAAAATACGTGTACTCGGCCCAGGAATCGAACCTGGACTATTTGAAAAAAAAATCGGTGTTTTAAAAGTTAAGAGCTAAACAACCGATATCCAAATGAAAAATCCGACACGTATTTTTGTAAGTTTATGAATGCAGTTTTTCTTTTTAATAAAATCGATCTCATTGTTCCTAAGACAAGAATTCCCTATCTGTATGTTTAGCACATAATTGATATGTCAGTATGTCGCCGCGAGATAGATTTTCCATCTTTTACTAACTACATGAATAAAAGAAGGATGGATAGTCTATCTCGCGGCGACATATTGTCGCACTGAACCTGTGCTAAACCTACTGTTATGGTTTCCGAAACCTCCATACTGGCCCATTTAGATTGATCACCCTGTATCTGAAGGTGACTGTACTAGTAGATTTTCTTTCATTCCCTATACGTCAATAGTTTAGTATCCGTTAGAAACCAATTCTTTAAAAGGCGTAATTCTAACAAAATGGCGGAGGAACCGCCGGCTTACGAGCCAATGAGGGAATAAATTGGGATTCTGAGACAGAGCGAGTGCTTTTACACCGAAGTGAACTTTCTTATACCGTAAAACCCTACAACGATAGTCCACTGCTATAACTATGGTCCACAAGTTCAACTCGTAATTAAGCATCAATGTAAATCTTTTTTTTTGTTTTATCTAAGTTTTTTAATCATTAATAAGGAGATTTTGTGTAACAACTACGTCAATAATATAATTTATATAATATTTATACTAAATCGAAGATAATGACATACTTTTGGACCATAGGTGGGAGCTTTTGGACTATAGTTGGGCTGATATTTTATCACCGGCCAAGTTTTAGGAGGTTAATTCTGAAGTCATATTGATGATCTTTTACTATGAGACCGACATACCATACGAAAAAAAAAAATCTGTTGTTCCATACAAACCCCAATAAATGTGCAAAGAACAATGAAAAAAAAAAGAAATGAAGTTTCCATGACAATATTCACAATTTCGTAATATTTTCAGCAATACTACCCACAAGGCATGTGTCATATGAAAGCGTTTTAATAGCCAAATGAAATTTCGTGATAGTGCAATACCGCGTAAATACCAAAGCCGAGTTCAAATATCAAACAATTGACACTCACATTAAGCCTAATTGAATTTATTAGTTACGCGGTATTGCACTATCACCGACGATTTGGCAAATAATCATTTGGTAAAAGTTAGTATGCCAAATGAATCTGCCATTTTGTGGGTTGCCAGTTGGTTTAGAAGTAAAATTAGGCGAAATAGCACCACATCCTGTTACATACTAAAATATTATCGAACCGGGTACTCGACATGTTTCGACCCATTAAGAGGGTGTGGCATTAAGTGTCACTGACCATTATTTGATAAACGATTGATGATAGGCAGCAGCGTCATCATAGTGGATACATTACTGCGATTGCCAATCCGCTTGCCCATCGTGGCGATTATGGGCATTTACCTCTTAATGCGTCTATACGCATGGTTAATAGGAAAGGCCTACGTCCAGCAGTGGACCATCACAGGCTGATGATGATGGTGATGATGATGATGATGAGGGTCCTCGTCCAGAGCACCCTCGGTCAAAGCCCGACGCGTACGCGTCAGTAATCAGGTTCAATAATATTTTAATATGTTTGAGTGTCACGTTAGTTATAATTCTAAAACGCCCTGCATTACACATGGGTGTGACAGGCGGCCCTAGAGTTAATAAAGGGAGCTGGGTGTGATAAACCTGTCACTGTGACTCTGCGTTATTGACAGATTTATTCAGTTCGCTGTAATATCACAAGAACTGACTCTACTCAATTCTGAGAATTTTTATTTATCTGAATTATCTGATTTACGTCGTATTAAGAAAAAACCGGCCAAGAGCATGTCGGGCCATGCTCAGTGTAGGGTTCCGTAGTTATTCAAAAACAGCTCGGCCGATTATATTTGAAATAGTTTTATTTTAAAGTATTCTAAAAGGCCACTATTCGTGATTTTTTTCATATTTTTTGGACCAACGAATCAAAAGTTAGAGGGGGGACACAATTTTTTTTCTTCTGGTGCGATCTCCCAAAATATTGACTTTAGAAAAAAAAATCTTTTGAGACTTATTCAATGATACCCCACACTATAGGATTACATTAAATAAAAAAAACATCCCCACTTCACCAATTGTACCCACAGTATAGCGTAATAGGCCTCCCCCAAAGATTGCCACAATGACCGATTTTTATTTTGTTGTCGTTTTTTAAAATATTCCAAATTTGGAATTTTTTACATTGTTTCTACTCAGAATCACGAGCTCTTTCGATCCTGATAGAAATAAAAAAGTGTCACAAAAAACCATTGAGTTACTATTTTTCATACACTTTCTTCGACCGTAACTCAGTGGAAGACAAAAAAATTTATGGATTTCTTGGGACACTTATTTCTGCTAATGAGGATAGAAAGAGCTCGCGATTCTGAGTAGAAAAAATATGAAATATCCAAATTGGAAAAAACTACAACACAATAAAAATCCGCCCACGGATCCCTATAAAAGGTCGAGTTGAGAACCTCATCCATTCTTGAAGTCGTTTAAATATAGAACAAAATACATCTACAGTTAACCCTAACTGTAACCAAGGGTTAATATGACAGGATTATAACCCTTCTAATGCCGTATTTCGCAAAGCAGTCACGCGTTGTACTAATCCGGATTTGATTGTTCTACGCGTAGTATATTGTACTATTGTCGATCAAAGCACTTCGGAAGCCATATATAATTATACATATAACATTAATATACAGGGTGGAAAGGGACGACGTTCCTTCCTGCTACCGACCGAGTCTACCAACCATTACGATGAACTTTCAGTATGGGACCAACATCGAAAGCGTACATGGAAAATTGACTTTTCCATAATATTGAACTCTAACTAATCACTCACTTTGTATGAGGGGTTCTTTTTTTTAATATTTCGATGTTGGTCCCATACTGAAAGTTTATCGTAATGGTTGGTAGACTCGGTCGGTAGCGGGAAGGAACGTCGTCCGTTTCCACCCTGTATTTAATGGAGCTGCTGGCATATACATATAGGTATGTGTATTTATACTGTTATATTAATATTATTTTGTTGTACGCAGTGCTTTGGAGCATTGCGAGAGATTTTAACAATGAATTCTTGACATAAAAAAGAACTAAAATATTATATCAATACACACATACAGACTCACATAAACACACACACCCATGCGTAATTTTTCAAACTTAGTTGCACTTTGTTTCCCTTCTTTTAGTTTTAAATGCATCTCCGTGCTAGTTATAAGTTTTTGTAATGAGGTACCCACTTGACTTGCGGTTTACATGTACGCAATTGTAGGTACTTTAACTGTCAAGTTGTGGATATCTTTAATTGACTTTCTTTAGTGTTTATGTTCATAGATTAAGTATTTTGTAATTGCTGTTGATGTCCTTAATAGCTAAATAAATAAATAAATATGTGACCTATATTTTAAAGACAAACTGGTCTTAATCGCGTAAACTTAAGTTTAATTAGGTATATCCTGACGTTTCGGGCATGACGTTACACCCGTGGTCGCAGGCAGACCCCTTTGTCGATTAAGACCCGTTTGTCTTTAAAATATGAGTGATAATCGTGAAAGTTTAAATCAATATATACGTATATGTGACCTAATGTCATATGCCACCAAGTAATAGTACATTTCGATACAAGTGCAAAAAATTTTTTTTTCGACGAGGGTGAAAGTTGGAGCCCGAGTGAAACGAGGGTGACAATCACCCGAGTTAAAAAGAAGTCTTTACACGTGTATCGAACGACTTTTTTCATAACAAGTGCCTTAAAAAGAGAAATTAACGCACGGCAAGCGTGCGCAAAGTTTAGCGCACGAGTTAGGAAAAATATTTACATTTTGGTAATTTGACACATTTTTTTAACAAAGAATAAGAAGAAAACCAAAAACAATGAAAAAGAATAAATAAATTGTAAAAAACTACAATACAACCTTAACAACCTTGTATGTAAATTGTATAATATATTTTTGACGGTAGGTAGATCGAAATCACGTAAAACATCAAAGGAAGTGATTGTAACTTCACGGTTGGCAGATAGGGGGGTTGAATTGATGTTAACGCGATGAGAAGTGTTGGCACAACGTCGCTAGTGGCGCTACACTAAGTACGTTGCATTGGATGGATTAAGATGGTTGACAGAAGGGTTAAATATGTAATTTGAATGGAAATTATGTCGTAAGGCACTGGTCTCACCGCGAGCTATGAACTATCTGGTATAAACACGAACAAAAGATACGCACTCCCGTGTAAAAAAGAGACACGGCGATACTCGTCCGGCGGTAATAGCTGGGCGAGTGTCGCCGTGTATCTTTTCTTTACAAGGGAGTGCGTATCTTTTGTTCGTGTTTATAGCCGATAGTCCATAGCTCGCTGTGGTTCCAACGTTGGCCCACTACTTGTTGGGGACTTCACATACACCCTTGAAAAACGAGAAAAAAAGTGTGATATTATGATATAATGCGATCACTTTTATGTATGTATTATTAAATCCCTAACGTAAGTTTTTAATTAGATTAGATATAAGCAAGTACAATCGACATACAGACATAGTGCCAGAAATATGTATACACACCTTTATGTCCAGGCAATAAAGTTCTGTTTACTTAATTTTGGCAATTTGCCTGTGTTCACAGGTGTGTTGTCGATTGTATTAAAAAAATATTGTGGACCATTATGTTGTCTTTGAAATAAATAAATCATTCATTCATTCATTCATCATCATTCATTAATCAACTAATAAACGTATCGTTTTGTTACAGGTACTTATTTTACTGTCATAATTGCGATGGCAACGACTTCGACAGGTTTCATCAAGTAAGCTTCTATAATCTGGCAATCCATCAATAAAAAAACGAAATACCCCGTTTTTTTACGCAGTAGTGCGAGAAGTTGTTAATTTATCTAAGGTCAAAACTTCGGCAGCCATCTGTACTGAAAAATGTCGTACGATACACGTTCGAGAAGAAAATTCGTAACTTGCATCGATTTAAAATCCCCCTCGGTCGTGTTTTAATTTATTGCCACTCGTATCCAACTTAATTTTTTTCACGCTTATAACGCTTTCTTTGAACCATTATTATATTACTGTCGCATAAAATAGGTACTATCATGGAGTTAAGTACGTTACTTATATCATTTTCCAAAAACTGACGAGATAACTATCATGTCACAAAACCAAACTCCAGTCATATTATTATTTCCAACTACAATACATTCTAAAGTGGTTTAAATAAATCCCAAAAAAGTCCCATAACTCATTGCCCCTTATAATCCGTCTGTGACCACACGGTCGACAAAATCGGGACAGTCCCATTATATACGGGACAATCGTATTGAAATACACAATACACTTAGATACGCAGATGTGCATATCGAATGACAAAAAAGATTAAGAATAAAATGCGGCCAATTTTTTTGCGAAGTTGTGTTATGAGTGGATACTTCAAATTTTATTGCTTTTTTGTGCAGTATGTGTATAATATTTATTTGTTTATAATACTAAATACTAGCATTATTTCATGATGACTTTCATAACACAATCTTGGTGTATTTACAAAAAACTACATACATTATGCACTACATACATGAAAAAAACCTTGAGTTCACATATCATCATCATCATACCAGCCGAAAGACGTCTATTGGTCAACATAGGCCTCCCTCAAAGATTGCCACAATGACCGGTCCTGTGCCACCCGCATCCAGCGGACTCCTGCGACCTTCACCAGATCATCAGTCCACCTTATGAGAGGCCTACCCACGCTCTCATTTCTAATCCGATCTCGCAGAGAGACTCCTATCATAGCCCTCTCCATTGCCCTTTGGGTGACTTTGAGCCTTCTTATGAGGCCCATTGTAAGCGGCCACGTTTCAGTACCGTATGTCATCACTGGCAAAACACACTCTTCAAAGGCTTTCGTCGATCGAGTTCACATATGTCAATGTCAATATTTTAATAAAAAATCAGCCATATTTCTTTATTTTGTTTGTTTTCTACTGGCGCATTTTCGAAACCATTTAGATTTGCCATTTAGATGATTAACATTTTGTGGTAAATGGTTTATTTTCTCAAAATAAATATTGCATTTCCCTTAATACGATTTGAGCATGCATTTAAATTTACCTACTTATTGCACTGAAACGGCTGTGAGTAATGTTTATTATTTTCAAATTTTACTGACAATAATTATTTAATATTACATCACATTAATATATTAAACAATACCGACATACGTAAATATAAAACATAGTAGAGCATTTTCACAAAACGTTGTTGAAAATACTTTGTTATTTAATTTGGACAGGTGTAGGCTTATTCGACTCAGAATCACGAGCTCTTTCGATTCTGTTTGGTAGGTACCTACTTACCTATCGTAATGGAATAAACATTTTGGGACATTTTTTCTCGTATTAGAATCGAAAGAGCTCGTGATCCTGAGTAGAACAAGCCCAAACTTGTCCGAATTAAATAACAAAGTTATTTTAACAACGGTTTGTGAAGACGCCCGGTAATATTTTTTTTTATTAAACTTAATCTTCAAATAAACTTATCTTAAAAAATGTAATACCTATTCTAAAGAAATATGAAAAAAAAAACGCATAACGCTTCTGGTGCAAACTTAATTGTATAAAGCAAGTTCTAAAAATATGTGTCCGTCTTTAATCTTTTTTTCTTCAAAATTCCCGTTCGATAAAATATCGTATGTATAGTTTTTCTAAGTAATTATTGAGTAATCAAAAACCGGAGAATTCTGTTATCAACATAATCGATAACTCGTAACCTTTGAGAAATTAATAACAAGTTATAGAAATAACTGCCGTTTCTTTAAAATAATTAGCTCACGATAAAACATCAACATTGTAAAATGTGAGCGTTTCGGTAAAAATATCCCACGATGTTACTTATGATAAGGACGAAAATGGCTTGTATCTTTAAACGAATTACATATCTCGGCGCCTTTATATTTTGCGACAAAGTGCGACGTTTTACTAAACCGCTCACAAGTAAGTCACAATAAGAAACTAAAATTGGTTTTACTGTTTTCTGCCTTTTCATTATTAAAGTACCTAAATATAAAGCGTTAGGTGGCTAAGAACTAAATTTTCAGTTCAGATGGTGCCTTTTTACGCTCTAGTGTGAGATGTGGCTCATTTTACGTCAGGTTGAAATCTTCGGAGGGCCATATACATAAATATGTACTGACAAACGTTGTACGATACACGTGCGAAAACGAAATTCGTAACTCGTGTCGATTTAAAGCACTCCCTTCGGTCGCGCTTTAATTTACCTCCACTACTAATGATGAAATGTACTATTATTTGGCTGAAAACTGCCTAAGCTACCCAATGGCAGTTTTAGAACAAAAAAGTATTTGGAATTTTGGAGGTGAGGATTGTTTGCTAAATATAAGTAAGATAAATAGGGTACTATATTTTAAACTTTTCCGGCAAACCTTGCCATGTTACTAAAATACTCGCACACTAATGAATAATGACGTATATTACGACACAGGATATGGTAATGTGGTCTGGCAGATGTGCCGTTTAGCTAAGTGGGTCATCTTCATCTCGGAATCTGCATACTGATTATATATAGGTATCTATCTACTAGTATATACTTGTACCTATATACTGGGAGATGAATCCAAAATTATAAATGCGAAAGTAACTCTGTCTGTCTGTTACTCTTCACGTTAAAACCACTGGATGGGTTTGTTGGTTATGGAAATATAGTTTGACACCCGAGAAAGGAAAAATTATAGTTTATACACGACGCTCGCGAGCACTGCGACAGATTTTAACTATGCATTCTAGACATCAAAATAAACAAAAAATATTATGAGACCTAATGTCAAAATCCACAAACAAATTTTTTTTTTCTTTTTTTTAGACTTTTGAATACTTTTTAACATTTCGAATACTTTTTATCACAACAACAATTTGTTAAAAAAATTTTTTTATATTTTTTTTAGGGACAGGTGTTTTCGTCAAGTCTATTCTTATTTTTTGATTGTCAGGCAAAAGGTGTGGTAATATTAGAACACATTGTGGTAGCATTGTAATCAAAAAGAAGTTTTATGACGAATTGCGTCCAAAAACTTATTTCGAAAAAAGGTTAATTATCCCTGGAACCAAGCCGAATCCAGGAAATTTTATGTAACATTAAATACTCTAAATATGCTCAGGAATTCAGCATTAAAATCTTTCGGAATGCTCACTAGCACCGTGTATATCGCGAAGCTAGATATTGCGAAGGTCGCCCGTGTAAGTAGAAGCTAGTAAGTTTAATAAGTTAAGTAGCAAGATGTTTATAACATGACTACTACTAACATGACATGATGGCTGATGCCATATTATATCGCTTAAATGTCTGATCTGAATCCATCATCGAAATTAAAACTAATCCCCCATAAGCCTATTGGATTAAGCTTTCTGACATATAACTTTATCGATATATGTGGTTCTGTGCTTTTATTTCATACATGCATCAGAAATACGGCAAATATTGTATTTCTGTTGCATGTAGCACCAACAACTATTTCTCTATTTGTAACTTGTATTTCAATCTGTTAGTTCTATCTGCCAGTGCATATCTAGTTCCATGTAGATTTAAAAACGCCTGTTCCTAAGCCTGAGGCAATATAGGCTAGGCTATCTGAAACATGTCTTGCGTAGAGATTTTATCTGAAGGGTCTACGGAAAAATATGTCCAGTGCTTAAAAAAATCAGGGCAAAATCACGCCTTGTTCTGTTAGAAGTAAGGTGGTTTTTTCTTCTGTAATTTGCACAGAATCAGATTTGGATAGAAGAAACAAGTTCATTCATTTGTATGGCGGCCGAGCGTGTCAGATTTTGTACTGAAGGTGTTACTTGCCTATGATTTTAAATATGTCTCAGGCCCTTGACTATTCATATTTTTTTGTGTTGTTGCAATTCATATTACTTAAGGAGGCATTATTAATGTTTTTGTTCACTTCAACTTACAAAATTTGACGCCCGAAAGCTGTAAGCGGCGATTAAAGACGGACAACTCCGTAAATTTTACTGTGTTCATTTGATACGCTAAGTAGATACGTTTGCTTGATCTATGGTATATATCGTCAGTTGTAATATGAATTAATGTAACCACCAAATGACGATTTTTCAGGAGGGCCCAAAAACGAATTTGACATTTATAAATTATGTTGTATCTTTTTAGTTAATTATCCTATTTAAATGATATTTATCTTGTTCGTTTTATTTTTGAGAGGTCTATTTAACGCACAGTTACTAACTGCCACCACAGTTGTAGTTCGGGAAATGGCTGGTGCTTACGTTAAATATTTTGAAAAAAATTTGGACTTACGTTAATAATTTAATGAAAATCATCAAAAGTGGATTTCGTAATTTAGTGTAACTCACAAATTGAAACCAAATTGCTTATGAGCCATACAATACAAATGGCGCTTACAGCATTGACATTTATAAAAATATGGTGAGTACATTAGGATGGACGTATTTTGTACTTATAAATTCGTACTTACGTTAAAATATTGTCTATGATTTTTTGAAACCGTTACATACGTTAATAAATAAAAAACCGGCCAAGTGCGAGTTGGACTCGCGCGCGAAGGGTTCCGTACCATTATCAATTTATTACAAGTTACAAATAAATACAGTTAAATCAACCTACCTCAAAAACTATAGGAGGTAATTTAATCAAACCAAAAATCGTTGATAGAGTTTATTAATGTGCATAACATATATTTTTTTTAGAATTTTATATCGCGTAGTTTAAAAAATAGAGGGGGGGGGGACACATTTTCAGACTTTGAGAGCTGATATCTCGAAAACGATTTGCTTAAATAAAAATTAGATTTATAAACCTTCATATCATTTTCAACGATCTTTCTATTAATACCCCACACGCTTATATACAACAAAAAAACAAATTCTATCCCTCAGTTACATGTATGGAGGGCCCCCACCCCAATGGATTTTTTTACAATTTAGTATCATAATCCTGTAGCGGTTCATACAACACATATTCCAACCAAATTTCGTTACTGTAGCATTTATAGTTTCCGAGTAAATCGGCTGTGACAGACGGACAGACGGACAGACGGACATGACGAATCTATAAGGGTTCCGTTTTTGCCATTTTGGCTACGGAACCCTAAAAACGTAGAAACCTAATAAAATGGCAAAGTTTTTGTTAACGTATTCGACATTTTTTTCTGAATATCAAAATGTTATATACACCGTTCGATAGAGCAGGAAATTTGCAGTCGACGGTATACTTAACTCAATTTCGTCATTTTGGTGGTTACATTAATTCATATTACAACCGACGATATGACATCTGTGGTAATTTGAATTGACTAGACATGTTCTTTCCGTGGACTTTTCATCTATAAATCAAAACAAAAATCATTATCACGTCCATTGTGTAACGAAAGTTAGTTAGTTATAAACTATACGGTACACTCTGTCCGACTACCTTTGGCAGTAGAAAAGGCTGCAAATTTAAAATATGTAGCCATAGCCACGTATTTAAAAAGTTTGATTCGTCGCCTTTTTTCATTGCCAAAAGTTGTTGCACAAAATTTTACTTTGTAACACAAAAATTATAACGTTAAAATTTGTTTTCGTTAAAGGCGTGTAACCATGTACTCGTACTGTACATTGTACAATTTTTTTTGTAATTGACCATACGCGTAAGTTTAACTGTTTAATTATATTTTAGTGGTATTATATCCTAAGATACATAGTTTAAATTCAATTTTTGACATTATTTATTTATTATTTATTTTTGGAGCCCTTGACAAACTTGTGTTACACCATCATCATCATCATATCAGTCGAAAGACGTCCACTGCTGAACATAGGCCTCCCCCAAAGATTGCCACAATGATTGTGTTACATACAGGGTGGAAATTGTTTTTGGGTCAGTGAGGGCAGCTATCAGATCCAGAGTAGATACTCGAAAATTGTCTCAGAAGACCTTCCCTCGATTTTAAATTAACGAAGATTGGCGTTTACAGATTTTGAAAAAATCATACAGGGTGCGTGTGGCCTGTAGTCTTAGTAAGTTTCACCTTATTACCTGACAAATTTAATTAAATTACTTCAATAATGCTGAACTGTGAAGGATAGAGGATCACTTTTGTATTTATACTACGAAAGATTAATGTATAATTATTAATTTAGTTTTCTGCGAGACTTAAACTAGCGGTCTTGGGACCTCCAGTCTCACCGCTCAAACTGAACTAATGAAATTTATCGGTCCCGTATAAGACTTTTACTAAAAAAATAGAAACTTTAGTTCTTTTGAATATTCAGGTGACACATTGCGAACAATTATCATCTATGGAACATGATCCAATTTTTTACCACCCAGTCTGACCCCCTGTAAAGGCTGTAAATCTGTGCAATTCAAAAATCGATTCATACTACAACTAGCCGCAATTATCGTCGGTTGTAATATGAATTAACGTAACCACCAAAATGACGAAATTGAGTTAAGTATACCGTTCGACTGCAAATTTCCTGCTCTATCGAAAGGTGTATAATAACATTTTGATATTCAGAAAAAATGTCGAATACGCTAACAAAAACTTTGCCATATTATTAAGTTTCTACGTTTTTTATTACAACAAAAAAAAAAATCATAGACAATATTTTAACGTAAGTACGAATTTGTAAGTACAAAATATGTCCTTCCTAATGTAAGCACCATATTTTTATAAATATCAATGCTGTAAGCGCCATCTGTATTGTATGGCTCATAAGCAATTCTATTTCAATTTGTGAGTTACACTAAATTACAAAATCCACTTTTGATGATTTTCATTAAATTATTAACGTATCTCCAAATTTTTTTCATAATATTTAACGTAAGCACCAGCCATTTCCTGAAATACAACTGTGGCCACAGTTAGTAACAGTGTGTCAAATAGACCTCTCAAAAATAAAACAAACAAGATAAACATCATTTCAATAGGATAATTAACTAAAAAGATGCAACATACTTTATAAATGTCAAATTCGTTTTAGGGCCCTCCTGAAAAGTTGTCATTTGGTGGTTACATTAATTCATATTACAACTGACGTTATTACTTGACCCCTACTTAAGAGTTTGATTATTTTTCATTTAATTTTCGAAGTATAAAAAAACGATCGCGTCAATTGTGATACGAAAGTTAGTCATACAAACTATGTGGTATAGTCAGACCAACAACCTTCGGCAGTACTGTAGTAAAAGGGGGCAAATTTAAAGATATAGGTTTGTATTGTTGATCGTTCATAGAAAATTTGAATTTGTCGCCCTTTTTCAGTGCCTAAAGCGGATACCGAAGATACCGAAGTTCGCGGTAGGACCACTGAAACAGTTTGTAGCCATTGATTTATCTTTATGAATCCACGTAACTCAACCCCTGTATTATGACGTTATCTGCCCTGACCGACCACCGCAATTACTCCAACCCTTCACAATTTGTCGTCGTCATTAAACACCCCTTTAACATCATATTTCATCCTTCTGTATTTGTGAAACCACCCTTATTTCCATCAACTGAAGTTTATATTTGTCAGTCCAAACGGCATCGGTTGAAACCCAAAAGGGACCAATTGATCAATAAAAGACGTTTTGTTGGTTTAGAAAAGACTATAACATTTACTATTGTCAAAGTATTTATGACATTGCCATAAGATTGAATGTGGCGTGGCTTATGTCAATATTCTATAAAATATAACTTGGCGGTTATGATGTTTTTTGACGAAGAAAAGTCAAAATTTTCCGTCATTATGTGGTAGCGCAATTATCGTTTAGATTGGGGGAAGATTCGGGTAATTTAATCGTTTGGTAAAAAAACTTGCTTTAGAAAATGATTAATTGTATTTTGCTTTTAAAACAAGTTAATGATATCCACCGTTTTATATGTATATCGAAGCCAATTTGTATGATAGCTTTTTTGTTACTACACATTAATTAATATATGATATTATATATCACACCACTTTTCACAATTCTTTGATAAATATATATGTCATATATATTTTATCCAGAGATAGTAGAACAGGCCCTTAATATGTAGGTATTACAAATATTTGACTAAATAGAAAGTGAAAGAAAAAAACTCGTTTATCGTTAAGATGGTTTCGACATAGCTATCTTATTGCCATACGATGTAATAAAACAACAAGTCCTTACGACCAAGAGAAAACTAGACCTGGTTCCTGTCAATCCGGTTGCTTCACAATTTCCCTCATTATAGCACCTAGTAATTATGTTATAAACATAATTTCATAGATTTCGTCACAGACACATCATATCTCTCAGTATAGGTATCTCAGTTCACTGCTGGATGCATATCCTATTAACTATGCATATGGACGCATTAAGAGGAAAATAATTGCCTGGTTTACGATCTCAGTAATAATATGTCCAATTGTCCATTATGATATTGCTGTTTCCCATCATCAATCTTCTATCAAATAATGGTCAGTGACACTTCAATCCCTTAGTCGATTCTTACGACACCCGCGGGAGGAGTTGGGGTGACTAGTGACATTTTTGTCACTAGTCACCCGCGGGGTGACTAGTGACAAAAATGTATTCTTACTGCCGTCACCACCACGGCCAATTATAATATTAATACTAACGAATATTTCATATTAACCGCGTGCATGTCTAAATTATCTAATTAATTAACATAAGATTGTCCCTTAGATTTCCCTCATGATTACCGTCGAGGTAATGGTTTATTAAATGAAACCCATTTAACGTAATTGAAATATAATTAACAAATGACAGCTTAATAATTAATTACAAAATAAATTTGATCGTGCTATAACTCCTACCTATACAGGTAAGTTATACATTTGAATAGAAAATATACTTTATTTACAAATTAATTAATACAGACTTTGTCAGCCTCCGTAGCCTAGTTCGTAGTGACCCTGCCTATGAAGTTGGAGGTTCCGGGTTCGAATCCCGGCGAAGGCATTATTTGTGTATTTATTTATCACAAATATTTGTTCCTTGGTGATGGCTGTTTATGTATTTATGTATCTATCTATTATTTAAATCGTCGCTTGGTTGGTACCCACATCACAAGCCTTAATTAAGCTTACCGTGGGACTAGGTCGATTTGTGTAAGATGTCCCAAGATATTTATTTATTATTTATTTATTAAGACTTTTGTTTCGATTGCGTTATGTTATGATTTACAGATGAATTATTAAGGGCTTGCAATTGCATATGTAGTGGAGTTAATAAATCTGAAACTTTTAAGGTGGACCTCATGTTTTGCAATTTAGGATTATTATTATTTAAGTGATGACAGTACGAGACGAGAGTGAAGAAAATTCAAATATATTTTGGCCGTGAAACAAAATTAATAGGAGTCCCATTATTTTTCGTAATTCTTGGTCACTTTAGCCTATTCGGATGTTATTTTAATAATAGACACTGATTTACATACGTTATGTAGAGAACATACGCAATAACACATATTTTAACACATGGAGTCTGCCTGCGACCAAGGGTGCAAGGTCATGCCCGAAACGTCAGGATACAATAAGTACAATTAAACGTAAGCGTAAGTTTACGTGATTAAGACTAGTTTGTCTTTAAAATATGAGTGATAATAGTGAAAATTTTAATCAATATATACGCAATAACATCCAAATATATTTAAGTGACCATCATTTTCGAAAAAAATTGGGATCCCAATTTTTATTCCATGACTACAATACTCCTATCTAAATCAGTGTCTATTCATAAAACTAAAACCAGACATATTTACATTACAAATCATTCGAACGAGTATTTGTGCTGTCACTCAAAAAGTACAAATACGGTCGTCAAATCCACCCTTGTGGTTAGCGGGCAGGGGTCGACAAAAACGGTTCGTGAAATAGAAACGGAATTAGATGTTTTTGTAGTCCGTGGCATACAAGCATACTGCCCGGTTCAGGGATCGGAACCGATTTTTTAGAAAAACCTCGATATAGCCCAATATTTTAAAATGTTATTATATTATTTATCGTCGTTGAGATTGCCAATTCCGTTATGTGCACGATTTCAGGAACTGAAAAATCAATCCAAATGACATATGTTTACAGTCTTCTTTTGTCAAATTTGCAATTTACACATAACGGAATTGGCAATCTTAACGACGTTATGTAGTACGAAATAATTATTTTATGTAATTAGCAACATCGTATTTTTAAATTACTCCATTGACAAAGAATTTATAATCCGAATCCGAAGACCGAAAAAGAAACGTTCTTTTGAATAGAGAAAATACCGGTATGTGATTCTTGGCCCGGTTAATCAAACATAAGCCAAACACGACTCGTTCATCAGCCTATCTTAGCCCACTGCTGGACATAGGCATATTCAAATTAATATCTGTATGATATAAATGCATTAGGAGGTAAATGCCAAGCGCCACCGGGTTGGCATTGGCAATCGCAGTAGTCGAGGACATTATTTGTGTATTTATTTATCACAAATATTTGTTCCGTGGTCGTGGCTACATCTTATATAGGTTATTTATACATATTATAATTATTCGTCTATTATACATATATCTATATCGTTGCTTTGTATCCACATCACAAGCCTTAACTGAGCTTACTTTGGAACTAGGTCGATTTGTGTAAGATGTCCCAAGATATTCATTTATCTTTATATATTTTAATTTTTTTACCATATTTATTTTCAAAATTGTACAATTTATATACATAGATTAAATCTACTTAACCTAACCTATATCTACGATTGGTCCTTGTGGATTAGTACTAGGGGTCGGAACTATGGGTGCAAAACTTCAACAAAACTTTAAAATTGGAATATCAGATGATATTTACCATTCGCTTTCGGTGAAGGAAAACATCGTGAGGAAACCTGCATACATCCGCGAAGAAATTCAAAGGTGTATGTGAAGTTCCCAATCCGCTTAGGGCCAGCGTGGGGACTATTATAGCCCAATCCCTCTCATATATGAGACGAGGCCTGTGCCCAGCAGTGGGACATTATATAGGCTGAATTATTATTATCTTTATTTCTCATGTCTCTTAGGCTAGGCTTTTTATAACAATATTTATAAAATTAAAATATAATACAACATACAAAAACAATACAAAACACATAAATACTTTATATAAAACCTAACCTAGGGTGCCGCCGGCAACGGGGCGTGCCCAAGCTGCCGGTGGTTAGGGCTGCAGAGAGAGGAACCACCGGACTATGCGCGCCGTGTCCAGGATTACCGCCTTCTGCATCTGACCCTTTACCCAACCACCTAACGAGAGCCTCTTGAGGTGTTGATCGAGACTCTTCGCTATGAGACCGTTCGCAGAAACAACTATCGGTACAATGATCGCCGAATCAACCTCCCACATGTCGGTTACCTCGTGAGCCAAATCAAGGTACTTACTGGCTTTGTCCTTCTCAGCCTTCACGAGGTTCTCGTCATGGGGGATGGAGATGTCGATGAGCATTGCCCGGCGTTGGGATCGATCTATCAGCACGATATCAGGCTTATTGGCTACAATAGTCCTGTCCGTGATGATAGATCGATCCCAATAGAGCGTGGCACGACCATTTTCGAGAACTGCCGCAGGTGTGTACTTATAGTACGGCACTTCGAAGCCCACAAGGCCGTATTGAAGAGCAAGCTGCTGGTGTATAATCCTGGCTACGAGGTTGTGTTATTATTATTATTATTATTAGGCAAAAAAGTACGAATATTATTGAAAAATCTGTATCCAATTTTATTCCCTATCTCGGAATCTTGAACTTACAATGTGTGGGTGTGTAGATATGTATCTTTTATGGATATATGTGCTATGTCAAGACTACTTGAGAAGTTTTGTTAAAGTTTTGCACCTATAGTTCCGATCCCTAATTAGTACCGAGTATGCTATTTATTATTTATTTATTGAAATGTGCCGGTTCGCGCTTGACCGTACCCCGCTAAAGAGGGTGTATCGCTATAACGAGATCGCTAATCCGCACAAACCACGGAACACGCGTTATTTGTAAGGGCTTAGGGTGACCACACTGCGGTTTTGAAACTCGGATTATCCTAAAGGATGTCTCAACTAATTACCCAACTAAAAACTGAATATTTTGCTATAATTTTATCAATTAAATACTTTTATTTCAAGGCATTCGAAATACCAAAAAAAAAATTTTTTTTTGCATTTTTAACCAAAACTTAACTAACATTTCTTGCTTCTGTAGCCACAGGAATTAGCTGTAAAAAAAAATCTTTTTCATCGTCGGCACCTTGTATACATATAACATAGGTATAAGACAGTTAAAGATATAAGACATTTATATTTTCATGTTCGTACAAGTTTTTTGGAAGTTACGGAAGAGTTACTAAAGTCTTGAAATAATGTAAAATAGTACTAGCTACTATCAGTAATTTCTAAATGTTAACTAATTTCCAAATAAAACCTTAGGGAGCTTATTCTGGGTCTCAAAACCTCACTGGCGACGGGAATATACTTATTTTAGGCTACCTTGTTAGTCGTGACACTGCCTACGAAGCTAGAAATCGAGGGCTCGAATCTCAAGGGCATTCTAAACGTCAAAATGATGAAGAATGATATTGTCTCTAAAACTTAGTTAGACTGTCAAACTCACGCATGTTTAGTTACTACGCGTGCTATGTTTTGGAACGCCTAGGTCTCCATTATTGGGCCGTGTGGTAGCGGCAGTAAGAATACATTTGTCATCACCCCAACTCCTCCTGCGGGTGTCGTAAGAGTCGACTAAGGGATTGAAGTGTCACTGACCAATATTTTATAAAAGATTGATGATGGGCAGCAGCGTCAACATAGTGGACACATTACTGCGATCACCAATCCGCTTGCCCAGCGTGGCGATTATGGGCATTTACCTCCTAATGCGTCTATATGCATAGTTAATAGGAGAGGCCTACGTCCATATTTAAAATCAATATATAGGCCTACGTCCAGCTGTGGACTATCATAGGCTGATGATGAGGTCTCCATTATCAGACATCGCGCCTGTCTTAATGCGTTGACAGAAAAAGTGCGGACTTTTATTATTTATCCCGAAATTTGAAAGCCATGGTTACCCTAGTCAGTAGCCGCTCATTAGGATGCCCATGCGTTGCGCACTTCGGATTGACACTCTGAACGAATGAATGACGAGTGAATGGGTGAATGGGTGAATGATTTAGTAGGGTGAATAATGCCGCATTTGAAATGGTAATAATTCCTTTGAGGGTTACATTCAGTGGTTTTATTTACTCCGGGATTATCTCAGGGTTTCGTTACTCTATATCTAAGTACATATCATATAAATTGTAGAGAATGTTTTGTCATAAAGCCCTGCTTTAGGTGTTATTTTGTTTCAATTATATTGGTTAATTTTGAAGTTCGCTACGTATTTATATAGGTATATTTTATGTGTATAGAACCTTAATAAAAAAAGAATTTATCAATTTTCAGTTAAATTTATACTTGTAATTACCCTTTTGGACATCAAGTCGAATGAAAAAGCCACCAAATAATATATAATTTGTTATTTAAACCAACTTTGCTATGTATCGTCTAAATCTGTAGGTAATTTAGGCTGTCATACCTATTATGTTTGGTTTGCTGCACTCGCTAATAAATAAACAAATATCTCGGACATATTACACAAATCGACCTAGTCCCACGGTAAGCTCAAATAAGGCTTGTGATGTGGGCACCATGCGACGATATATATAATAGATATATATAGTAGATTTTTTTCTCTCATGTCAGACGATTCGAAAGTGCTTATTAATAAGCTTACTTGAATAAAGAATAGTTTGACTTGACTTGACTTGAATAGATATATACATATAGATACTTAAATACATAGACAGCCGTGACCAAGGAACAAATATTTGTGATAAATAAATACACAAATAATGCCCTCGCCGGGATTCGAACCCGGAACCTCCAGCTTCGTAGGGTCTCTACCAACTAGGCTACGGAGGCTGACAAATAATAATAAGCGACAGAAGCGACGCCAAGGTGCTTCGGTGGCCATTTTCGCAAACTTTCCTTGTCAGTCCTGCGGTAGACTATGTCGGTCTCGCTTCGGTCTTGATTGAGTCATCAGAAAAGGTGGTTCTCGAATATTACACCATAAATCGTCTGCAATAGACGCTAAGGCCATGATGATGATGACCTATTATGTACGTGAAAATAAAAATAAAAGTATATTTGTCAATTTTAAGGTAACTTAGACAAACTATAAATGTTACGATACTATATCATTACGAAGTACGGTCAAGGGCATAAATATATATACAATTTTAGACTTTATGCTCCAGACATAAGTAAAACAGTGTACACGTGTTTATGCCCTTGACTGTACCTACTTAAATGTCGAAAAATACAAATATAAAATACCCGTTTTATTTCAATCCAAATTTATTCATGAAATACCAATAAAAAAATGCATATCACCATAACTACTGTCGTTTTAAAATGCCAATACCACAATCAAATAAACACGACCCCTCTACGTCCCCTGTATAAAGTAGCCACCCTAATTGCTAATCAGGACACCCTGTTAATAAAATGGAGCACCCTCTAGCTGCCGGCATTTTGTTTATTGCGTTGCATGCATTTATCACTTAGTAAATTTATCCGACTGCAGTTAAGGGTAGTTATGGGATTTATAAATAGGCCGTGAAAATTGTTGTTTTTTTTTCTAGTTTTGTTAGTACGCCGTTATTTAATAACATGAATAAAAACGAAATGCGTATACATGGTGCCTAGTGGGAAAGGGAATGATTTTATAACTAGATATATGAAGTTTGCTGGAATGGGACTAGTTTTAGCAATCATTCTAAACACCTTCAAAATTTACATAAAAGTAAAAAAAAAGTGTGAAATAAAATTTTATTAAAAACTATGTTTACGACTTATTTTAAATCTATTTGTATTACATTTTTTTTATATTTATAGTAGAAGTGGAATCGACTTTAACATCAGGATGCTTAGCCAAGTTGCCAATCGCTAACGTTCAGAAGCGTTTCGTAGTTTTCCTTATCTGTCACTCTTTCATATAAGTGCGACAAAGACAGTTGCCTTTCGTTCACGATTGACGATTAAGCGTTACCGATTGGCAGCTTGTCTAAGCACTCAGCTTGTAATGGAATTTAGCTAAATCCAAGAAAAGTGGATCTTTATCGTCAGATAGCTCTGTAGATATAAAAATAGCAAGTCATTATAGTAAAACTCGTTGCCATACATTTTACGTGATTTTTCGAAAACATTATCTGATTTAAAAAGATTTTATCCATACTATTAAATATTTTGAAAAATTTGTTTGCATTATTATCTACAAATTCCACCCGATTCGTATTTATTGACCGAGAATGTATATTGGAGAAAAACTAAAGCATCAAGATAATTGCCACGCTTATTAAATTTATACATCCCTATTTAAGTCATCAGGGTAGGCAGCGCTTAGGCGATTTTCTGATCGCTATGTCCATGGGCCTCAGTTCCTGCTTTCCATCAGGTGGGCTGAGAGCTCAGTTGTCTACCTTCGTCACGTAAAAAAAACATATTTCTTATTAACTAGTGTAGATCATGTATTCTCAGGCTCATTCTACCACCATTATGTAACGCTCAATAATAAATATAAGCCATTACTTACCATGTTGTTTCCCCCATAGCTATTAAGAATTGTATATGCTGTGAAATGGGTGCGGACTGAAAAACAGCGTTGCGTAGCCGACCAATATCGCAGCAGAATAAAGATGCTGAGTCCGAGCCTATTGTCGTGTAATATAATTATGTTACTAGCGACGCGCCCCGGCTTCGCACGGGTACTATATCTACATGAAAACCTTCCTCTTGAATTACTCTACCTATTAAAAAAAAATCTCATCAAAATCCGTTGCGTAGTTTTAAAGATTTAAGCGTACAAAGGGACATAGGGGGGTAGTTCTATGCGATTATTCAGTCGCAACAATCAAGTCATTACCATTCCCAAATTATTGACGAACTGCGTATAAATAGTGGAGTCATTTTCGATTATCTTGTAGCAGACGCATGTTTGTCTGCTATTCTGGCACAATAGTCTCGTTTGCTTTTATAAAACGGTAAATAAAGTGGTGATGGTAATGAACAAAAAAAAACGCGTACCAAATTGGCATAGAAACACCGAGGGACAGAAAAAGTGACTTTATTTCATACTATGTAGTGATTGTATTTTCTATTTCTCTTCTTTATGTGCCTATTGTCTTTAAAATACAGGTATTTTTTATTTGTGTTGTGATGCGACAATAAATATATTTTTATTTATTTATTTATTTAATGGTTTGTTTTGTTTGTTCGTAGCGTAGATCCCTTACATGATAAAAGTTACCATAAAACAATGTTGTCACAAAAATCCACAACTTCAGCAACATGGCGTGGCGTGATATTTTATTTCCGCATTTTCAGGTCACAGATTGTCAATACAGCTTTTGTAAAGCCAGACGAGTTTCAGGATAAGCCTAAAAGCCTTCTCTAGTTGCTCTAGCTTAGGTCCTAGGTTTCAGTTTATAATTTAGTAATAGTCTTTAGGTAGTTTTGGTTTTGTTGAACTTCATTCAAAAATTTTATGGGACAAAATCAGCTGACATACTTAGTTAAATATTTATCAAACGGGTTATTCACGTAATTTAAGTCGATAATTGCTCGACATGTTTCGATCCATTTAGAGGATCCTCATCATGGAGTATCCGCGACCAAAGCCCGACGTGTACTGCGGGCTTGCGCTCTGCTAGATCGAGCAATTATAGACTTAAATTACGTGAGTAATCCGTTTGATAAATATTTAAATATGTTTGAGTTTGTTTCCCACGTTAGTTACAATTTATAATAATTATAATTCTAAAATGACATACATAGGTTCGAAATTTGAATCCATCCTCGGACAAGTTTGACTTACAACAGACTGTCTCGTGAACCGTTCAAATTTTCACAGATGCTGTAATTTTGTTGCCGCCAAAACAACAAGAAGCTAAATAGCCAAAACACTAAAAGGAATAAAATTTATATGTAAAAAAATTGATATAACATTCTTACAACAAATGTATTTTTTTATAACAAATTGATAGCCTTTCGTGCTTGAGTCCGACTTGCAATTGGCTGGAGTTTGTAGTATTTATAACTTGTTCGTAACTTCTACAAAAAGCTAATACCTATACGGGAATTTAAGCGTGGTGACGGCAGTAAGAATACATTTGTCACCACCCCAACTCCTCCTTCAGGTGTCGTAAGAGTCGACTAAGGGATTGAAGTGTCACTGACCACTATTTGATAAAAGATTGATGATGGGCAGCAGCGTCATCAACGTCATAGTGGACACATTACTGCGATCGTCAATCCGCTTGCCCAGCGTGGCGATTATGGGCATTTACCTCCTAATGCGTCTAAACGCATAGTTAATAGGAGAGGCCCACGTCCAGCAGTGGACTATCATAGGCTGATGATGAAATGATACGGAAATTTGAACATTTTGAACATATTATTGATACATTTGAAGCCATTAATGACTTGGGCACATCATAATATACGAGTATGTCTATTACTCTAAAGCCAACCGAGTAGTCACATACTAAAATATTCTCCATAAACTAATTTACAATTCCCGAATATCATCTAAAACTACGAGGGTGGTTCCAAATCCAATCACATTAAACCCGAGGGAGTTTCTTCAAAGAGATCATTTGTTTTTATTATAACCCCCAATGGATGGGGCATGATCACAATTGTATTGCAATTCGTAAAATTGGCTGGTTTTAGGGTACCATGTCATGGTTTGAGTATATTTTATTGCATTATCAAATGGGTATTTTAGGAACTGTTTCATACCCGCATAAAATATATCATCATCATCATCATCATCATCATCATATAAATAAATATCTTGGGACATCTTACACAAATCTTACCGTGGGACTAGGTTGATTTGTATCCCAAGATATTTATTAAGCCTTAATTGAGGTAAGCTCAATTAAGGCTTGTGATGTGGGTACCAGGCGACGATATATACAGTGTGTGGCCTTTAACACGGGAGAAAAATGAAATGAGCGACTCCTTAGACTATCGGCAATAATCCTGTAAAGGTCCCGGTGTTTCAAAGTGGTTAAGTTCGGAGATATTGTCATTCAAAGTTATGGACCTTTAGTACTGGATCTTGGCATCACGATGTCGTAGCTTGTCAGTCGCAAGACATCTTGATAGTATACCAGGTACGAAGTCATAACAATAATTTTGTTTTTATTTTTACACTAATTTGTTACGGTTTTAAAAAAAAAATTACATTTTTCAATTATTCAAAAATGATAAGTTATTGATAACTTTTAATTCAAGTAAATGAACCCATAATAATGAAAAATACATGAACAAAAAATTACAAAAAAAAGTTTTTTTTTTTTAATTACAATATGTGGAAATTATTGTTGATCAGCTTATTAATGCACCGTTTAAATTTTCTCCCCAGTTGTAGGCCACACACTGTATAATAGATAGATACATATAGATACTTAAATACATAGACAACCATGACCAAGGAATCAATATTTCTGATAAATAAATACACAAATATTGCCCTCGCCGGGACTCGAACCCGGAACCTCCAACTCCGTAGGCAGGGTCACTACTAACTAGGCTACGGAGGCTGACAAATATCAGCCGAAAGACGTTCACTGCTGAACTGCTAGAAAATGCCCAAAGGCTTTAAGTTATTAACTGAAATATAACATTTTATTCATCATTCAGTTAAAATGTATCATTTTAGAGTCGCATGTTTTTGTACCTAGACATTCAGGTATTAAGGTGAACTTAGAATATAGTACTTCCTGCCTTAAGTGAATGAAATAATTAGATAAAAATTTTCGTAATATTCGCGTATTTTTTTTCGAATGCGAATACGAATGCGAATATTTTAAAACATGCGAATATTCGCGAATGCGAGTATTCGTTACATCGCTACTGCACATTCATCCGGTGTAATTTGGCCTTTAGCCCTAAAATTCCTCTAACGAACTCCCCTCTGTATCCTGTCACGACTATTTTTAAAACTGGCAATCTAATTCATTAATTCATAATTCGTGTCTTCACTAAGCGGAGTCAATGACCACCGAATATTAAAAACGTCTCAAGTGCTTTTAATCTAAATATCACTGAGATGTCAGCTTCCGTTTTATTTATTTATTTTAAACTTTATAGCACATTAAAAAATACAGATACAACAGGCGGACTTAATGCCATAAGGCATTCTCTACCAGTCAACCTACAGGCCAAACAGAAAAACATTAATGGTGCGGGATGTGAAGAGTTCATACTTAAATACACTAACAAAATATGAGTACTTGCTAATAATAATATGTATCGTTTCTATAGATATGCAATATATAGAAGATAAAGCTATAAATATCAAAATATATAATAAATACATATAATATAATATAATAATATACCGTCGTCTGGTGTAATTGAAAGCACGTTGGACCGACCGGCAATCCAGAGGAGAGGAAGCGGGTTCGAATCCCGTGATAACCGGAGTCTTTCGCAGTTGATTTTTTCTATGGTAAGCACATCTGTTACATTGTGGGAATAATATACCTGCTATTTACTAAAGTACCAGAACATTAATCTTGAGAATTGTCAAAGAGATGCTTGCGCAACTTGCGCTTAAAGGTGAATTTAGTTATTTTCTGTGGATACTTAGTCACTGCCTATGACGTCTAAGGTTCCGGTTCTAATCCCGGCGAAGGCATTTATTTGTGTGTTTATCATACATATTTGTGACTTGGTCATGCCTGTTTTTTTATATTTAAGTATCTAGCGGGCCGTGTGGTGACGGCAGTAAGAATACATTTGTCATCACCCCAACTACTGCGGGTGTCTTAAGAGTCGACTAAGGGATTAAAGTGTCACTGACCATTATTTGATAAAATATTGATGATGGGCAGCAGCGTCATCATAGTGGACACATTACTGCGATCGCCAATCCGCTTGCCCAGAGTGGCGATTATGGGTATTTACCTCCTAATGCGTCTATACGCATAGATAATAGGAGAGGCCTACGTCCAGCAGTGGACTATCATGGGCTGATGATGTAAGTATCTAATTGAATATGTGTGTATCTAGTAGTGAGTCCAGTATTTATATCTGATTATAAAATGTTTATCTTCATAAACGGTTATCCTTCTTTAATACGAATCATGACGGTTTTCGTTAATTTTTCAATGAAAATGATAAAATCTTCATGATAATGTCAGGCCATTTTCGTAAATATCCAACGATATTTCAGCTAAATCTGTTTCGCTTGTACGTATAAAAGTGCTTTACGGTGAAGGAAAACATCGTGAGGAAACCTGCATACATTTGCGAAGAAATTCAGGGGTGTATGAGAAGTTCCCAACGAGTATTTTTCGGCCAGTGTTGGGACCACGCAAATTATATACACGGGTGCAAAGTTATATTTTACCCCCGAGTATGATACACGAGCAAGAGTCAAGTCAAGTCAAGTTAAACTATTCTTTATTCAAGTAAGCTTATTAATAAGCATTTTCGAATCGTCTGACATTATCAAGAGAGAGAAAAAAAATCTACTACTAGAAAGGATTCTTTAGTTACCGAAATGTTAAAAAGCAAGGACAATATATGTACGTCTCTGCAACGGCGGATGGGAAGCCAGCCAAGTTGAGAATGAAATTTAGAAACATGGTCGTATTTACGCAAGCCTAAAGTATATCTGATGCACTCATCATCAGCCTATCTTAGTCCATTGCTGGACGTAGGCCTCTTCTATTAAACTATGCGTACAGACGCATTTGGAGGTTAACGCCCATAATTGCCATAAGCGGATTGGTGATCGCAGTAATGTGTCCACTATGATGACGCTGTTGCCCATCATCAATCAAATCAAAGAATGGTCAGTGACACTTCACATTCTGCAAACGCTTGATCTTATCAAGCAATTCCTCCCTCAGGTCCAGGAAAGCAATATGTCCATAATCCAGTCTCACGAGCAAGAGTGACTGCGCTAGGTTATTTTCGTTTCATGTGGGAGAAAAATTTGTAGACTCCTCAAAGAATGTAGAGACGCAAAGACCTTCCGGCTGATCTCCACCACATAGGGTATCCAGGAACGCGTCTGGTCTAGGATAATACCCAATTACTTATTTAGTGTATTCGGAGGTTTTTTTAATCTATTTTTTATGAGGATCCTTTGTCTATTAATAAATATCTGCTTCGTTTGGCCTCTTCATTTAAGCAATAAATTATTGCAATACTTATCTTAAAAAATAAAAGAGACAATTAACAGGCATATTTTTCGCCCTACCAATCCTGCCACACCTCTGTAGAAATAGCTAGAAAGCTAGACATTTTTGGCTGTTATGATAGAGATACTGAGGCTCTACAACTGCAAGCAAGAATAGCACCAAAATAGTCACTGCCACCTCCACAAAAGCGTAGCCTGAACATTCACTGTTCACCGCGCCTAAAACTCTCGAATTTTTCTACCAGCACAATTACTTAACATTTAAAACGGTGTATACAAATTTAGCAGCATTTGATGTAGGTTCCGCCAATATTGCCTGGAAGATTCCAACATCAAAGTTGGGAAAACCCCAGATCTTATATAGCTGCTCCGTTTTTTGCCGAGTATTGACACATTCCATCAAAAAGTGATACACATCGTCGACTGCATCGCATTCTTAGCAGTATTTGGGGGTTAGGAAGTTATTTACCATATAAGACAAGTCAAAATAGAATATGGTATACGTCTAGCGTACGTTACGCCCATTTGCGCCGCAACGGCAATTGACAGTGACGCAAGTCCCAAACTGACGGATAATATCTTCTAATAAACCGGCAGTCTGACGAACAGGGGAGGGAATGGAGACTCCGAACGATTAAATAAATTTCGTTAGGAACTGGTCTCACCACGAGCTACTATAATTATACTCTGTTTGGTTTGGTGTTTAAAAAAAGCTAAACGATCTTGCAGTATCTTTTTATTGAAAAATGCATAAAATGCATGCATATAAGATCCAAACTAGGTACTTAATGAATCAAAAACAATGTAAATCACTGTATTTCCTTATTATTATGTATATTTGCTAAAACTTATTTTCTACTCGTTGTTTTCAATAAAAAGACACTGCAAGATTGTTTAAGTTTTTTAAAAACCAAACCAAACAGAGTATAAACTATGAACTATCGGCTACAAACACGAACAAAAGATACGCACTCCCGTGTAAAAAAAGAGAGACGGCGACTCTCGCCCGGCGGTGATAACTGCTAGCTGGGCGGGTACCACCGCGTCTCTTTTTGTGCACACCTTATTTTGTCTTTGACTGTAATTGCAACTAATGCGTCAAAGTGCATCTAGACCAAACGAGCATTCGCTCATTATATCCCCCACTCTACGAAATTCGTTCGAAACACAAAACGTGATTCGTCGATATTCGTTGATTTCGTATAGTGGGGGATAGAATGAGCGAATGCTCGTTTGGTCTAAATGCACCTTAACATACATACAAAAAAATCTGTTGAATTGGGAACATCCTTTTTTGACGTCGGTTAAAAAAATAACAGTTCTAAAAAAATTTACCAATGTCGACTCCACGCCTCTGTCCCTCGTGTCCTCGTATTTTTCTATTACTCGGCTTCTCATGACTCGAATTGGAAGAAGTCATGCAATTGCGATGTTCAATTATCACAAAGATGGGCCGATGCACGAGCAAATCATTAAGTGTAAGTAAATACGACTATCATGGGTTGTGCTTATATAAATCTACCTAGTCCCACGGTAAGACGAAATAAATGGGAGGCCCCTTTTTTCATAAAAGTATTGTTTTCTCCGTGGAGTTTGACTTGTATTATTTTTTTAACATCAGGCAAGCAGTTCAAACATTTGGTAGTTGGGTCAAAATTCTTTCCGTTGTCTTGTTTTATACCACTCTGTCACGCTTTTAGTTGCTGTTTCGACTCAGTATATTATAAAAAAAAAACCGGTGCAGTTGTATTTCTTTTCCACGCTAGAATTTAATCCATACATGAGAAATTGACAAACGTAACATCATCTCGTACAAAAATCACCACTGCGTCACGTTTTTAGGGACACAAAATAAGACAACGAAAAGAATTTTGATCCAGTTGCCTGCATCCAACTTATCTCCATTTAATTAATCTTTAAAGATAGGTACTCGTATTTGTCGAATCAGTTCTTAAACTGGTTGATGTTCTGTGCCGAAACCACATCTACTGGTAGTTCATTCCATGTTTTGACCACTTTGTTGCTGAGATAATACAGTTTTTTTTCAGTAAAATCTACCTTTAATATTAGTCATAAATAACACTTTAAAATATAATTCTTTGCACAATAAATTACTCCGCGTTTTTGAAGAAACCCTACACTGACCACGGCCCGACATGCTCTTGGCCGGTTTTGTAAATATATAGGGATTCAAGAGGAAGGACTTAGTATCAGTATTGTACGCCGTGTGGTGACGGCAGTAAGAATACATTTGTCACCACCCCAACTCCTCCTGCGGGTGTCGTAAGAGTCGACTAAGGGATTGAAGTGTCACTGACCACTATTTGATAAAAGATTGATGATGGGCAGCAGCGTCATCATAGTGGACACATTACTGCGATCGCCAATCCACTTGCCCAGCGTGGCGATTATGGGCATCTACCTCCTAATGCGTTTATAACGCATAGTTAATATTTAGGAGATGCTGCCTACGTCCAGCAGTGGACTATCATAGGCTGAAGATGACGATTGTGCAAAGCCAGGTCGCTAGTGTATAATAATTATTAATAATAATTCATTTGTTGGGTACGCTGGGGCTAAAAGCTACCAGTAAAAAGGTCCATTAAAGTTGAAACTTTAACAGTTTATTTGGGATCGAAGGCCGGGCCGTTCGAAGGGATTACTTTGATTTTAGGGAGTTTTGATAACTTATTTGACAATAAACATAAATTATTTTGTTAGTTTTTAGTAAAACGTCCCACTTTGTCGAGACCACCATAAAGACGAGATTTCCTTATAAGGAAATATAAATATAAATATCCATAGGAATAAACTGACAAAGCGGCTTTGTGGCAAACGACAAAGTGGGACGTTTTACTAAACTCACTGACATTTAAAAATAGGGTCATTCATTACTTAAATAAACAGTAGGCTACTTACATATTTTTAATTTCCTATGTACATCATTGTTATTGCCAAATCTATGTGTTATTTAATCAACAGTTACTAACAGACTACCCTAAAGGCTAAGTCACACCAGATGCGTTTACAGCACGTGCACGTGTGTGTGGCGTCCGCGTTGTAGCGTATGTAAATGTCATATTAGATGGCATACCGCTTGCGTGCCGTACACGCGCGCGTGTACAGAAAAACGGTATGCCATCTACTATGACTTTTACATACGCTACAACGTGCACGTGCAACGCCATAGTTTATGGCTTCGCCTTAAACTAGTGCTTGGTATTTAGAACAGTTTGTTAACATTGTTCGCAAGAAATAAAACTATGTAAAGCAGCCTCCCTAGCCTAGTTGGTAGTGACCCTGCCTACAAAGCTGGAGGTTCCGGGTTTGAATCCTGGCGAGGGCATTATTTGTGTATTTATTTATCACAAATATTTGTTCCTTGGTCATGGCTGTCTATGTATTTAAGTATCTCTATGTATCTATCTATTATATATATCGTCGCATGGTAGGCTGGTACCCACATCACAAGCCTTAATTGAGCTTACCGCGGGACTAGGTCGATTTGTGTAAGATGTCCCAAGATATTTATTTATTATTTAAAACGGACAAACTCGCGTATGATATACGCCGTATATTAATTAATTTTAACTTCATTCCGACGTTTCGAACACTACAGGGTTCGAGGTCTGCGGGGGTTGTTATAGTTTTATTTCACGAGTAAAGGTGCATTCAGACCAAACGAGCATTCGTCACACAAAACGTGATTCGTTGATTTCATATAGTGGGGGATAGAATAGCCAATGCTGGTTTGGTCTGAAGGCACCTTAATCCTCGCGGTAACCGAAGAAAATATTACTTATTGTTCGTAACTTTAAAAAAATGAATTTGCATTTCATTTGATTTTGTTTTTCCAAGAGAACGGTTTATTTTTAGTTTATTTGCAATTCCATATACATACTCACGATTAAAATGAACCGTCGTATAACAAAAACATAAGTACTAAGTCTCAACAGATCACTGCGCTTCAAAAACTTTGTCTCAGTCTTCAACCACAACAGTTACCAACACGCCCCAAGCGAGAAGATTATATCTCAGTTATCCTCCCAACCCACAGATCACCAAGTATTGCAATGGACAGAACATTCTCGAAATTGCTACAATGTTCTGGAAAATTTCGTGAGAAAATTCTCATGCAAGTTGCCATTGAGAACACTCTTTCAGCAGTTTAAGGATAACTATAGTCTGTGATTTCTGAGAATGAACTTTTACAAATACAAATACAAATAAATACAATAATTTATTCGTGGCAAATAAAAAAGCATATTTGCGTGCTCTGCATATAACTGTCAACTTTTGACAGTTATATACAGAGATCGGACAAATGTGCGTCATTGTTCGCAGTAATATGGACATGACACATAAGTTGATTGAATAATTATTCATTTAATTAATCATTTTCAGTAAATTACCTATTTGACGCGGGTAACTATGAAAATGTTTGTAAATAGTAACCTCAAATCTTCGAAATGAAAATTCTGAAAAATGATTCGTTTAATTATTCATTTAATCAACTTTGGAGTCGTGTTCATATTATTGCGAACAATGACGCACATTTGTCAGATCTCTGGTTATATATTAATCCTTAATCCTTATTAATATGAGGGTAAGACTCACCATTTTGTCGATAGCCTTAACGTCAAAGATATAAGGATCATTTCTAAACTATCGAAAACGTTTTTTTAATTGTTTATTTGACGCATTAGGAGGTAAATGCCCATAATCGCCACGCTGGGCAAGCGGATTGGCGATCGCAGTAATGTGTCCACTATGATGACGCTGCTGCCCATTATCAATCTTTTACCAAATAGTGGTCAGTGACACTTCAATCCCTTCGTCGACTCTTACGACACCCGCAGGAGGAGTTGGGGTGGTGACAAATGTATTCTTACTGCCGTCACCACACGGCTGATGTTATAAACGATATAAAATAAGACAAGTAAATAATAATATTAATGCGGCATCTGGTTCTAGTCTGCGCTACAAACTTACCACTGAATATTGTCCATGGACAGAAACTTACGAATAGTCGTATCTGCTAGAAACTTTCCTTTGTTGCTGCCAAGGAGGGGAGTCCAACAGGAGTAGTCTCAACTAAAAGTGTAATTTTACTTGATTTGATTAACTTTACTGTTACTAAGGCTTCGGAAGTCATTGGTATTAAGTGATTGAATAATTTCATCTAAGACACTCGTGTAAGAAACATCCTAACTATTTTTTATGTATATGGCCTTAAATTAATATGATATGTATGCACTTAGCCTAAACTCTCTGGTTCTTGTCTATGGTCATGAAAACTTTTTAAGAAGTACTGTCAGATGCTGGTTTTGGAGGGATTTAGAAAAAAGGGATGTTGTTAGTAATGATACTCAAGACAATTTATGTTAATTGTTATTTTTTAAACAAGAAAACCTACACTTTAGTTTAATTTCTATGCTCGATCATACTCCACGGCTAAACATATGCCTCTCCTATTACTTATGCGTCCATAACGAACTAGGAAGTATATTTAAAGTATAATAAATACAAACAAAGCCATAAAGTAAGTATAATAAATACGCGACGTCTGTAAAGGTGCATTTAGACAAAACGAGCATTAGCTCATTCTATCCCCCATTCTACGCAACACATTCAAGTTAACCTTTTATAGGGCTCTGGTTTCAAAAACGACCACCCTATAGCACTATCTTTTTTTTTTCTTGTACAGAATTTTTCGTACTATGTAATGGCGTTGAGGCTTGAACCCATGTTTTTTTCGAGTCTTACCCGTTAAAGGGTTAAACCCTCGTTGACAGCTACTTTCAAAAGCAGGTAACATTATTGCCATGGCAATCAATATAACCATATTAGGACCGATTTTTTTAAAAGATATTCGGAGCAGCAATGTACCTATTTCTGTTCCGAAAATCTTTTTAAAAATCTGTGGGATCACAGAATTAGATTTGGATAGAAGAAACAAGTTCATTCATTTGTATGGCGGCCGAGCGTGTCAGATTTTGTACTGAAGTTGTTACTTGCCTATGATTTTAAATATGTCTCAAGCCCTTGAGTATTTATATTTTTTTGTGTTGTTGCAATTAATATTACTTAAGGAGACATTATTAATGTTTTTGTTCACTTCAACTTACGTACAAAATTTGACGCCCGAAAGCTGCAAGCTGCGATTAAAGACGGACAACTGATTCATTTGACACGCTAAGTAGATAGATATGTTTGCTTGATCTATGGTATATATGACATCTGTGTGATCATAAAAAAACCTCGTAAATCATGGTAACACTCATGAATCCTGTGCCTGGTTTAATTTATCGCCCGTATTAGATTTACACGCGGTATTTATACAGGCAGGACTTAGGTCTTTCCTTACGAAATTGGCGTTTTACGTCTAAGGTTGCGAGGCTGTTTTTCTAAAACGACTTGATGGATCTGAAGGAGGTAGTGTATGAAGCAGTTATACTCACAGTTTCCGCTCGACTCGTGTATTCTTTGGAACCCCGAGTAGGGCGAGTAGTTTCAAACTAAAGCGTTGAACATCTTTAGTCGCAGATTTGCGGAAGTTTCGGCTCTTAAAACTGTTGTGGATTCCGTTCTGAAAGTTTTGAGCTCCGGCCTAGTTTTCTGCGAAAATAAAGTTTATTTAAGTAACTGTTTTTTGGAGTTTATCGAGTTGGATTCTTTAGACACAATAAAATAACATAGATGAAGTTTTTGTAGCATTTTTGCTCACATATTGATGGTACAGCGACATCTAGCAGGAAAATTAATAAACATAATTTTCTTCGTAAATGAAATTATTGAAATCTGCACATCAGTTGGACACAATCCAAAATACTACTAAGTGCTAATAATTCTAATTTAAATAAAGGAATTATTTCGGATTTCATTTTCTATGATAATTGCTTATCACTACATATTATAAAATGGTCACTTTTTCTGTCCCTATGTCCCTTTGAACGCTTAAATCTTTAAAACTACGCAACGGATTTTGATGAGAATTGTTTTAAAGGTAGAGTAATTCAAGAGGAAGGTTTTTATGTAGGTATAGTACCCGTGCGAAGCCGGGGTGGGTCGCTAGTTTAATATAAGTGAATGGTGTGATATATTCTGTTTGTTTAGGTATTAAAAAAAAGGTAAACAATCTTGCAGTATCTTTTTATTGAAAACTACGAGTAGAAAATAAGTTTTAGCAAACATACATAATATAACCAGGAAATACAGTGTTTTACATTGTTTTGATTCATAAAGTACCTAGTTTGGATTTTTAAATGCATTTTTCAATAAAAAAAAGGTACTGCAAGATTGTTTACCTTTTTTTAAATGCCAGAGTATAGTTGCGACGAAGTTATTTTCTAAAGATTGTCGTCGGGATTTTTTGGCAAACCTATGCTGAAAATGTCCCTAAACTGACAGTTGTCAAATGATCCGTCACATAGCTTCAGATATCGTATCCTTTGGAATTCCGTTTGGCAACCATGCGAGCAATGTTGAGAGCATTTGCTTTGACGGACCAATTCGCTGTGCAATGCGTTGTGTAGTGTTACTACCGCTTAACTGTCGTAGCTCGGATACCAAAGGGGTATCCTAGAATAGTTGCGACCATATACTGGGTGAAATCTTTTACATGACACAAAATCATATTTTCTGGATATCTATTACACGAGCTTTAAAAAAAATCCCTAATCCTCGATTCTATGATGGTCCTGTTTTATCTATAAAGGTGCATTCAGATCAAACGAGTATTCGCTATTCTATCCCCCACTCTACGAAATCAACGAATCACGTTTTATGTAACGATCGAATTTCGTAGAGTAGGGGTTTAGAATAGCGAATGCTCGTTTGGTCTGAACGCACCTTCATCTGTTTGGGCATTTCTCCGATCGTTTTAGCCACCGTGACTTCGGTGGCAGCCTGCGACCATATATTATAACATGGACGTCTAACGCCAGCTCAAAAATGCCCCCAAAAGCAATTGTTCAATTGTGCCAAGATGGGCAGGACATAGCGCTTTTCTTAACACCGCGCATATTTCGGCGCAACACCTTTGACAAATGTTCATAGAATATAGCCAATCAAAAGTTTGATGGAACAATAACAACAATTTTTAAATGACGGTTGTAGTTTTTATAGGTTGACATTGAAATTCACTGCCGTGATGCATTAAAGAGGGGGTGACATTTGTCAACTAAAATTCAGGACCGTTTTTGAAAGGCAATTTACTGTGGCGTGCGGCTTCCATGTTTTATTTGTTCGTTTTCTGAAATACTTATAGATATGATAGTTGTGTCGATGATAATATTAACATGTCTGTTTCTCTGTTTCAGGCCAAGTGCACATCACCCCTCAACAGGCGGTCCGGAAGGTGGGAGAGAGCCTGGATGTGCTCTGCAAAGTGAATTATCCCATCAGCTTCTGCCGGTAAGTGGCCTAGGCCAGCAAAGATTTACATTGATTTCAACCTACGAACAAATAAAACATGGAAGTCGCGCCATACTAAATTGCCTTTCAAAATCGGTCCTGAATTTTAGTTGACAAGTGTCACCCCCTGTCCAATGCATCACGGCAATGAATTTGAATGTCAACCTATAAAAACTAAAACCACCATTTAAAAATAGTTGTGATTGGTCCATCAAAGTTTTGATTGGCGATATTCAATAAACATTTGTCAAAGATGTTGCGCCGAAATATGCGCGGTGTAAAAAAAGCGCTATGTTCTGCCCATCTTGGCACAATTGAACAATTGATTTTGGGGGCATTTTTGAGCTGGCGTTAGACGTCCCATGTTATATATGGTCGCAGAACTGTACGTAATGAGGGGCATTACAACTCAAGTGATGGTTTATATCACTTATTAACTCAAGTGATATTTGTGTAGATAAATGCTATTATGAAACTCACCTTCGGTTCGTTTCATAAACCCTCGAGTTGTAATGCCCCTCATTACGTAGGTACAGTTGCATAAATTACTATTGACGTTAAAATATGAGTGACAATCGCGTAAATTGTCTTCATATAGTTTGTCGTTAACATAAAAGTTTTACTTCGTCGTCTGGCGATCAAAACTAGCGATGAAAATGTCGGAGTAGATTGCAAAGAAGTTGTACGTGGTTAAGACCTAAATAAAAAAAAATACCTATCAATAAAATTGTGTTACAAAAGTTAGTCAGACTAATTTTATTATACAGGCGAAACGTGAGCCGTGAACAGTAATAAGTTTTTCTAACTCTATAAACAACTAACAATGAAATGCCTTACGTGAAGTTGTCAACAAAAGATTTTTTATTTTGTGATATTTAACGTGCTGCCCTATCATTAAAAGGGTTATTTTTTATCTATGTTTCTTTAATATTATTTAATTATATTTCCAGAGTGGAGATTGGCGGAGAGTCGTACACCATCCCAAGCGGTTCACCGGCCCCGGGGGATCCTATTTACAACGGCAAAGGACTTGAGGTAAGACCTTATTTACATAAATGATTACTACACATCATATATTTTATCGTGTATTTTCGTATATTTTATTACTTGATCGAAACTAATTACCTAAAAGTAAATAAAAATACTTAATCTAAGCCAGTTACGTTCAAGTACTACAAAAGCCTCGATCGAAGCCAGTTTCGAAACTACGGTTTCGTAGACGGCCGAAGGGATCGGGCCCCGTGTCATAAAAATAGACTAAGGGTCGATTGTAAATAAATTAACGTCATTAATTTTGTGTTACGAAGTAGAATTGTATCATTTCCCATTTTTTTCTATGCTCCACTACTGTGTTTTAGGTTATTTGTTTTAGTCTAGTTTTGTTTAAGAACTGTTTCATTTAATTCAGTAGTTATTGCCATCTCAATATATTATTACATACATTACATCATCAGCCTATGGTAGTCCACTGCAGGACGTAGGCCTCTCCTATTAACTATGCGTAGAGACACATTAGGAGGTAAATGCCCATAATCGCCACGCTGGGCACGCGGATTGGAGATCGCAGTAATGTGTCCACTATGATGACGCTGCTGCCCATTATCAATCTTTAATCAAATAATGATCAGTGACACTTCAATCCCTTAGTCGACTCTTACGACACCCGTAGGAGGAGTTTGGGTGGTGACTAATGTATTCTTACTGCCGTTACCACACGGCCCCAAATATATAATTTTTTGTGTAAACTGCTAGTGAGATCTGTGTTAGCATATACGCTGTATCTTCCTTTGTATAATCTGTTTTTTTTTTCAATAAATAAAAATAAAATAAAATGACGAACGAGACTTAACACGATCTTCATTTTTGATTTGATTCAGGTCTTAACTATGTACGGGTCCAATAGACCTCTAAGGGCTGGCAATGTCACTGACCATTCGTTTTATTGAAACGATTTGTGGAAAAATTGTCTCATGATTAATTAACCGATTTCCAGGAGGGTGAATGCGGAGCCAAAATCAGTAACATAAAGGAAGCGTGGAACGGAGATGTGGTCTGCTCGCTCCCTCAGCAGACTGGCAGTCGGGAGATCAAGCAATCTATGAAGCTTATTGTTGCACGTAAGTATATTTTTGTGGCCCTATTGAATAATCGCCACAGGCCCACTACATCTGTCAGAGTTGTGGTCGTGTTTGTCGCTCCCGTATTGGCCTACACAGATATGAAAAACGCTGTCTCCCCACCTAACACTTCCACCACTCCCCACTTGTATGGTCTGATATAATAGACAATGATGATGAGTGAATAATCACCAGATTAAAAACAAAAACAAATGAATTCTGTAGTGAATGTAATGAAACGCAGGAAATGAATCATGGCGTAACACGTGTGTGGGTGACAGCCTGTAGGAGCGCGTCGGTACAGACGGGTTTCATAAAAATGAACTGAGTCACTTAAGCTTGGATGGTGACACGGAATAATGATGAATTCATGTAAAGTGAGATTAATAATAAATAAAATAATTAAAAAATTAAAAAACACGACTGCCGTTTTAAGCGAACTGAAAAGTAATGAAATTTTGTTGTAAACACTGAAAAAAAAAATCTCCCTCGAAAGTGTATTTTGTATCGAAATCATGGAGTGAACTTATACTTTTGACCGGTATCTACTGTATATCAAATGATATATCGTACATAAGTTATTTGAAAAACTCATCGGTACGAGCCGGGGATTGAACCAACGACCGCTGCGTAGCAGCCGTGCGTTTTACCCTTTGACCACAAGCGCGTATGTACAATATATTGTTTCATACACACTTAGCGATCAAGAAGATATTGTGTCAACTGTGACACTTGTGACAGTCATGTCACGTTTTAGGCTTCGAAGAAAAACTTCAATAGTGCGATGTAGAACATTTCGAGTTTTCTCTTCAAACATATATTTAAACATATAACTTGTATATTATATTTATAATCTGCGTATAAAATGCTTTAATTTGATACCCAAATCATAACATTTGGATGACATATTATTCTTGGCGCTTTAATTGTATTTTAATGAATCTGGCTTTTCTAAAATAAGTAACAAACATATAAGTTAAATACATATTCGTAATCGCAGTTCAAAGCTCTTCATTTTGATACCAAACTCGATAGGTTTTTTCAAAATTGATTTTTTTTGGTCAGACATTATTGAATTTATAGGCCGCCATATTGTTTTTTACGTGACGTCACATATCCTATGTTACCCGCGACGTCACGAGGATTCTAATGATACCTTACACTATTAAAAACGGTTAAGTAGTCGCGAAGATCTGCGCGTTTAAAGAAAATATGAAACATACATAGGGGCTGAACACATATACTCTCCTTTTGGCAGTCGTGTAATTAAAATACAAATTTAATGGCTTAATATCTAAAAGCGTTTCAACCGCCTGATTTTGGTGGCATAATTTATGCAAAATTTTCTAAACATGTGTTATTAGTATAAGGTACCGTGGCAATTCTATGGCCTATGGCAAAGTAGCACATTGTAACGATTAAAAACTTCGGCAAAAATGGTGGCACCAAAATTAGGTGGTTGAAACGCTCAGATATTCACCCTAATGTTAATTAATCTTTTATTTAAAAGTATCACATGGCGCAGTCGGTAGGATTTCTCCAAGATACCATCATCACACCCTGATTTGGTCCCAACGGGACTAACTCAGTTTGTTTTTAAATCGATCAAAAAAAAATTACCGAAATCGGTTGACGTGATATTCAGCATAGACATATAAAATTGATAGACCGAGTCTATTTTATCTGTGGGTGACGCCGGCAATGCCTGTCAACGATCTTTGTTTGGGTATACTAGTGCACCTAAACCGCAAATAGTAAAAGTGATTAAAATAAAGCTTTTCATGTATATTTCTGTTCGATAAGTGCACGGAATGTGATAAAAGTGATGACTTGTGTGGTTCCAGGGTGTAAAAACCGCCAGGGTTACCTGAATGAACAAAATAAATAGACATTACGTTTCACCGGCAATTTAGTTTTGACTTGAATTTTAAGATTTCGAACCTTATTAAGGTAAAAGAAACTGAAAATCTTATTCAATATTTGTTGTCGGATACATATGTGTAGTTTTGTGATTAAACCATTTGTATTTACATTCGTAATGTAATTATAAATAGTGGGATTCAAACATTTGTATCGCATAGTGTGGTACTTAAGAGACCGATCGTGATATCGATAAATGTATTGATAGTCAACTCAAAAATGAATCGATGTTTTTAATGTCCAACAGGTTTCCACTGGACACTGAACAAAGGCTATTATGGGTCAAAAATATCAAAAAGGCAGACGACTGGTACCCTAAAGAGTATTCAAAAATATGCTCCGCACAATTTTAAGCTGTTGTTTCAGGCAAGGGTACGCGCATAAGTGATTACATTCTGACGTACTACCCACCATATTTGGTAATCATCCAATGTCATGTCAACCAGCAAGTAAATTAAGTTTAGTTTAATAATGACGCTCATGTGATACTTGTGTAGACTGATTAATTTAATTATAAAGAACCAAACCAAAATTGTTAGGTATGCTTTAAGGAATGATAAGTCCATAAAACATGTTATAATGAGAGTTTTCTGAAATCACCAGGGCGGGAGCAGGTCCAGAAACTTGTCTAAATTCTATGTTTATAGTTTCTGGTTTAAATATTTTGTATGAGTTAAAAAAATACATAAAAAATTTAAACTTTATTTAAAAAAAAAAAAACATTTACTTAGTCTGTCTTTGGGGCTAGATAATTGTGTTTCTTAGCGGGACCTTACGGCTAAGTGGCGCCAACTAGTGGCATACGTTTTAGGAAACCCTCATTATGACATTTTAATTAAAGAAAATATTTCGTTAACTTTGTGATTTTATTTTTATCCTAAAATGTAGATTTTGATATCACGATCGAAGAAGATCGTGATTTTGAGTAGGAAATAAGGTTTATTCCTACTGTATTCGCTACCTAATTTGGTAAAAATATTATTATTGACGATAAAAGTATACGATTGAAGACTGGACATCACTAATAGTAATGACATTTTATCTAGTCAGGTTGGAAGCATTGTTCAAGAAAATGGAGTCGTTGATGGAGTTCACGACCAAGTAGAGCTACTTTATTTGTCTCTTTTTCCTTATGGAATACGTCTTGAGATGGGGTGAAGGATGACAATAGTTTGTTCATGTATGTCTTAATACACGGAATCTTCCCTATATTTTATCTGTGATATTCAGGTATTCGTCCCACAGATAAAATATAGGGAAGATTCCGTGTATTAAGACATCATGAACAAACTATTGTCATCCTTCACCCCATCTCAAGACGTATTCCATAAGGAAAAAGAGACAAATAAAGTAGCTCTACTTGGTCGTGAACTCCATCAACGACTCCATTTTCTTGAACAATGCTACCAACCTGACTAGATAAAATGTCATTACTATTAGTGATGTCCAGTCTTCAATCGTATACTTTTATCGTCAATAATAATATTTTAACCAAATTAGGTAGCGAATACAGTAGGAATAAACCTTATTTCCTACTCAAAATCACGATCTTCTTCGATCGTGATTTCAAAATCTACATTTTAGGATAAAAATAAAATCACAAAGTTAACGAAATATTTTCTTTAATTAAAATGTCATAATGAGGGTTTCCTAAAACGTATGCCACTAGTTGGCGCCACTTAGCCGTAAGGTCCCGCTAAGAAACACAATTATCTAGCCCCAAAGAAAGACTAAGTAAATGTTTTTTTTTTTTTTTTTAATAATGTTTAAATTTTTTTATGTATTTTTTTAACTCATACAAAATATTTAAACCAGAAACTATAAACATAGAATTTAGACAAGTTTCTGGACCTGCTCCTGCCCTGGTGATTTCAGAAAACTCTCATTATAACATGTTTTATGGACTTATCATTCCTTAAAGCATACCTAACAATTTTGGTATGATGGCTTCTTTATAATTAAATTAATCAGTCTACACAAGTATCACATGAGGGTCATTATTAAACTAAATTTAATTTACTTGCTGGTTGACATGACATTGGATGATTACCAAATATGGTGGGTAGTACGTCAGAATGTAATCACTTATTCGCGTACCCTTGCCTGAAACAACAGCTTAAAATTGTGCAGAGCATATTTTTGAATACTCTTTAGGGTACCAGTCGTCTGCCTTTTTGATATTTTTGACCCATAATAGCCTTTGTTCAGTGTCCAGTGGAAACCTGTTGGACATTAAAAACATCGATTCATTTTTGAGTTGACTATCAATACATTTATCGATATCACGATCGGTCTCTTAAGTACCACACTATGCGATACAAATGTTTGAATCCCACTATTTATAATTACATTACGAATGTAAATACAAATGGTTTAATCACAAAACTACACATTATGTATCCGACAACAAATATTGAATAAGATTTTCAGTTACTTTTACCTTAATAAGGTTCGAAATCTTGAAATTCAAGTCAAAACTAAATTGCCGGTGAAACGTAATGTCTTTATTTTGTTCATTCAGGTAACCCTGGCGGTTTTTACACCCTGGAACCACACAAGTCATCACTTTTATCACATTCCGTGCACTTATCGAACAGAAATATACATGAAAAGCTTTATTTTAATCACTTTTACTATTTGCGGTTTAGGTGCACTAGTATACACAAACAAAGATCGTTGACAGGCATTGCCGGCGTCACCCACAGATAAAATAGACTCGGTCTATCAATTTTATATGTCTATGATTCGTCCATTTGACATGTGACATGTTCGCTTAATACAAATTTATGAACAAAGCCCGGACGGCGGTAGCAAAAATGCACTTTTCACTAGTGCTTAGTTAAATATCGACTATTCTATCGACATCCATACCAACATTTTTGGAATTTAACATTTTATTGATCAAACTTATTGTCTTTCCCTAGGAGTTCAATTGGTTGGAGGAAGTCTCTAATAGGGTGTTATGTAAGTGTGTTCAAATAAATATGGAGCTGTTTATTTGTATTAAAAAAATATATTTCTTAATTTCAGGAGCGCCTGGCAAACCCCAGTTGGAAGTATCGCCAAACCAGCCTGCTCTAAGGGAGGGAGAGACCCTCAGGGCTGTTTGCAGGGTGCCTCAAGGACGCCCCGCTGCTAATATCACCTGGTATTTAGGTACGTACACTGCATATTATTAACGGTTTTTTTTGTTCAAAGTCCCCGCCACTTTAGTGTAACATAGTTATTAGGGTGCTTCTTATTTTTGCAATTTTGTAGGATGTTCGGACCAATAAAGGAGCTCTTTGCTCTCCCGATTGCAAAATTCTATGGGGCATCCTCTTATTTTGTTTAATTTGATAAGTAAACCATATTTGTTTTTATTATCAATTATTATAAACAAAAATTAGGAGTCGCTACCGAAGTAATAAAAAAAAACGACTAATCATTTTGCCTTTCTTGAACTTCGGTAATAGGTATTTTTGTATGATTTGTACTCTGATTCGTGAGCTCCTTCAATTCTAATAGAAGAAAAAAATGTCCCAAAATTTACATACATTTTTCGAACATTCCATTTGGTTTCAAAATAATCGTAACAGAATTGAAAAACCTTGGGACAATCCTTCTCCTATCACTATCAGCATCGAAAGTCATATTAAAAGTTCCAAATCCAAAAAAAGTGGGGACTGTACAAACACTCAAACTTATCTTTTTAAGACCTATGACACATTTTTTTCATATTTAAATATTTATCAAACGCGTTACTCACGTAATTGAAGTCGATAATTGCTCGACATGTTTCGATCCATTTAGAGGATCCTCATCATGGAGTATCCGCGACCAAAGCCCGACGTGTACTGCGGGCTTGCACTCTGCTACACACACGCCCGCAATATTTAAATATGTTTGAGTCTCACGTTAGTTATAATTCTAAAACATTTTTTTCAGGTGACGAGGAACTTCTAAACGGTCTCAAATCGCCCGTATATTCAAACTCGACGGAGTCAGGGCTTCAGGATGTGTCCCAGGAGTTGATCAAGATCCTGACAGCTGATGATAACAGGAAACAGCTGACATGCAGCGCGACCCATTTAGGCCTCGATAGGCCTCTCTCGGCTAGTCGTCAGCTCGACGTGCAATGTAAGTACTCTTTTTCATCACATCTCGGTCCACTACAGGACGTAGGCATCTCCTATTATATTCCATTTCAAATACCATGGTCCGATGCCACTGCAAAGTTTTATGTGGGATCGGGCCATGGTATTTCTTCCGATATTCTTCATAATGCTGTCAGCCTCCGTAGCCCAGTTGGTAGTGACCCTGCCTACGAAGCTGGGGGTTCCGGGTTCGAATTCCGCCGACGGCAATATTTGTGTATATAATCACAAATATACACGGTGCTCGTGAGCATTCCGAAAGATTTTAATGCTGAATTCCTGAGCATATTTAGAGTATTTAATGTTGCATAAAATTTTCTGGATTCGGCTTGGTTCCTGAGATAATTAACCTTTTTTCGAAATAAGTTTTTCGATGTAACTCGTCAATCTCGTCATACAACTTCTTTTTGATTACAATGCGACCACAATGTGTTGTAATATTACCACACCTTTTGTCTGACAATCAAAAAATAAGAATAGACTTGACGAAAAAACCTGTCCCTAAAAAAATCATTTAAAAAAATAATTTTAACAAATTGTTGTTATGATAAAAACTATTGGAAATATTAAAAAGTATTCAAAGTGATTTTATTTTGATGTTTAGAATGTATATTTAAAATCTTTCGCAATGCTCGCGAGCACCGTGTATACACAAATATTGTCGTCCCCGGGAATCATTCTAAGAAGAAATTCATTCTAATATATGTATAAAATGACTTTAAGACTATCGGAAAAATGGTGTGCTTATCCTCATATTAATAAGGATTAATCTATAACTGTCAAAAGTTCATGTTTAGAAATCGGCAACTATATGTGTATCTATTCATTATGTATGTAGGTATATCGTCGCTTGCTACCACATCACAAGCCTTAATTAATCTTACCAAGCACTAGATTTGTGTAAGATGTCCCAAGAGATTTACTTCTAATTTTACCATCAGACCCCCCTCGTCGCGCGGATGGTAGCAGCGAAGAACAGATCACAATCTTCGGGCTCAAACTCCAAGAACCCGGCCGTCTCAACGTCACAATCCGGTCTAACCCCATGCCAAGCGTGGAGTGGCGCGTGTCCGATGTTACCCTGGTGCCGGGACAGCCCATCAACCAAGATGGGAGCAGTGAATGGACTGCCTTGCCGCCGCTGAGTTTGGTAAGTCTGGTCAGGTTTGCAGCGAGTTCCATCTTACCCCTTAGATCTGGTATCTTACGATCAGATTTAATTGGTGCTATTGGGTCAAACTCAAAATCATGTTATGAGTCATCCCGGTGGACATTTAAAAAATGACGGGCTATGAGAGTTAATTTTCATATTAAACCCTTATGGTCATGTAAAGGCACTCCTTTCCTATTGAATTGTATGATAATTATCACGACTACACTCCTACCAGTTGCTTACTATTGGCCACAGGAAAAAGGGGCTCTACAGTTCAGCTGAACACGCACTTTTTCTTTCCTGTGGACGATAATTAACAGCCTGTGGACAGGTAGTAATAATTTTTATCATACAACGCAATGAAAAAGGAGTACGTCTTAATGAAGATAAGGCTTTCACAAGATAATCAAGCTTTATAAGCCTTAACTTTTAGATTGTCCACCGGATAACTCCGAACATGGATTTGCGTTACCTAACTTTTGAAACTAGTAACTAATTTCCAATAAACTCACCTTGTAATTTGCGTCCCAAAAGCTCACTTAAAAACAGCACTTTTTTTATTGCTAGCCACCTTTTATATTTCGAACGGTGTCTCCACAGCACCAGGACGTGTACGGCAGCGGTTTCTACAACATCACCCTACTCCTGTCTCCGGTCACCAGCGAGGATGTGGAACGCAACTATTTCCTGACGTTAGCCAATCAGCATGGAGAGAAGAGGCTGATTGTCAAGCTGAGCACTCTGGAGCAACCTGCGGGTAAGTTTATATCAACCAAAGGGGGAGGGGGGGGGGGCACCATGATCTAAAATGCGATTCAGTTTAGGGGTGTTTTCACAAAATATGGTTGTTGGTGACGTATGTGGAGTTCCACTTTTGAAAAAAAAAATTGCCAGTTTTTTAACTTGGAGCTAGCTCGAAAACGAAAATAATAAGAAAACACAATTCTCACAAACAAATTTATGTATATCGTGGTGAAAACACCGGTAAGTAAACGTGCAAGTGCTCTCAAGGGCGACGACCGAACAACTGAAGCCATATTGGCATTCATGGAACTAGCTAGTAAACACAATTTCAAATTGTTGTCATTGCATAGACAAGATAGCACTTGTATTCAGCCAATATCAAATTTCAATATTCAATATTTTATCGGTACATCCGTTAAGTTACATTGAATAATTTAAATAGTTCTTAGTGTTGAATTGTCGTTCTTTATCGACAGCCCAAGCATCGTTCCTGCCGCTCAATGTATATGGTAAGACATGGAATGAATTGTCCAGTGTTTTTGCTATAGGCCTGATACGATGAATGATGAATGTATTTTTGAATTTTTGACATTTCGGCATGCTTGTCCTTTTTACCTTTTTGTTGTAAATGCGACTTTTATAAATTGTGATTTCGATCGATAGAAATGATTTTATTCAGTTAAAATATCTCTTTTTTTAGATTTTAGATTTTTTACAAAATTAAACCCTTAATAGTATATTTTTAATTAAACTTTCTTATTATTTATCCTTTTAAAGTCGTTTCCACTTCTGTACATATACCTACATAGTTAATCACTTTTTTACCATTTCTCTTTATCTGCACAGTTTTATTTTCAACATCTTCATAAATTATTGTCTTATAAATTTTTTCATAATAAACATTTATTGTCCTATTTTTATATTAAAACGATACCACCTGAAAAAAAAATTAAATGTAATGAAATGTTTACACTTTTTACAGTGGAAAAGAAGGAAAGTGTTGAAGTGTTGAACTGAATTTATTCATAAAAATAAGCGATGTAACAAAAAAAAATAAACCATATAAAAAATATGTTGTCCATGATGTTGCCAGGTATGTTTGGAATAACTCCGTCATGAAAGCCAAATAATTGTTTCATGGATCGAATGTTGTGCTGCGTATGCCCACGCTTGTGGCACGAATTACGAAAATGATGACTTTAGCCCTTAGCCATATACTATTTTAATTGTAGATGGGTAGGTACAGTGGCGTTCAGAATTACATGGATAATTTATAAATTAATGCATTCATAAACTGTCCATGCAATTTTGAACCCCACTGTACTTATCACAAAACAGAAAAGTGGTACTTATATTGTAATCAAATTTAATAAAAACTTAGGTAAAAAATGATGCATGAATTTTATAAATTTTGAAGGAAACCCTACCCATTAAAAAGCATGTCAAACGAATGGAATTACTTAGAATTACTAAATTTAAAGTAGCAATAACTGTAGAACAATCGTTTAAGTAGCATAATGTTTTATATTGAACGATCTTTATGTCATGTTCTTGTCGCATACAGTAGGCTCATGTTGCATTTAAGTACTATGCAAGATGTTTTAATGTTTGTTTTCCGATTAAGGGCATGTTTAGTATCGTGTTCCAGTTAGAAAAAGGCTGAAGAATTTTTTTTTCTCCAAAAAAATATGGATTTTCCATTGAGTGTCGGCTCAAGGTGCATTTAGACCAAACGAGCATTCGCTTATTCTATCCCCCACTCTACGAAATCAACGAATTTTGATGAATCACGTTTTGTATAACGAACAAATTCAATGAATGGGGGATAGAATGAGCGAATGCTCGTTTAGTCTAAATGCACGTTAATTTGAAAGACCTGCATCAAAAAAAAATGTTTTGTCATGAAACAATTTTTTTACCGAATTGGAAAACGTTACTGCACAAGCACTTAAAACGGAGTCCTTAAATTTCACCTTGTATGTTAACAAGTCACGTGACTCCCATGGTCCTTAGACGATGGAATGGGTCCTGGATTTTCCACAGGTAACCAAAAAAGTGTAAATAAAAGAGACACGGCGATACTCGTCCGGCGGTGATAGCTGATAGCTGGGCGATTATCGCTGTGTCTCTTTTATTTACACGGGAGTGCGTATCGTTTGTTCGTGTTTATAGCCGATAGTTCATAGCTTAGTAGCTCGTGGTGAGACTAGTGCCTAACCCCCTTATTTATAAAAGTCTCATAACTTAGCAAGCCGCTAAGTACCTATTGTTTTTCCCTTTCGATCTTATAGACATTTGGTAAGACAGAAAAGGACAAACAATACTTAGCTTTCCTAAGTTAGGAGACTTATGAATAAGGGGGTAAGTCAGTTAAAACAAAGAGTGCCCCTCACGCGCTTCACCCGAAATGGCCCTCGCTAGGGCTGCCAACTATCCCGCTATATGCGGGACGTCCCGTTTCTGGGACCCTGAAGTATGGGCCCCGCAAAGGGTTCGCGCGGGACGCCAGTTGTCCCGGTTTTCAGGGAATAGGTACTAGACTGGATATACTAAAATAATAAGATGAATACCTAAATGAAAGCAATTTAAGATCGTGTCATGTTAATTTGAAAGTACCGCGGTGTACGCGACTATTAGCCCGCGAGCACCGTGCACTGAACGTGTATAACTGCTAAAATATGAATGATTGCGATAGGTGCATTAGCTGCATCTAAATTTAGCCGATGTGAAATTAAGCATTTTTTAAAGTCATTCCCGTCCCGCGTTTTATAGCCAAGTCCCGCAATTTGTTTGTGAATGTCCCGCATATCTGTGATCTTTGGTTGGCAACCTTAGCCCTCGCCCAAGAACCATGAGTGTCACGTGACTTGTTAACCTGTAGGTAGATCTATGTTCTCTCTTAATATTTATTTATCATTTATTTACTCAGGAGTGCAACTGGAAGCAGGAACCATAGCCGGCATCGTGGTGGGAGTGCTCATACTGCTTCTCGCGGTATTCCTCGTGGTGTTTGCAAAAGCCACCGACAGATGGTGCTTCGCAGGTTAGTGCTAGTGCCCGTAGATAGATGGCGTTGTACAATGTCCTTAGTTCGGCATTTTTGCAGATTTTATTTATTTCGATAATTATGAGAGTTTTTTCACTTTTAAGGCCACCGAATTAGCGTGAAATTTAAAAAGCTTAATTTTAGTCACATTTCTAAACTGAATTTCAATAAAAACTCGGTTTTGGTGTTAATTTTATAAACTTATATTTTATACGCTACCTTTATGCGATATTACAACATCATATTATGATTGATATTTTTATATTATAATATCAAGCTTAAATTCTTGAAGATATCGTACTTAATTGTCGTTACGAACCTAACTGCAATTAAGTCCTTTTAAATCTCGCGCAAATTGGGTATCTTTAAAAGTGAAAAACCTTGTCTATTCATTTAATTTTGTAACCGCTTACAAACAAAACAAATGGAATATTAGTTAAAAAATTAAGCGCCGATGAATAAAGATGTATCCGTAATTTTATTGGTATTTCTTCTCACGAAAATGCCCTACTACTCGTATAATGGGATTCAGATAGTAGTGTGGAAAACGATAATTTTTAGGCTTAAATATAAATATTTACGCGGAGCTTAAAAACTTCACGTTTAACGGCTCAAAAGCCGTAAAATGGTTTCTTACATGAATAATTATAAAATAAAATAATTCAATCCTCACAATAGAGAAAGGTCGAGTAATTTAGGCTCGGTATCATAGCAAAATCAGTTGAAATGTAAGAATGAATATTTCTAAAGTTTTAATGTTAATTTCGACTCCATGGTACTCTAACGTCATACCGTGCGATGAAAAATCCGAGCTCTTGTGATAAGCTTTTTTTTAGCTTTTAATAGAATTCAATTGTGGTTAAAAAACTTTTTTTATTTCCTCTGAAGAAAGTTTTTTTTAAATTCGCTTACATTATGCTTTTTGCTTTCATCCAACCTAATTAATTAATCACGATGCTTTTTACTTTCTATTGTCGTGGATTTCTACGGCAACCATTTTTTTTTCTATGAAGTTAAATGTAGTTTTAATTATTGTCTGTCAAACCTAAGTGTCAGTAAAGGCGGCTAATTTAAGTGACGTAAAAAGACGTTAATTTCACAAATTTTATTAATTGTTTTCTGTTCAAGGGCTTGTTCAGTTCAGTATCGTTTTCAAATTAGGTAAAAAGACAGGACTTTTTTAAGCGAAATTTAATTTCTGTATCAGGTCTTTCAAATTTGCCGACGCTCCATAGAAAAGTTATTTTTTTTTTGGGAAAAAAAATGTTTCGGCCTTTTTTCTAATCGGACATGATACTGAACATGTCCTTAAACAGAGATCACCCATTAACACTTCATGTAGGTATCTATATGTAACATTATCGGTCATAGTTTTCGCCAATTAGACCGATTTCGAAAAATGCTTTTTCTTGTTTGATTGGGTTTTTTGTTTAAAAAAATCAGTGTAATGTGCTCATAGAAAATGTTAATATCTATTCGAATTTTACTGCCATAATGGGTTTGCCAGACTTTAATGCCACGATTAAAATTCGCCTTTGCAGAGCTTGAGTAGTACAGTCACCAGCAGATATTATGGAGCGGCCAGGGTGCTCATAAATATCTAAACAGGATGCTTAACCATGTTTCCAATCGCTTACGCTTAGTAGCGTATCGTAGTTTTCCCTCTCTATCACTCTTTCATATTAGTGCGACAAAGACAGCTGCCTTTCGTTTACGATTGTCGATTAAGCATTAGGCACTGGTCTCACCGCGAGCTACTAAGCTATGGACTATCGGCTATAAATACGAACAAAAGATACGCACTCCCGTGTAAATAAAAGAGATACGGCGATACTATACTCGTCCGGCGGTGATAGCTGATAGCTGGGCGAGTATCGCCGTGTTTCTTTTATTTACACGGGAGTACCTTAGGCACTGGTCTCACCGCGAGCTACTAAGAACTATCGGCTATAAACACGAACAAAAGATACGCACTCCCGTGTAAATAAAAGAGACACGGCGATACTCGCCCAGCTATCAGCTATCACCGCCGGGGCGAGTAACGCCGTGTCTCTTTTTTACACGGGAGTGTATATCTTTTGTTCGTGTTTATAGCCCATAGTTCATAGCTTAGTAGCTCGCGGTGAGACCAGTGCCTTAGCGATTGGCAACTTGTCTAAGCACCCAGCTCTCTGTTGTCTCGTCGTTGCCTGTGTGCTTAGACAAGTTGCCAATCGC
>JALPQI010000496.1:0-13838 GCA_025490895.1 Thaumatotibia leucotreta | reverse complement strand
ATTTTTAGAAATCCGACACCATTTTTTTAAATTTAATATCTCGATTGACAAATATAAACCAAAGGCTCGGCGTGGTTAATGTAAGGTTGAATGCCCGAAGTATCTCATATGGACGTGTTATTCATACAATAAGTACCTTAGATAACAGAGATCTGACAATAAGGAATATATCAATCAATTTGGTTTATTGAGAATTTCAAGTTTAAATTTTTATACAAGTCGAATTTCGAGACTATAAAATATAAACTCATTCTCTGAGTCGACCAACCGGAGGACCGCAGGTCTGACGGAAAGTCCGACGCGAACCGAGGGCCTAAAGGGTCAATCCATGCAATCTATCAACCGGAGGGCCATAGGCCCGACGGCACTATGGCACGCACTACGTGAATCCGAGAGACTCACACTCTCTGTATATCAACTGGAGGACCGCATGTCCGAGTGCACGTCCCACGCAAACCACCCTGCGCTGTCAGCCTATCAACCGGAGGGCCGCAGGCCGGACGGCTCGCGCTGCGTGAACCACTCACGCTGTCACTCTATCAGCTGGAGGGCCGCAGGCCCGACGGCTCGCCCTACGCGAACCACTCATGCTGTCACTCTATCAGCTGGAGGGCCGCAGGCCCAACGGCTCGCCCTACGCGAACCACTCACACTGTCACTCTATCAGCTGGAGGGCCGCAGGCCCGACGGCTCGCCCTACGCGAACCACTCACGCTGTCACTCTATCAGCTGGAGGGCCGCATGCCCGACGGCTCTCCCTACGCGATTCACTTACGCTGTCACTCTATCAGCTGGAGAGCCGTAGGCCCGACGGATCACCCTACGCGATTCACTGACGTTGTCACTCTATCAGCTGGAGGGCCGCAGGCCCGACGGCTCGCCCTACGCGAACCACTCACGCTGTCACTCTATCAGCTGGAGGGCCGCAGGCCCGACGGCCCACCCTACGCGAACCACTCACGCTGTTACTCTATCAGCTGGAGGGCCGTAGGCTCGACGGCTCACCCTACGCGAACCACTCACGCTGTCACTCTATCAGCTGGAGGGCCGCAGGCCCGACGGCTCGCCCTTCGCAATTCGCTCACGCTGTCACTCTATCAGCTGGAGGGCCACATGCCCGACGGCTCTCCCTATACGATCCACTCACGCTGTCACTCTTACAGATGGAGGGCCGCAGGCCCGACGGCTCGCCCTATGCGATTCACTTACGCTGTCACTCTATCAGCTGGAGGGCCGCAGACCCGACGGCTCGCCCTACGCGATCCACTCACGCTGTCACTCTATCAGCTGGAGGGCCGCAGGCCCGACGGCCCGCACTTCGCGAACCACTCATGCTGTCACTCTATCAGCTGGAGGGCCGCAGGCCCGACGGCTCGCCCTGCGTGAACCACTCACGCTGTCACTCTATCAGCTGGAGGGCCGCAGGCCCGACGGCCCGCCCTTCGCGAACCACTCACACTGCCACTCTATCAGCTGGAGGGCCGCAGGCCCGACGGCTCGCCCTACGCGAACCAACTCATGCTGTCACTCTATCAGCTGGAGGGCCGTAGGCCCGACGGCTCGCCCTACGCGAACCACTCACGCTGTCACTATCAGCTGGAGGGCCGCAGGCCCGACGGCTCGCCCTTCGCGATTCACTCACGCTGTCACTCTATCAGCTGGAGGGCCGCAGGCCCGACGGCTCGCCCTTCGCGATTCACTCACGCTGTCACTCTATCAGCTGGAGGGCCGCATGCCCGACGGCTCTCCCTACGCGATTCACTTACGCTGTCACTCTATCAGCTGGAGAGCCGTAGGCCCGACGGATCACCCTACGCGATTCACTTACGCTGTCACTCTATCAGCTGGAGGGCCGCAGGCCCGACGGCTCGCCCTACGCGAACCACTCACACTGTCACTCTATCAGCTGGAGGGCCGCAGGCCCGACGGCCCACCCTACGCGAACCACTCACGCTGTTACTCTATCAGCTGGAGGGCCGTAGGCCCGACGGCTCGCCCTACGCGATTCGCTCACGCTGTCACTCTATCAGCTGGAGGGCCACATGCCCGACGGCTCTCCCTATACGATCCACTCGGGTGCGTCACGAAGGTTATAACAACTTTTGATATAATATTAGTCGCAATAACGCTCATTTGATATAATTATTGAATCATATAACAACAAATAATATATTTACAAATGTTATAATTATTATTTTATATAATAATCATTAGAAATAATGTTATTTCATATAACATACTTTTAGTTTAATTCATATTTCGTATAATGATCTTATAGTATAACGCTACTTTTCTTAAAACTTGATAATTACCAAGATATTGGCTCCTAAATAAAATTTGGTTTTGATCATAATTACTAACGAATGGAGACTAAATCTGCAGTGAGCGAGCGAAGCGAGCGAACAAAACGTTCCGGGGCAGATCCGACTCGGATAGGTTAGGTTAGAAGACTAAGGCGGGAGCTTTGCTCCCGCCTTAGTCTTCGAGGTTATTTTTTTTTTTTGCAACCCAAAAAAGTTTATTATTGTATATCAAATGAGAATTATACCGTATGAAGGTTATTCAAAATAAGTGTTATATTAACTATTCATTATACTAAACAATAATAGATATTTTAATATTATACCAAAAGTTTATTATATACAATGAACGATTATATACTTCGAAAATATACTTTTTGTTGTTATATCGAATGAAAATATATTAAGTATTTTTATACGGATCATTACACACCCGATCCACTCACGCTGTCACTCTAACAGATGGAGGGCCGCAGGCCCGACGGCTCGCCCTATGCGATTCACTTACGCTGTCACTCTATCAGCTGGAGGGCCGCAGGCCCGACGGCTCGCCCTTCGCGATTCACTCACGCTGTCACTCTATCAGCTGGAGGGCCGCATGCCCGACGGCTCTTCCTACGCGATTCACTTACGCTGTCACTCTATCAGCTGGAGAGCCGTAGGCCCGACGGATCACCCTACGCGAACCACTCACACTGTCACTCTATCAGCTGGAGGGCCGCAGGCCCGACGGCCCACCCTACGCGAACCACTCACGCTGTCACTCTATCAGCTGGAGGGCCGCAGGCCCGACGGCTCGCCCTTCGCGATTCGCTCACGCTGTCACTCTATCAGCTGGAGGGCCACATGCCCGACGGCTCTCCCTATACGATCCACTCACGCTGTCACTCTAACAGATGGAGGGCCGCAGGCCCGACGGCTCGCCCTATGCGATTCACTTACGCTGTCACTCTATCAGCTGGAGGGCCGCAGACCCGACGGCTCGCCCTACGCGATCCACTCACGCTGTCAGTCTATCAGCCGGAGGGACGCAGGCGCGACGGCTCGCCCTACGCGAATCACTCGCGCTGTCACCCTATGAGTCTATCAGCCGGAGGGCCGCAGCAATGACATACGGTACTAAACCGTGGTCGCTTACAATGGGCCTCATAAGGAGGCTCAAAGTCACCCAAAGGGCAATGGAGAGGCCTATGCTAAGAGTCTCTCTGCGAGATCGGATTAAAAATGAGACCATCCGGAGCAGAACCAAAGTAACCGATATTGCTCTTCGAATCGCTAAACTGAAGCGGGCGGGGCTCGTCGCGCGTGGATTGCGTGGAACCGATGGCCGTTGGGGCGGTAAGGTTCTCGAGTGGCGGTCACGTACCAGAAGGTGCAGCGTGGGTAGGCCCCCACAAAGTGGACTCGTGACCTGGTGAAGGTCGCTGGATGCGGGTGGCACAGGGCCGGTCCTTGTGGCAATCTTTGGGGGGGCCTATATTCACCAGTGAACGTCTTTCAGCTGATATGATGATGATGATGATAATTAAATCCGTATGTTTTTACCAAATATCTAAAGCAGTACTGCAAAATCTACAGATCGCTAAACCTAGCGGTTGTGGCAGGCAGTAACACTGGAGTATCAGATTTGAGGAGTTGGATGTCAGGATTAAATTCGCATGTTTCTACTTAATATCTAAAGAACTTCTTTAAAATCAAGATATCGATAAAAGATAAACGTTGCGGTTATTGTAGGCAGTACTGCAGCATCAGGAGTGAGGAGTTGGAAGTCAAGATCAGGCTGTTAGTATTTGATCATGCCAAACATGCTATACTTTCATTTTCACGTGTCTAACACTCTCGGTTAAGGTGAGCAGTACATCTGCAGCATCAGGCTTTGAGGATACAAGGTTACAAATATTATAATATTGCATTGTCATGGGGACTTGATAAGAGTTCAAAATTTTATTGATTTCGGTGCAGTAGAAGTGGTCGAAAAATCGATCACAAGATTTGAAGCATCGACGACAGTTGATACGCGGTGAAGTTAATAAAAACCGTTTAAAAACGCAACCGTCGCTATGACCAAAAAAATGAACGTGTTATCACTGGGACTGGTCCAGTAGATAATGAGTTGCAGACCACTGAACGACCTAAGAAAATCCACGTATGTTTTTTCAAAACCGATACTTCCGCAGCGACGATAAAGTCTTACATGCTCAAGAAAAATCATTGTGGCGCGTACGACGTTCAGAAACTGCAATTGAAATATGAGTACTACGCTTCATTCGCGATCACAGTACCGGCAAATTGTTTTGACTTTTTTATGCGTCCTGAAACTTGGCCTCAAGGAACAAAGATCAGTGAGTGGTTTCGAGGGGGCGTCGGGCGCGAGCATGCGCCTGCAGCCGACCGCAGCAGCGCCCGCGCCGCAGCGCCCGCGGCCTGGACCCAGCGCCGGCCTGGCCTGCCCGCGCCACACGCGGACCCCGTCATTCACGACCGGAGCACTGACAATGTGTCACCAGAACATTAGGTGTATTAATAACAAAACTAAAAACTTAGAAATACTATTATCTAATGAATTGAAATGTGACGTACTTGTTATCACCGAACATTGGCTTCGAGATAATGAAATGGAATGTGTAACCTTACATAACTTTGACCTCATTTCTTATTACTGTCGTCCCTTTATTTTACACGGAGGAAGTTGTATTTTTGTGCGGTCCGGATTAAAGGCTGTAAATAGGCCAGATATAACTAGTATGTCTGTGGAACAAGTGTTTGACGTATGCGCGACCCACCTAATAGACCTAAATATTTTAATTGTAGCTATATAAGGTCCTAATTTATTAGATGCAGATATTTTTACAGCTGATAGTACTCGGTCTGTGGAGTATATTAAACCGTGAAACATTATAGCTTTTACGATGTTTTTTTGGAGAAAACGGAAAAACAAATTTCCTACGTAAAAACACCCTGTTTATGTGATTATTAAATGAAAACTCATCGAACAGATTCTAGTACCTCTTTTACGTACCACTTAACTGGAACTGGCCACTTCTCGTCGATAAGTTAAATACTTGATTGTCAATGTCATGTTATTTTCCGTTGGATTGTGTCGTTTGATGACATGACAGACAGTGTTATTGTGACATGTGATAATGCACACATGATGATTTTTTTTAGACGAAATTATAATTAATTTTTTTGTTAGGAAAATGAAATCAAAAAAATTACATGAAAAGATTTCTTAATTTATATTTAAAGTTAATTATTTTAATGTAAAGTATCATGTGTTAAAATATCTGCAACTAATAAATTAGGACCTTATATATCATTCAAACTGCACCAATGATTCCGTATACCTTTTGTTTGACGATTTACTATCGAGGATTAATTCAGAAAAGTTAAATGCCATTATAATGGGCGATACTAACTTTGTTTTTCTAGTAAACTCTTCAAATAAAAAGCGGGTCTTAGATATATTGTCATGCCAAAATTTTAGTCAACACATCGAGTTCCCGACACGAACACAAAACCAGAGCTCAACTTTATTAGACCATGTTTACTCGAATTTTTGCCCCGACCGTCTGCATTGCGATTGCATAACAACTCACCTGAGCGACCATTCGGCGCAAAAGATAACGCTTGCGAATAATGCACCTGCACAATGTGTATCTATACCTAGGCGTAACATAAACACAAACAACAAAACATGTTTTTTCGCTGCTTTAGAGTCAATTGATTGGACGAAGGTCGTTTTAAACAGCCGTGGACAATGTGAAACACTGTCAACCACTTTGATAAATTTATTAACTTATAATTTTGAAATTTGTTTTCCAAAAAGGGTATTAAAACAGGGGGTGCGCAAATGTCCGTGGATTGATGTGGATATAATAAACCTTAAGGACTTGATTCACGATATATCAGATTTAAAAAATAAATTTCCCGTGGACGTACGTATTTCCGATTGGCTGTGTAAGTTGAAATGTAAGTACAGTTTAATGTTAAAGCGTAAACGTACCGATTATTACAGTGACCTCATAAATAACGCTTCAAATAAATGTAAAAGTATGTGGGGTGTCATCAACAAGGAATTGGGCCGTAGGACCCGCGAACGTATGGATTTCACGGAAATCGTAAGGGACGATAACGGGCTAAAGTTTGCTTCTAAACAACTCGCAGTCGATACGCTAAATGAGGAATTTATATCGGCCGGTATCAAATCTGGTGCGCCCGCCCCAGACACCGACTGCTCGATGTTAGCAATATTGAGCAATATTGCCGTAAGTGATCGCTCCTTGAGATTTAAACCATTCTCACCAGATGAAGTGGTATCCATACTTCGCACTCACATCGCTCCCAAAACTAGCACCGATATTTACGAGATATCAGCCGATATCCTTCGATCCGTAGGCCCAGCTATATCGTATGTACTTTCAGAACTATTTAACAATTGCATACGCCAGTCCTTAATCCCGGTAAGTTTAAAGAAAGTCAAAATTACTCCTCTGTATAAAGGAAAAGGTGCCAAAACGGCCATAAATTCGTATCGTCCCATATCACTGGTGCCCGCCCTAAGTAAGATACTGGAAGTAGGACTTAATGCTAGGTTACTTTCTTTTTGGATGCCACAATTTACCCTCTCAGAAAGGCAATACGCATATCGTCACGGGCGATCGACTACCGACCTGGTGCGTGAGGTGTCGTGGGAGGTGCTGCGCGCGCGGGAGGCCGCGCTGCAGGTGGCCGTGGTGTGCTGCGACCTCTCGCGCGCCTTCGACACCGCCGATCACCGCCTCATCGCGCGCAAGCTCTGCCACTATGGCGTTCGCGGACCAGCACTGGCATTATTAATGTCCTTCATGTCCGACAGAAGCCAAGTGGTCGTAGGCGATGGTGGTCGCGTCCAGTCGAGGGAGATGAGCTGTCAACTCGGAGTACCTCAAGGTTCGTGCCTCTCGAATACTCTCTTCAGTATCCTCCTCAACGACCTCCCACAGGTCATAAATGGCTGCAGCATTTACATGTATGCCGATGACGTAACAGCTGTCGTCACAGGGGCGTCCCACGAACTGTTAGTGGCAAACGTTAACAGTACACTTCACCGACTGAGCCAATAGTTTAATGCGAACGGTTTAGCCCTTAACAAAAGAAAAACTAGCTGGATGACCTTCAGACTTAATGGTCACGTGACCCGACCCTCGACGGTGTGCGCCGGTGATGACGTTGTCCAGCAGGTAACCGAAACAAAACTATTGGGTTTCACTATAGATAGCGGACTACGGTGGGACGCGCACATCGATCAGCTGTGCGCCAAGCTGGGTAGCGCCTGCTACGCGCTAAAGCGCCTCGCGAGTACTGCGACCAGGGATGTCGTCAGGAGCTGCTACTTTGCCACAGTGCACGCTTATATCACATACGGTACCGAACTTTGGGCTGCGTCAGCAGAATGGCACAGGGTATTTGTACTCCAAAAGCGAGCAGTCCGGGCGATAGCAGGTGTCCCTAATGATACACCTGCACGCGAGTACTTTCGACAATTGCGCATACTAACATTACCCTCTTTGTTAATCCAACAAGTAGCGATATTTACCTATAATAATTGCCAAGACTTTAAAACAAAATCAACAAATCAAACTATAATCTGCGTAGTAATAAAAACGCGGGCCATTTTGCCCCAGTGCCGCACAAACTCGCGAAATCGAAACGGTCCGTGTACGTCCTCGGCCCTCTCATATACAGCAAGCTTCCGGACAGTATCAGGGGTGCACCTTCCGCTCGTGTATTTAAAGGGAAACTTAAACAATGGCTACTGCAGGCGCAATTTTATGATCTAAATGAATTGTTATATAATACATAATAATGTGTTACAATATACCGTTATAAGTACCTATAAAATGTATAAATTAATGTATGGAATTTTAAATATTTACAAAATGTAATAGTTATTCTAGTAGAATAATACGTAATATATTGACATTGACATGTATTAATAATCGGTATGTATTAACTGATGACCTGTAACGAACGTTACTAATAAATATTTTCTTTTCTTTTCTTTTCAGCCAATCTAGAAAATAGACATATGAAACATTGCAACATAGGACATGGATGGCACTTACTTACCTGATTCACTCCTAGTACTCGTAGCAAGCAGCCCAGCCGCTGCAACAAGTTAGCATGAAAATAATTATTTGAGTAAATTGTTCAAGTTTTGTGAGGAGAACTTTATATTAATGAGAAACCACAAGCAAATAAAGTAACTCCTCGTCAAAACGACATCGCCTTGTTGGCCGGCTGCAGCACTGGGTAGTGGGTGCCTGTGCCGGGGTCAGTATCGATCGACGCTGGCGCCGCAGTTCTTTTCCATCCATTGACGTCATAATCATTCTAATTATTACCCACTATTAGGTTCTAGAACAATCCAACTACTCTGTAGATTAGTCTTTACTCTTTACATTAACATGGTGAATTATAATAAAGTAAAAAATGTTTCAATGTAATCGGTTTCACTTTATGTGATGATGTATCAAAACTGGAAAAAAAATATGAAATTGATTTCCGCCAATGCTGTTTTCCGTAGATTTCTGACGTGAGACGGGTAAGTAGCACTGTAGTCTTCCTGAATCTTATGCTGAAATGGCTATGGATACGTAGTGACATTGTGCATCGATCGTTACTCATGGATCAATCGGTTCTCGACCACAATAATGTAAATAATCGAAGAGGGCGTGTATTTTTGACAACAGTTTTGTAAATAATAGCGGGCCGATGGGCAACCAAGGACTCTCAGTCTCCCGTCTCGCTTGCGCACACGTCGCCAAACAATAAAACTACCTCACCTGATCGTGCAACGTCGCCGGAGTCATTGACCCGTGAGCGGCCGATCCTGCATGGCGACAGGCTGCGCTCGCCCGTCTCACTCGCCCACGCGCGGCGGAGCACTAGCGCCGTCTCAGCTGCATGCGAGACGGGTCGGATGAGGCGCACCTATAGGGAGCGGGCACATGGAGGCGACCACCGCGGTTTCGAACTGTCCGGAACCAACTTCTAAGCGCAATGAGGCACAATGTTATGGAATAAAATAAGCGATCAAGCTAGTGTAATAATCGAGAGATTCAAGATATAGTTATCTATAGAATGGAACTTTGACCTTAGCTGTCTTAAACTTGCCACATGAACTCGGGTTTGCCTTGCCTCTGTTACCAATAAATTGGTTTCTTAACCGATACCTTTCAGACTTAACAAACTCCTCATTTCTTTGAGGTTGTTTCCATGTCCCGTTCTTAACAATATCCGCCATCGACTTTGAATGATCGCTGCATACCCTCGCAGCAGTCGCAGCCTCGCATCGGTTATCGACATAAAATTTGCGCCTGCTGCGTTCGCACATGTAGTTGGACTGTGTTATGGAATAACAAACTAAGCGACAAAATCGAAAAATAGGTTTAAATGCAGGTCGATTTAAAAATCTATGTAATCGACAAATTTTGTAGCTAAAACCCACGTCTAAAGCCACTTATAAGTAAAAATGTCGTAGGGCTGAGCGCTAATCAATTACGTTGAAAAGAATGGAGCGCCAGTTTATTTTACAAAATATGTAAATTTATATACTTTTTAAATGTTTAGGTACCTAAGCGAATTGAGCGCCTAAAATATGGCGTGCCTAAATGCAATATCGAATTAACTTCACATGAGGGTGTCGTTTTTTAGGGTTCCGTAGCCAAAATGGCAAAAACGGAACCCTTATAGATTCGTCATGTCCGTCTGTCCGTCTGTCCGTCTGTCACAGCCGATTTACTCGGAAACTATAAATGCTACAATAACGAAATTTGGTAAGGATATGTGATGTTTGAACCGCTACAGGATTATGATACTAAATTGTAAAAAAAAAACATTGGGGTGGGGGCCCTCCATACATGTAACTGAGGGATAGAAATTTTTTTTTAGTTGTATATAAGCGTGTGGGGTATTAATAGAAAGGTCTTTGAAAATAATATCAAAGTTTTTAAATCATATTTTTATTTAAGCAAATCGTTTCCGAGATATCAGCTCTCAAAGTCTGAAAAATGTGTCCCCCCCCCTCTATTTTTGAAACTACGCGATATAAAATTCTAAAAAATATATATGTTATGCACATTAATAAACTCTATCAACGATTTTTGGTTTGATTAAATTATCTCCTATAGATTTTGAGGTAGGTTAATTTAACTGTATTTTTTTAATAGTAAATTGATAATAGTACGGAACCCTTCGCGCGCGAGTCTGACTCGCACTTGGCCGGTTTTTATTTCATAAAAATATGCTAATAAATCCTTGGTTGAAGATAGTAACGCAGTGGTAAAAACAACAAAATTACTCGTGCTAAAACAGTGAAATTACAGATAAATATAGAATTTTACGACATGCTATACAGGGCGTCCCAAAGTTATGGGACATGAAGGAAAAGTACCTTAAATATCGTAGATAGTGTATTTTGCTGAAAGAAGACGTTATTTTGAAAATTTAGTAATAGTGCATTCAAAGTTTTTCAAAAATTTACTTGCTTCACCCGGAAATTGAACCAACTACATTTTTTTTCGAATGTTGAACCAAACTTTTTTGGTAATTCTTTTGGTTTTAGCACAGACAACATAACCTAAAGACGTAGCTTTAGACAATTATTTCATTTAAACCGATGCTGCCAAAAATGCTGAGGTGCGGGCGGCGTAACATGAGCTAACTGTGTTGTGATTCGTCGTTTCAAGGTCAATGGGGTGTAAAACAAAAATGTCCGCCGGTCGCTAGTGATTTCCGAATGTCGATAAAAGTATCGATGGTCACAATGTCTATCGCTTTTACAATTCGACATTTGTCAGTGACTTACCGACAAAACCGTAAATCCATATCCGTACTAATGCATACCATAAATGCGAAAGTATGTCTGTCAGTTTACTGAGTCTACACGCTTAAATCGCTGAACCAATTTAGATGAAATTTTGAATGGAGATTATTTAAGACCCGGGAAAGGACATACGATATTTCATTCATCATCATCATTATCATCATCATCCCCGTAGATGAAGATATATTATGATACTAGCTTCTACCCGCAACTTCTGGTGTGAAAAATAAAATACATTTTATATAAAAAAATATTTGTACCGTCTGTCTGCTGTGTCTTCATCTACACATTTAAACCGGTTTAGATGAAATGTGGAATGGAGATAGTTTAAGACCCGGGAAAGGACAAAATATAGTTATTTTATCATCATCATCCACGCAGACAACGTTGCGGTCAAATATTAATATCACAATATATCTTTTCTGAGACAATAAATAAAATATTTTTATAAAATATACTTTTATTTGTACAATCATTAACTCGTAGTTACAAAGTTACCAAAAAACTACCATTAAAATACGTTGTATATAAAATTCGTCTATTATTCGTTTTTGTTAATTTGAAATATTCCGGTTTAAAGTGTCGAGAACATATCACACTGCTAGGAGCAGGAAACCAATCATGTGACCGTTTTGTAGCGTTCATCCACATTTCTTTCATGTTTGGGCATTTAGAGAAGATACACAATATTATTTAACATAATAGTATTTTTGAAAATTATACTTCTACACTTTACACTAAACCAGAATTTATTTGAGGATAATTGAATACAATCGTAATATCTTATCGATAGTAAACAGACTGCAGGCATAGACATCACTAGTTCGGATACGGAGACTCCACCGCAGAGTCTGTTGCTTGGTACGATTGAGAATAAAGATTTTAATTTATCTTTAGTTACCTTATCGATAGTAAACAAACATACTCTACGGTCATCCCTAGTTCAGACGGCCTACCTGCTCGTTACGCTAGACAAGGAGGGAGTTATACTTCGTGCAAAGTATTAGAAAGAGACTTTGTAAAAAGACATCAACGAGTGCACTAGATTTTATGCTTAAACAATTTTTAATTTTAATTGAAATCTATAAAAAATTGCTCATTTGTGAAACGAAATACCATCTTTTTGCACACTAGATGTTTTTGTATTCTTGCCACACAATTTCACGCAACAGTAATGCATTTTGCATGACGTAAATCACGTTAAAACTTTCGTAATTATCTCATGAACGCCGGCCGCAGACTGAAGTTAGCAATGGAGGCGTGGCTCTAATATGGAGTGAATTCACCGTATGCGTGACAGAGGGGGTCGCCCGGCTATGCTACGTCTTGAGGTTATGTTGTCTGTGGGTTTTAGATACTATGTTTCTTAAGAAAATTTGTAATTTTGTTATCCATTCTTTCGAATAACATCATAAAATTACGAAAAAATTTTTTAACCTACTTTAAAGGTTCAATGCCTAAAAAAAGCTAGGTATTTTTTTTGTTTTTTTTTTAATGCAGTATTATTTAATTTTCAACATAAAATAAAGTCTTCTTTCAGCAAAATATCCTATCTACGAATTTAATAAATTCTATATTACATTTTTTTTAATATATGTATTTTCAAAACTACAATTCATGTACATAGATTAAATCTAACTAATCTACTTAACCTAACCTATATCTAAGATTGGCCCTTGTGGCATTGTACCGAGGATGCTGGCGGCATTTCCTCGCTGTATCGCAATACTGATGCGTTGTGCGAGGAAGTCGCCAGCTCTTCGGTCTTTAGTTACATCAACCAGACGTTTCGCGATCTCAGCAAACAATTTGCGTGCGCTGGGGCCCCAATGTTAATTCTATTATTTTAGCAAAATAGTGTAATTTTCTCATCAGTTTCCTAATTTTTCTGCGGTATAACTCGATTTTTTATGTGAGATGGGACAAGTTTTTAGGCATTAAAAAAGTATTTTGGCCCACATTATATTTACAATGTGGATGAATGTGTAGCGGTTTGTGACGTCGCCGAGTTCGTACTTAACAAAACAGCAGTGAGAATTTTACTGCAAAAAATTACAATAAAAAAAAAGGGTTATGACACTTAGCTAGTAGCTACCCGTTTTTATGAATGAAGACTTATGGTCGAGTAAAAAAAGCTGGAGGCGGGGGTAGAGCTTCGCTGGTGGACTGAGAGAGAAAAAGCCCCAACACCGTACTAAGGGTTTTTGCGGAGAGATGGGATGTTGAGGAGATAAATTTACTTTAATTTGTATCTTGAGTTTGGTTTATAAGAGCGGGCCTGTGAGTTCGTGAGTATTACCTGTTTTTTTTGTTATCGTGGAACTATCTGTGAGTCCCTATAATTGGCTTCCTGTTTCCAGTTTAAATTTTATTATTGTTTTTTTAGCCGTTGGTTCTCCAAATATGTAAAAATAAATAAAAAAAATAAAAATGAGGCAGGTTTTTTTTATTCCAACTTTTTAAATGGCTTTTTAAATGACTGTCATAGATGATCTATATGTGATGTTTTTCAAGCAAAGTACTATCTTGGCCGCTTTTCAATTAGGTTGCATTTTAACGTAGGTCAAACGCCGTTAAACTCATGGTAGGCAGCATTTTTAAAAGTCTGTTACGTGTCTATTACACAGTTCTGCCCCGCCATCTACCGGTGCGCCGCGCCACTGTTACAT
>JALPQI010000495.1:0-13430 GCA_025490895.1 Thaumatotibia leucotreta | reverse complement strand
AATTGCGTACGCCCCACGTTTTTATTTCAGTTTGTTAAAAGTTTCCGAGTAGGTAACGCTTAATCCACTGACATAGAGGCTAAACGTGCTTTCAGCATCCGACTGGGAAAACTACAGTGATAATAGTTTCACGTGAGTAATCTACAGAAAGTTGCATCTACGGTTAGTTATAACAAATTTTTATTTTCTAGTTTGTTGGTGCAGATAAAAACCGTTTTAACTTAAAACTTTTTTTTACTTATTTTATTTTTTATAGGTTACATTTTGGAAAGGTGTTTCGTCACATTGGTCGTTGTTTTCGATCGGGATTTCATGTTCTTCCAAATCCAAATCATGTTGCTTTAATAGAGATCCGTCATTAGAAGCATTCGTCGGAGTCGAGTTTTGTGTGGCAGAAGAAATTACGATATTTTTGTTCAAGTTGCCTATGGTTTTGTCACAGTTTCTAAAACATTCCGTCGTGGATGGAGACTGGTTGGTATTCCTGACCGAAGATGGAGGATTATAGGATCCGCATGATAATCTGGGTATTTTTTTGTTGCTATGTGGCTGAGGTTTGGCGGTTGGCATCAAATTCTGAGCCGGCGATATCACGGGATTATTTCCTGTGGCGTTAGCACCGGGCGGTCTGTTCGGGTTAATTTTGTGTGACACAACACTGGCACTGTTATCACTGCACTTTGCACACGTATTCGTATGTTCCAGTCTAGATATTTTTAAACGGTTTTTATTAACTTCACCGCGTATCAACTGTCGTCGATGCTTCAAATCTTGTGATCGATTTTTCGACCACTTCTACTGCAACCGAAATCAATAAAATTTGGAACTCTTATCAAGTCCCCATGACAATGCAATATTATAATATTTGTGTCCTTGTATCCTCAAAGCCTGATGCTGCAGACGTACTGCTTACCTTAACCGAGAGTGTTAGACACGTGAAAATGAAAGTATAGCATGTTTTGGCATAATCAAATACTAACAGCCTGATCTTGACTTCCAACTCCTCACTCCTGATGCTGCAGTACTGCTTACAATAACCGCAAGGTTTATCTTTTATCGATATCTTGATTTTAAAGAAGTCTTTAGATATTCAGTAGAAACATGGCGAATTTAATAATAACATCCAACTCCTCAAATCTGATACTCCAGTGTTACTGCCTGCCACAAACCGCTAGGTTTAGCGATATGTAGATTTGCAGTACTGCTTTAGATATTTGGTAGAAACATACGGATTTAATGATCATCATCATCATCATATCAGCTGAAAGACGTTCACTGGTGAATATAGGCCCCCCCAAAGATGCCACAAGGACCGGCCCTGTGCCACCCGCATCCATCGACCTTCACCAGGTCGCGAGTCACCTTGTGGGGGGCCTACCCACGCTGCGCCTTCCGGTACGTGACTGCCACTCGAAAACCTTACCGCCCCAACGGGCCATCGGTTCCACGCAATCCACGCGCGACGATTCCCGTCCACTTCAGTTTAGCGATTCGAAGAGCTATATCGGTTACTTTGGTTCTGGCCCTGCGGATGGTCTCATTTGTAATCCGATCTCGCAGAGAGACCTCTTAGCATAGGCCTCTCCATTGCTCTTAGGGTGACTTTGAGCCTACTTATGAGGTCCATTGTAAGCGACCACGGTTTAGTACCGTATGTCATTGCTGCGGCCCTCCGGCTGATAGACTCATAGGGTGACAGCGTGAGTGATTCGCGTAGGGCGAGCCGTCACGCCTGCGTGCCTCCAGCTGATAGGCTGACAGCGTTAGTAGATTGCGTAGGGCGAGCCGGTCGCATCTGCGGCCCTCCAGCTAATAGAATGACAGCCTGAGTGGTTCGCGTAGGGCGAGCCGTCGGGCCTGCGCCGCTCCGGCTAATAGACTCACAGCGTGAGTGGTTTGCGTAGGGCGGGTCGTCGGGCCTGCGGCCTCCAGCTGATAGAGTGACAGCGTGAGTGGTTCGTGTAGGGCGATCCGTCGGGCCTACGGCCCTCCAGCTGATAGAGTGACAGCGTGAGTGAATCGTGAAGGACGAGCCGTTAGGCCTGCGGCCCTCCAGCTGATAGTGAGACAGCGTGGAGTGGTTCGCGTAGGGCGAGCCGTCGGGCCTACGGCCCTCCAGCTGATAGAGTGACAGCGTGAGTGGTTCGCGTAGGGCGGGCCGTCGGGCCTGCGGCCCTCGAGATGATAGAGTGACAGTGTGAGCAAATCGCGAAGAGCGAGCCGTCGGGCCTGCGGCCCCTCCAGCTATTAGAGTGACAGCGTGAGTGGTTCGCGTAGTGCGAGCCGTCGGGCCTGCGGCCCTCCAGCTAATAGGGTGGACAGCGTGAGTGGTTCGAGTAGGGCGAACCGTCGGGCCTGCGGCCCTCCAGCTGATAGATTGACAGCGTGAGTGATTCGCGCAGGGCGAGCCGTCGGACCTGCGGCCCTCCAGCTGATAGAGTGATAGCGTGAGTGGTTCGTGTAGGGCGATCCGTCGGGCCTACGGCCCTCCAGCTGATAGAGTGACAGCGTGAGTGGTTCGCGGAGGGCGGGCCGTCGGGCCTGCGGCCCTCCAGCTGATAGAGTGACAGCGTGAGTGGTTCACGTAGGGCGAGCCGTCGGGCCTGCGGCCCTCCAGCTGATAGAGTGACAGCGTGAGCAAATCGCGAAGAGCGAGCCGTCGGGCCTGCGGCCCTCCAGCTAATAGAGTGACAGCGTGAGTGGTTCGCGAAGGGCGGGCCGTCGGGCTCCGGCCCTCCAGCTGATAGAGTGACAGCGTGAGTGGTTCACGTAGGGCGAGCCGTCGGGCCTGCGGCCCTCCAGCTGATAGAGTGACAGCGTGAGCAAATCGCGAAGAGCGAGCCGTCGGGCCTGCGGCCCTCCAGCTAATAGAGTGACAGCGTGAGTGGTTCGCGAAGGGCGGGCCGTCGGGCCTCCGGCCCTCCAGCTGATAGAGTGACAGCGTGAGTGGTTCACGTAGGGCGAGCCGTCGGGCCTGCGGCCCTCCAGCTGATAGAGTGACAGCGTGAGTGAATCGCGTAGGGCGAGCCGTCGGGCCTGCGGCAGCCCTCCAGCTGATAGAGTGACAGCGTGAGTGAATCGTGTAGGGCCAGCTGTCGGGCCTGCGGCCTTCCGGTTGATAGGCTGACAGCGCAGGTGGTTTGCGTAGGACGTGCACTCGGACCTGCGGTCCTCCAGTTGATATACAGAGAGTGTGAGTTTCTCGGATTCACGTTATGCGTGCCATAGTGCCGTCGGGCTTATGGCCCTCCGGTTGATAGTTTGCATGGATTGACCCTTTAGGATCTCGGTTTGCGTCGGATTGACCGACTCAGAGAATGAGTTTATATTTTATAGTCTCGAAATTCGACTTGTATAACAATTTTAACTTGAAATTCTCAATAAACCAAATTAATTGATATATTCCTTATTGTCAGATCTCTGTTATCTAAGGTACTTATTGTATGAATAACACGTCCATTTGAGATACTTCGGGTATTCAACCTTACATTAACCACGCCGAGCCTTTTGTTTTTATTTATCGATCGAGATATTAAATTTAAAAAAATGGTGTCGGATTTCTAAAAATATCTATTCAGCAGGGATTCGCCTCCTGTTACACATAAAATAATGTTCATTACGTTTACATATGCGTCGTGATTCGTGATGAAAGCGCGAGAGTATAAACGCTACTTAGCATGCATAATTGTATTACATATTACAAACAACATCGGTATAGTATCGGAAATTAACTTGACAATTGCACTAAAAACTTGAAAATAAAATAAGTAAAAAAAGTTTTAAGTTAAACGGTTTTTATTGCACCAAAAACTAGAAAATAAAAATTTGTTATAACTAACCGTAGATGCAACTTTCTGTATATTACTCACGTGAAACTACTATCACTGTAGTTTTCCCAAGTCGGATGCTGAAAGCCACGTTTAGCCTCTATGTCAGTGGATTAAGCGTTACCTAATCGGAAACTTTTACTAAACTAAAATAAAAACGTGGGGCGTTATTATGAAGAAAGAAACATACAAGTTCATAATATGTAATTGAAGCTTTAATTTTGCAATTAATCATCCATCTGTTCCATCACTTCCACAGAGGTAAATAGCTTTTATCAAGGCCAGAACAAAACTTATTACACTATTGCTGTCTTGATTTATATGTGTGTTCTTAAATAACTATAGTGACTTAATCACAATTGCGTACGCCCCACGTTTTATTTCAGTTTGGTAAAAGTTTCCGATTAGGTAACGCTTAATCCACTGACATAGAGGCTAAACGTGGCTTTCAGCATCCGACTTGGGAAAACTACAGTGATAGTAGTTTCACGTGAGTAATATACAGAAAGTTGCATCTACGGTTAGTTATAACAAATTTTTATTTTCTAGTTTTTGGTGCAATAAAAACCGTTTAACTTAAAACTTTTTTTACTTATTTTATCTCTTCTAGCTTCTTAATTTCGTTCAATACACCCGAAATTTTTGATTCGATTGGCAGTAAATACTTCTTTAACACTTTTTCTAAACTGTCTATGGTGGACTTAGCCATAGTATCGGAAATATTAATTATCTCGGCAAGCAACGATGCGAACCGTGCGCGCCCGACGTATCGCCGTTGACCTTACTCATCCATAATAGTAGATTACACACCAAGGGGTTAAAGCACTGTTTTATGTCACGGGCGCGACATTTAATCCTGAACGTAACGAAGGACTCCCAGGTTTACTCCCGAGAGGGAAGCGAGGGAATTAAGACCGAGTCCTGAGTGCAGTGAGGGATTCAAGCGCCCAAGACGCGCTGGGCTTGGCCAACTCGATTTTCGGGCGGTGCTTAAACATTTTGCTAAACGAAGTTAGACGTTATCGTCATAGCAATACAGTGAAATTACATTATAGCCCGACAGGTGATAATGACATTTCATACAATAGTATAACCTGCTTTTTGTCAAGGGATATAATAATGTCTTGCTTTTCGTGAGGTTTATACCTAATAAGTTTTGTTCTGGCCTTGATCAAAGCTATTTACCTCTGTAAGAATAAACGTAATGGACATTATTTTATATGTAACGAAAGGTTAATTACTGCTGAATAGTTATATTTAGAGATCCGACACTGAAACAAAAATATTATTAAATATCTCGATTGACAACTGAAAACCAAAGGCTGGTCGTGGCCCATGTAAACTTGAATGCCCGAAGTGACAACACTAGCGATGGGAGCAAAGATGTACTTTTCACTAGTGCTTAGTTAATGAGAATATTCTGCAACTTGCACATTGCTACTTTGATATAATATAATAAGGCATCATCATCATATCAGCCGAAGGATGTCCACTGCTGAACATAGGCCTCCCCTAAAGATTGCCACAATGACCGGCCCTGCGTCATCTGCATCCAGCGGACTCTTGCGACCTCCACTAGGTTATCAGTCCACCTCGTGAAGGGCCTGCCTTCCGGTATGTGGCCGCCGGTCGAGTACCTTTCCACCCCAACGGCCACCAGTTTTACATACAACATACTTACATCTGATTAAAACTATTATAGTGAGGATGGACTCGCTGCTGCCGTTGGAGAAGACGTCAGTGGGCTGGCTGTCGCTGCGCGGCGTGCTGCGCGCGCGCCTCGCGCTCGGGCTCTACTCGCGCCTCCCCGCGCGCGCCCCGCTCCGCGCCGCCGCGCGCCTCTACTGCCTCGCCCAGCCCGCCGCCGTCCTCCTCCAGATCACCTATCAGTTTACATATAATGGTGGCAACGTAAAGCCCTGGTCGGTCCTACCGAATATTGTTGCATACGTTTCGGCAGTCGTCATCTCGTGGGTGACCGGCGAAATGGATTGCTTTAACTACTGCAAAGTGATTGAGCGAGTAGACAGAGAGTTGGGGCTTTCTCACTTGCCTCTGTTGACCTCGGCCTCTAGACACATATTTATATTGATGGTTTCACATACAACAATTGTTAGTATTATATTCGTAACGACTGGGCCCTTATTGAGTTGGGTATTACTTTTGTCGTACATGATAGTTGGTGCGACGCTGACTGTAGATTGTATCATTAATGTTATTTCGTTGGACCTGCTGCGCTCGCGCCTGGCGCTACTGCGCCGGCGCCTGGACTCCGCCTTCGCGAACGATACCACGCCACGCTCTCAGGCCGAGACCATCAGAAACTGCTTCAAACTATACCAAATCATGATTGATGCTTTCAACGCTTCATTCTTCTGGCCCAAAATTATGGTGAGTAAATAGCAATGGTTACAGTGATTTTATGTATACGTAATTATTATCTATCTACGCGCATAATCATTATTGCTCTAAGGGTCCCTCTCAACTTAGCGTCTTTCACGTGTCATTCATTAACATCATCTATTGAACGCCTATGCAGCGCCGACACCACGTTTACGTTACAACACTCACCAATCCGTGGAGGACTGTCCACCCGCTAAGCTGCGGAAGTTCCTGAAATCGCTCGGAGTGGGGAAATCTCAGCAATGTTCCACAGGTGTTCCTGATTTGGATGCTATGAATTTGCATTTTAGCACCTCTCCGGTTCACCTTGACCCTTCGGTGAAGCAACGCACATTAGCTCTCCTGTCTAACTCCCAAGTTCCGGATATTCCGTTCTTTCATTTTGGCCAAATATCACCTCAAGAGGTCCTTTCTATCCTTAAATCTATCAAGACGAAAGCCGTTGGTGAGGATAGCCTTGGCTTGGATATGATTATGCTCGTGGCGGAAGTCATTTCTCCCTTTCTAGCTCAAATTGTAAACTTTTCTTTCTCTTCGAGTAGTTTCCCATCTTCTTGGAAACTTGCTAATGTTGTTCCTTTACCTAAAGTCTCTAATCCTACGTCCGTTTCCCATTATCGTCCCATTTCAATTCTTCCAATCCTCTCTAAAGTTATCGAACACTTTGTCCACAAACAACTGTCTTCTCTCCTAAATCAATATAAACTATTTAATCCCTGTCAATCTGGCTTCCGCCCCGGGCATAGTACTGTTTCGGCCCTGGTTAAAGTGACTGACGATATTCGGCTTAATATCGAAAATAAAGAGCTTACTATTTTGGTTTTGTTGGATTTCAGTAGTGCGTTCAACACCGTAGATTTTGAAATACTTCTTGCAATATTACGTAATTATAACCTGTCCACCTCGGTTCTTGCGTGGTTTCGAGATTATTTATTGGGAAGGCGTCAACGAATTAAAGTTGATGACCGTTATTCGTCCTGGAGTGATCTGACCGCGGGAGTCCCGCAGGGCGGGGTGTTATCTCCTTTGCTTTTCTCCTTGTTTATTGATGGGATCACAAAATCATTAGTTTCGTCTTACCACCTTTATGCTGACGACTTGCAAATCTATGCAGCGAAAAATAACAAGGCGCCTGGGGAGGACGGAATTACAGCTGAGCTTCTGAAGGCGGGTGGTAAACCGATCCTTACGGCCCTTCAGAAGTTGTTCAATTCCGTCTTATTGGAAGGGAGAACGCCCAGGGCATGGAACAGAGGTGTGGTGGTACTGTTCTTCAAAAAAGGTGACAACGCTTTATTGAAGAACTACCGACCCATCTCACTTCTGAGCCATGTCTATAAGCTGTTTTCAAGAGTCATTACGAATCGTCTTGCACGCAGGCTTGATGACTTCCAGCCTCCCGAACAAGCCTGTTTCCGAAGAGGCTTTAGTACCGTAGACCACATCCATACGCTTCGCCAGGTTATACAGAAGACCAAAGAATATAACCTGCCCCTTTGTTTAGCGTTTGTGGACTACAAGAAAGCCTTCGATTCGATCGAAACATGGGCAGTATTTCAGTCCCTCCAACGGTGCCAAGTCGACTACCGCTATATCGAGGTGTTGAAGTGTTTGTACGAGAGCGCCACAATGTCAGTCCGACTCCAAGACCAGAGCTCGACGCCTATTCTGCTGCAGCGGGAAGTTAGGCAAGGAGATGTCATCTCGCCTAAGCTGCACTAGAGGATGTCTTTAAGACTCTGGACTGGAGAAGGCTGGGTATCAACATAAACGGCGAGTACCTCACTCACCTTCGATTCGCTGACGATATAGAAGTCTTGGCTGAGACCTTGGAGGACTTGAGTACTATGCTCGTTGACCTCAGTAAAGCCTCCGAGCGAGTTGGTCTTAGGATGAACATGGATAAGACGAAAATCATGTCAAATTCCCATGTAGCACCAACTCCCGTAATAATCGGAGACTTTACACTCGAAGTTGTAGACGAATATGTATACCTAGGACAAACTATCCAGTTAGGTAGGTCCAACTTCGAGAAAGAGGTCAATCGTCGAATCCGACTCGGTTGGGCAGCGTTCGGGAAGCTACGACACATATTTTCGTCCAATATTCCGCAGTGTTTGAAGACGAAAGTCTTTAATCAGTGTGTGTTGCCAGTGATGACATACGGTACTGAAACGTGGCCGCTTACAATGGGCCTCATAAGAAGGCTCAAAGTCACCCAAAGGGCAATGGAGAGGGCTATGCTAGGAGTCTCTCTGCGTGATCGGATTAAAACTGAGACCATCCGCAGCAGAACCAAAGTAACCGAAAAAGCTCTCCGAATCGCTAAACTGAAGTGGCAGTGGGCGGGGCACATTGCGCGTAGAACCGATGGCCGTTGGGGCGGGAAGGTTCTTGAGTGGCGGCCACGTACCGGAAGACGTAGCGTGGGTAGGCCCCCCACAAGGTGGACCGATGACCTGGTGAAGGTCGCGGGAGTCCGCTGGATGCGGGTGGCGCAGGACCGGTCATTGTGGCAATCTTTGGGGGAGGCCTATGTTCAGCAGTGGACGTCTTTCGGCTGATGTGATGACCTTTTATTTATTGGCAAAACTATTGAACAAGACGCCAACATTCAGAAAACAAAAACGGTCATGTTTGTTTGGAATGAAAATTGACAATGTGTGTCGACGCGAGATTTGTCGCCGAAAATTGTTTTTCTTGTGTTAAATTGCAGGGTAAGTATTGGACGTTATTTTAAACAAATTAATAAAAGTTAATAAAGGTATGATATCGCTTAAAACAATGAAAATACGTCTCTGTTTGTATTTATTCGCAGTTCAGTGATAATTTGATTTGAGGTGGTGTCGTTTGCTTTTTTTCCGTCATGATTGTAACATATGTAACGAAATGTGTAACGTTACGGTCATGACCGATTATAAGGCGGAGATTACACTTTTTCAGAAATTCAATATCTTCTTAAGTAATTTAATTTCCTTAATGATATTACTATTTTGACATGTTTTTTGCCTGAAGTACTACATACACAAAATTATATATTGTGTTCTGAACTAAGCTTTATGTTGATCATGAATGTAACGTTCAGTCACGTATGTAATACTATGTAACGTACGTTACGATGTCATGAATGTAACTGTACAATTTTTTGCGACCGAACCCTAGTCTATTTTAGCAGCCGCTAAGCCAGGTCGCCGCTAGATAAGCTGACGAAATTATTGTTTTGGCTAAGACAAACAGCAAACATTGTTTTACATTTATCGTCACCATTTTTTTTATATTGACATATTCAATTTATAAATCGTCGGCTGAGAATGCAATTGTGCTATACGCCACTTGCCTTGGTTTACAGGAGAGCGAAATGAAACAAAAAAAAAAATTTCTTGAAATGTCTTATAATTTTGCAATATTTAACTTAACTGACACTTTAGTATATTAATTTACTATTTTTTGTTATATACAATTAATGTTTAACTTATTATAGTCATGAGATATAAGTAGTTTTACAATTGCCATATCCATTTTGGTAAGAAAATGTTTAACTTGCTATGTATGACATGACACAAAGTTATGGATGTGTCACAAAATATTAGTGCAATGTCAAGAAAGGTAGACATTAAAAAGCAATTGTTTATGCAAATAAAAGTTATTTTACGACTAGATTTATTTAAAGTCAAGACGATAATTTATCTCGAATATGAAGACATACTTATTCACGTGAATATGGTACCAATATTGATTCCCAATATTTATGTGAATAATTTTTTTACTTTCTTGTAAATATGTACCATCTAATAGGTGACCTTCTCTATTTTGTGAAATGATAAGCTTTTCAACGATATCTAGTGCTAATGTCGATATGAAAAAATATCGATGAGAACAGCTTATAATACGTTTACTAATAAATGACATATTAACGTTATTATTTCTTATCAACTAATAAAATTACAGTCTAACTACACGCTCTATAAATTAAAAGACATGTCATATAATATGTACCTCAGGAACAGTGACCGAGGCCTCCTGTGGCCAGGACTTAAATAGCATGGCATGGCAGGAAAGCAGGAGGTCGCTGGTTCGATTCCAGTCTTGGTCATTGGGGGTTCGGTCACTTTTTCTGTAGTATATTATGTCATTTCTTACAATTTATGGTTAGGTACTCGTAATTATAAATATTATGTAGGTATTTATACCACCAACTTATTAAGATAAAAGCTTGAAGTATGAATGACACAAATCATTATAAATCAAACCTACCTTCTTTATTGTCATTTATCGAAAGAGAGGGTAGGTAAAAAAAAGTATCGAATATTCGATACAATCAAATCGATTAATGGATTATGTCACAAAAATGTTGATCGGTTAGTCGCTTGGCACGCTGATAATATAGCTGTTAACCGTAAATTTGTGTCATGTCCGGACATGGCACAATATTGTAATCACTATGTATTGCGGTTCGAGGATATGGCACAAAAATATATGTTTTTTTTAAGTATAAAATAAGAATTTTTAAAAATCGATTACTGTTATAAACTACAAAAAAAAAATTCTATCAAGAACCATTAAAAACCGATTTTGCTTAAAAATGGATATGGCACAATTGCATTCTCACCCGACGAAATGCCTGTAATAACTATACAAAATAATGCCTGTTGCAGATATACTAAAAAAAAATACAAAAAGTTAGGTGTGTCACGAGATTTGAACCAGGAATCTTTTTCTCGGGGGGGGGTCACATAATTGTGAAGCTTACTGTACATATTGGGCTTTTTGGAGGTTTTTCTAAAATAACGGTTCCAGTCCCTGCTCTATACCTACCTAAATCTAGAGATACGATTTTTTTACGAGACCGTTTTTATTTTTGATTAATAGTACATATATAATGATCTGAAGTTTTCGTAACTGTGACTGAATTCGTTTTTTTTTTTACCGTTTGAGTTTCAAATTTTCGTATTGTCTTGAATGTTTTCTGATGTTTTTTTTGTAAGCATATTTAGTGTAGCATTTAAAAAGCTCAGTGATTTTGACATCGACTGTTTATACAGTGTGTAAGTCTAATACGGGCGATCAATTAAACCAAGCATAGGATTCATTAGTGTAATCATGGATTTCAAGGTTTTTTTTAAGTTATTCTTAATTATGACCCTACAGAATTTTTTTAATATTATCGGAGCAGCAATGTAGGTACGAACATTTGTTATTGTTGATATATGGCAGTTATGTCATCTGCTTTAGAAATTAGCTGTCAACGAGTGTTTAACTTGCGTATGTTGCTCTACATTGCGCGCCGAATTATTTTGTATGGAAAATTTTGTTGTTGTTGTTTTAAGTAAAAGTTATTTGAATGAACTTAATATATCGTAAACTAACACCCGTTAAGAGCTTCGCCTGTATTAGACTTACACCCTGTATCAGATGTACACAACTGACGCGTGACAACCCACCTCATTTCAATCAATAAAATGAAATAGAGACTGGTAGCTGCGACAAGAGACCTATTTCTCGAAAGCTTGTAACCTGTAATACAAGCGGAAGTCATTATCTAATAAATAGTGTTAAAAAGAAACTTCCGCTTGTATAACACGTTACAAGCTTTCGAGAAACAGGCTCTATGTCTCGAGTTGCTAATCGCACACAAGACGTGCTTGGGCCACTGGATTTTGCTATGATTTAGATGTTTTTATATGCATAAAGAAAGATAGGAGTATTTTTGGATAAAATAAATGTAAAAAACTAAACATCATTATAAATATAATTTATTGCAGAATAAAGTCTTAAGTGTACCCTAATGAAAACTGTATTTAACGTCATTCAGTGACAAAAAATCTTTTCATTTAATCGATTTATAAGAAATAAGATGTGCCCTATTTACATCATTTATTTACAGAATATGATTCCCTTTCCCAAACAATTATTTTAAAAACTGTTAAGTTAGCGGATTAGATGTTGACATAGACAACAGCGCCATCTTTCTCTTGTATTGTAAATTGTACAGTAAATAAAACTTTTGACTTTTAGTGAAGTAGGTAATTGTGATTTTATTTTATGATATTTAGTTTATCCAAGGAGGAAGTGGAACGACCTTTATTTAAAATATTGAAATTAGCTTTCGCTGCTACCTGTATAGCTGATACTGGTGCACATACCTTACCAACAAGAATTGTAAGTTGACGCTTTATACCATTTAATTACCTTGGGCTATCAGTAGCTAATACAGACCTACAGGCAGCCGGCCAGTGCGATCAGGAACCTTGAATAGCGTGGATCGAAGTCAACATTGTCAACATGGTTTCGGGAAAAAACTAATCTCAAAACCGTGTTCCTTATTTGCAACTCTTTTTGGGTGAGTTTTTTAGGGTTCCGTAGCAAAAATGGCAAAAACGGAACCCTTATAGATTCGTCATGTCCGTCTGTCCGTCTGTCCGTCTGTCACAGCCAATTTACTCGGAAACTATAAATGCTACAGTAACGAAATTTGGTAAGGATATGTGTTATATAAACCGCTACAGGAATGTGATACTAAATTGTAAAAAAAATCATTGGGGTGGGGGCCCTCCATACATGTAACTGAGGGATAGATTTTTTTTTTTAGTTGTACATAAGCGTGTGGGGTATTAATAGAAAGGTCTTTTGAAATTGAAAATGATATGTAGGTTTATACGTCACATTTTTATTTAAGCAAATCGTTTTCGAGATATCAGGTCTCAAAGTCTGAAAAATGTGTCCCCCCCCCCCTCTATTTTTTAAACTACGCAATATAAAATTCTGAAAAAAATATATGTTATGCACATTAATAAACTCTATCAACGATTTTTGGTTTGATAAAATTATCTCCTATAGTTTTTGAGGTAGGTTGATTTAACTGTATTTTTTTTAATAATAAATTGATAATGGTACGGAACCCTTTGCGCGCGAGTCCGGCTCGCACTTGGTACTGTGTGTAACTTTTAAAATAATCAGGTGAATATAACCGTGAGTATACAAAATAAATATTTAACTTCATAATTATCGTGATACGAAGTTACATTTTGTATAACAATTTTTAACAGTGAATAAAGGCGGCAAATTTTCTATGATCGATCAAACTGTCATCAAATTTAACCGCAGTCATTTCTCACAAACATTTTTTTCTGTAGCAAAAATGCCCTCTGAACCTTGATAGAGTTGCCCCAGAGCAAAAGTCCGTAATTGAGAGTGAACGAC
>JALPQI010000494.1:0-23866 GCA_025490895.1 Thaumatotibia leucotreta | reverse complement strand
TAAGCTCTATTAAGGCTTATGATGTGGTACCAGGCGACGATATATTTAACAGATTGATACATACATATAGATACTTAAATACACAAACAGCCATGACCAAGGAACAAATATATGTGATAAATAAATACACAAATAATGCCCTTTGTCGATTCGTACCCGGAAACTCTAGCTTCGTAGGCAGGGTCACTACCAACTAGGCTACAGAGGCTGACAAAATATCTATACCAAATATATATTTTTTTGTTTGTAATGAAAAGCGGCCAAGAGCATGTCAGACCATGCTCAGTGAAGGGTTTCGTAGTTGGTATTTTTAAAGAATTCTAAAAGCCCACTATTCACAATTTTTTAAGATAGAGCAAATAAAAAAATATATCCCTACTATACGAGTAGGGGACCTCCCCAGAATCTTCCTATCAGATTTTTTTTTAAATTCTGTATTCCGTCGTAAAGAGCTGTGGACAGACAGACGGACAGACGGACAATGGACATGGCGAAACTATAAGGGTTCAGTGTTTACTACGGAACCCTAAAACGAATACATTTTAAAATAAATATAACTTTCACAAATATCTTAGCCGTGTGGTAACGGCAGTAAAGATGCATTTGTAACCACCCCAGCTCTTCCCGTGGGTGTCGTAAAAGTCGGATAAGGGATTGAAGTGTCACTGACCATTAATTTGTAGAAGATTGATGATAACCAGCAGCATCATAATTGTGGACATACTACTGCGATCGCCAACCAGCTTGCCCAGTGTGGCGATTATAGGCATACCTTCAAATGCGTCCATGCGCAATTTTTATTTATTTTTATTTCTTTCTTTATTTCGGATAGGTATCCATAGCGTGTTAGTAACAATGACAACTTAAAATACTTATAAATACGTTAATTAGTAGACACAAAAACAAACTTACACACTATAACACATATTCCACGGGACTTTTTACCTGCTCCACCCAAAACATAAGTATGGGGCAGTCAAACCTTGCCGCTATGGCACTCAGGATGCCGTTAGAACTAATGCGCATAGGCTAAGGAGAGACCGCTATCCAGTAGTCCACTAATATAGCCTGATGATGTTTGTATTATATAAATATCATAACATGCAGCGTGGGTAGGCCCTCACAAGGTAGACTGATAGCCTGGTGTAATAAATATACATTTTTAGGGTTCCGTAGCCAAAGTGGCAAAAACGGAACCCTTATAGTTTCGCCATGTCCGTCTGTCCGTCTGTCCGTATGTCCGTCTGTCTGTCTGTCCGTCTGTCCATCTGTCCGTCTGTCCGCAGCATAGCTCAGTGGTGGTACAAGTATACATATTAAATGGCAACGTAGTATAAAGTATACATATTAAAAAAAATCTAGTTTTTATTGTACCACTTTGGTACAATAAAAACTAGATTTTTTTTTCCGGTACCTCCCCAACTGGTGAAGTGGGGATGATTTTTTTATTTGATATAATCCTATAGTGTGGAGTATCATTGAATAGGTCTCTTAAAAATAATAAGGGTCTTAAAAGAAAGTCAATATTTCCGGAGATAATTGCTCTTGGCCGGTTTTGGATTTCGGGATTCTTCTTCTGTGTTTACAATTGATGTTGCATAAAATGATCATATGTCGTAAAGAATGAAAATTTGTGTAGTCTACAGTCTACACATGTAGTCCGAAATGAAAGTATGAATGCAATTTTTTACGCATGCGTATCTCCTACCAATATAAAGTAGCATAGTTAAAGTTGCGATACAATACCGAAATTTTGTGGAATTGATTAAGAGATTATTCAGATTGTCAATATAACATATTTATTATCGAGGAACCTCTAAGATTAAATCCGCCGCGCTGCCCTAAATTGTGGGGCACGTTTTGAGCGTTGATTGGGTACCCTTCCTTACTACTCTTCCAAGATTAATGATAAACAAAACCGCATAATAGTACCTAGCGCCATTCGTATAAATACCGATCGTTTTTTTCTTGAACATTCATTGTCACAGCGAGCTTGCGATGGCGTACAGTAGCAAATTATTGTTGTTACTCGCCTGTGTTTCGCTGTGCGTAACTCAGAACACGCAAGATGCAAAAGAATCGAGGATAGTGCACACCTCACAAGGGCCCGTGAAGGGATACAAGACTGACGATATTTACTATTTCTATGGGATCCCATATGCCAGTGCGCCTACTGGGACACGCAGATTTACTGTGAGTTTTTTATTTCTGTATATGTTACGAGTCTAATGTGTATGTATTTGTGAAGCCAATTCGGTGTTTTATTGAATTATCTATCCAACTATACCATATATTTATAATCTATTTTTATTTTAAACTTTACAGGCTACACTTATTTGAAATCGTATGTTAATATAATTATTTTAAGGTTCACGTTAAATATTGAGGCAATATATTAAAATACATATAAAATCGGTAAATAGAACGATAGGTTAAAAACCTTTACATGTAAATTGGGAAAAAATTGAGTAGCATTAAAACAAAATAATCGGGAATGTTTACAAATATAATTTATTACCTTCATATTGTATTTAGCCATTAAATTACTGGTGCTATTCCTTTTTTATTTATTTTTGACCATTCTTTTTGTGGATTTTAGTAATTTCTGAATTTATTTTATTAATTCGCATAGTTTCTAGTTATTAGTCCTCTGTGTGGTGCATTAATACAATATAATTACTATATTAATATGTAGTAGGTACAATAATTCTCCTCTATACATATTTGAAATGAATTCAAATAAAAATCATAATTTGTTTCGTGTATATACAACTAGATTTGTTAAGACAAAATTAATCGTTGTAAGTTTAACTATTTTAAGCGACCAATAGCTTAATGGGTTAAACCAAGTTGGTTGAAATAAAGAAACATATAAATAAAAGGCCTGTATTAACCCTTGACTACCTACGTCCTGTTTGTATCACACAACCACCTACCTGCGGTCCTGGAGACCGCTTCTTCTTATGGGACCTGATTTATTTACTTTGGCGTGACTGAAGGGGGTTTAAATATAGTAAATATACTTTAAATAGTTTCAGGCATTTATTAACCAACAAGAATACAAAAATAATCAACATTTTGTATTTCAAACTTAACATATTTATTAACTTGTTGTATTTTCGATTACAAAACTTAGTATCCTTCAGGGTATGAGATCACAAAATAAAGAAACATAATATAAAGCTTTTCATTATAAAAAAATAAAATTGAGCAATCAAAAATGCTATTAAACTATCTAATTTGATTACAAATAAGATATTTTTGTAAAATTACATGCTTTAGAAATAACCATTTTTGTCTGCCGTCGACACACAATTTGTTCGAACATTCACATTCAAAACAAGTTTCTAGTCCCGTGGAAGACGCTGATTATTTGCACGACGCTCTAAATAGGATTTCACTATTTTTTTGGCCAGTTTCTTCATATTTTTAACCTTTTTTCAAAACTGTGTTCAAAATTTAAATAACACAACCACCTACGTGCGGTCACTGAGACACCTAAAAATGTATCGTAACCACCTACATGCGGTCTCACGGACCGCTGATGCTACTTTATTACTCACAAAATCCAAATGAGTGCACGTCTGAACGAGTCGACAGCATGGCCAGCACTGCGGAGGTGCTGGGCAAAGGTACAAGGTCACAGAGGCATGAGCGATGTACTGGCGTTCAGTTATTGTCAATTTTGAATAATCCAGTGTCTGTGAGACCGCACGTAGGTGGTTAAGGGTTAAAAATCAAAGTGAGACCTACTATGAAAAGCCATCTATAGCGTCTGCATCAGAAACTCGACTCCTTCTCCTTCCGGAATGAATCCCGAAACAATTGTGTTAAATGACACATTTGTCGAAAATATTCAAATTAATACCTATTTTAATTTCAGGCACCGCTTCCAGGACCAGTATGGATGAATCCACTAGAAGCAGTCAATGATAAGATCATTTGCCCACAAGGAATTGTTCCAGGCTTCGGTTTCGAAATTATGGACATGCGAGAAGACTGTCTAGTAGCTAACGTTTATGTACCTGATACAGAGGAGACCAACCTTCCTGTCGTCGTCTACGTTCACGGAGGAGCGTACCATATAGGAGTAGGAATTATAGGGACACCGAGTCCTTTAGTACGCACCAAAAAAGTAATAGCTGTCACTTTCAACTACCGGTTGGGAGCGCACGGATTTCTTTGTTTGGGTACAGAAAATGCGCCTGGTAATGCAGGTATGAAAGATCAAGTCGCATTACTTCGATGGGTTCAGAAAAACATCGCAAATTTTGGAGGAAATCCCAGTGAAGTCACTATTGCTGGAAACAGCGCTGGCTCATCAGCGGTAGATCTGCTGATGCTCTCAAAAATGACCCAAGGACTTTATAATAAAGTAATACCTGAGAGTGGTGCAAGTCTATCTACTTGGAGCGTTCAACTCGATCCCGTTCAGAATGCGAAGGACTTTGCTAAACAACTTAACTTCAGTAACGTTGACGATCTGAAGAGTTTAGACGAATTTTACTCAACTTTGTCATATGAGACTATGATGTCAGATAATTTTTCAGAGAGAAAAGACTCCAATTTCCTTTTTTCACCTTGTATCGAGCGTGATACTGGAGTCGAAATGTTCCTTGATGATACTCCACTTAATATTCTAGCACAAGGAAAATACAGAAAAGTACCTGTGTTATACGGATTCGCTAATATGGAAGGTATGTTTCGAGTCCCACTATTTGAACAGTGGAAAGAGGCAATGAATGAAAAGTTTTCAGACTTTTTGCCAGCGGATTTAGTATTTAAAAATGACGAAGAAAAGGAACGTATCGCACAAGAAATCAAAGAGTTTTATTTTGGAAATGAACGCATATCGGAAGAGAATATCCAAGGGTATATCGATTATTTCACTGACGTCATATTTGCATTTGGTCATTTGAGATCAGTAAAACTGCAAGTGGAAGCTGGTAGTGACTCAATATATCTGTATGAATATTCGTATTTCAGGCCGTACCCTGATGGTATTAATATTCCTGAATACGTTAAAAAAATTGAAGGTGCCAACCATTGTGCCCAGTCTTATAATGTACTAGATGTCAGTGTGTTTATCATAGACTATGGCCCTGAATCAGATGATCACAAGAAATTTAAAAATACTATAATTGAGCTGTGGATAAACTTTATCACCACCGGGTAAGTAAAATTAATTTATGTATGCGAACCTAATTAATAATGATGTTGTTATTTTACGTTAGTTACGTAAGTTAATATAAGGTCCTAATTTATTAGTTGCAGATATCTTAACACATGATACTTTACATTAAAATAATTAACTTTAAATATAAATTAAGAAATCTTTTCATGTAACTTTTTTGATTTCATTTTCCTAACAAAAAAGTTAATTATAATTTCGTCTAAAAAAAATCATCATGTGCATTATCACATGTCACAATAACACTGTCTGTCGTGTCATCAAGAAACAATCTAATGGAAAATAACATGACATTGACAATCAAGTATTTAATTTATCGACGTGAAGTGGCCAGTTCCAGTTAAGTTGTAGGTAAAAAAGGTACGAGAATCTGTTCAAAGAGTTTTCATTTAATAATAACATAAACAGGGTGTCTTTACGTAGCAAATTTGTTTTTCCGTTTTCTCCAAAAAAGCATCGTAAAAGCTATAATGTTTCACGGTTTAATATACTTTAGAGACCAAGTACTATCAGCTGTAAAAATATCTGCATCTAATAAATTAGGACCTTATATACTTACTTGGAATTTCAGGTATTTCGTTATAGTTGTTGAATAATGTTCACAACTTGTCGTATCGTATGGCGTAGTTAACAACGTAGTTTACAGATAATATAATTGAGAAAATAATGAATTTATTTTGCTACGACCTATAAAGAAATGGCTGCTACATAGCGCTTATGATGTAGGTCTCACTTTTGCTGAAACAAAGATTTTTGACGCATAGCCTTGTTCTAGTATGATGTTTTTGAGTGTTTTTGGATGATTGACCCCCCCATTTGCTCCATATTAAGTAGTCACATATCTCATTAAATATCTGTATGATTTCTGTATATTATATAATATTTGTACATAATTATTATTTATATTATGTTCGAATTATTGCATAAATCATTTTTGTAACATGCAATAGCATACGCGTCGGTAATAGGAGAGACTTATTTAATATTATAGGAAATAAGGGCCAGCAGTTAATGAAAGATGGCTTCCAGTACCTACAGGGTATACGCAACTGAAAACTACCCACAAACATGATACCTCCCCTCTTGATATCACCAGTTCCACTTTAACACCATGGTAGGCTTAAGAATATAACAAAACCCGCCATTATACTTAACCAATGCTCATTAAAGTAACTAAGACTTCAAAAATAGCAATTTTAATAAGCTTTTTTTGTCAGCCTTCGTAGCCTAGTTGGTAGTGACCCTGCTTACGAATCTGGAGGTTCTGGGTTCGAATCCCGGCGAGGGCATTATTTGTGTATTTATTTATCACAAATATATGTTCATTGGTCATGGCTGTCTATGTATTTAAGTATCTATATGTATCTATCTATTATATATATCGTCGCCTGGTACCCACATCACAAGCCTTAATTGAGCTTACCATGGGACTAGGTCGATTTGTGTCAAGATGTCCCAAGATATTATTTATTTATTTATTTAGATACTAAACGCGTAAGTAGGTACAAAGAAATTACGGACCTTAATGGTAACGAAGTAAGGTTTAATTCTTATACTAAATAATAACTAGGACATAAAGGACTACTTGCACTTGTAATGTACTATTTCGTTATGGTAACCGAATACAAACACAATCAAACAATCCCAATATTAATGATTACTTAAGTTATGGAAGTTCATTCTATTTTTTTTTTTCAGTAAGCCAGTACTGGATCAGATCTTCCGTAAAGGGATCCCGTAACTAAAGCGTCTTCATTAGTATTTTCTTTTTCATTAATTCTATCTATTCTTATATTTTTCAGTAAACCAGTACCTGAGAGATCAGATCTTCCGACTTGGCCACCAGCTGGTGCTAACGGGTCTCCCTATATGGACCTCGGGAACGAGATCAAACTCAAAGGGCCTCTCTTGGAGAATCGTACTCGCTTCTGGCTCGACATTTACGAGCAATTCTACAGGTCGCCAGTGGCGCCGCCTAACCCTGAAGGAAGAACTGAACTTTAAAACCTAAAACATAAGGAGGAACATGTATTAGATATTCGTTTTTTATTTTTCCATTAATATTAATCTACGTAACTCAAGTATTTGATTAAACTTGATGTCATGGTATTAATCCGTATGTAAGTATGTCTTCTGTAATACAAAAGAAAGTTATATTTTAAAACCACATTGTTTAGTTTGATGTTTCATTAAATTTTGTATACCTGTTGCTGACAGCTAGATTTCGCAAGAAATTGACCTCAAAATGCCCGCTTTTGTGCGACGTATTACTTCTCATAAAAAATTTAAATTTAAAAGGAAACAAAACAACTTGTGAAAAAAGGAAGTATTAAATTTGTTTGTTCACAATTGTTGGACCCATTTTTTTAATTCATAAGCGGTTATCTCCGAATATATTGACTTCAAAAAAAACTTTCAGTAAGAAACATTATCCTTGAAAGACCCATTAGACAATACTCCACTTTATAGGATTAAGTACAGCCATATTACAAAAAAATAAAAAATAAAAGTCCCCGCTTTACTACTGGGACAGGTATTCGAAAAGTATTTTATTCTACCACTTTGTCGGTGTGATTAATGTTTATAACTATACCATGTTGCAAATTTTTGGTAAAATCTTCCTCTGAGCTATGGTGCGGTCTGAGTCTGACAGATAGACGGACAGACTGCCATGGCGAAACTATAGTTTAGTACGGAACCCTAATAAGAAGTGATGATTTATAATCCTTCCTCCACTCATTCCTTCATTTACCTAACATAATTATAGTCTTCACAAGTTCTGAACCTTTTAATTGTCAGTTCTCATTTTGTTGATCCTGAAAAATTTGCTTGTTGAGAATCCATCGAAGCCAGGTGAATATAATACTTCGAAAATGAAAAGAGCTAGGCTACAACATAGGGGTGAACGATATGAAGTGTTAAAATATTATCGAACCGGGTTACTCACGTATTTAAGTCGATGAGTGCTCGACATGTTTCAAGCCGTTAAGAGGGTCCTCGTCCGGAGCACCCTCGGACAAAGCCCGACGCGTAAGCGTACGGACAGTAACCCACTCGCTCAGAGCCGTTGGCGTCGTTTGTTACTCTCCACAAGGCCTGAACCAGCTCCATTTCTAGTGACGACGTGTGCTTATCATGAACTTTGTGTACCTAAATGGCAATTACATTTTATAACATGAACTTCTTTTGTGAAAGTTGAACGACTTTTTCCATTCTAAGGGTCTCTAAACCCATCCGTCGTGCTTCGAAAACATAAGACCTGCCTGTGATGACTCAAGCTCAATCTTTACAGAGTATGAGATCACTACTTTGTCCCGCCACTAATAAGACTCCGCATGAGATAATATTTAACCACTGTCGATGATCTTCGTGGAGACAATCCATGCCTCCATGGTTACAACCTTGAAAAGTGCTCCTTAAAAAATTCGGTCATGCAAGTATACATGATTCTCTTGTAGAAGAAGTCGATACGTTAGAAGTAAATCCTATCCGTTCAGTGAGTTTGTCAAATGTCAAAGAACTTATTGTGTCTAACCATCACCTGACTCCCATTGGTACTAGTGAATTCACACTGACTGAGCCTAATAAGGCAAACGAGGGAACTAGTTTCTCAGACTGTCTCGGAGATAATTTGGATGATCTCAATTTGGACATCAGCGAAGCTCTAGCAGACCCCGCCCTGCCTCCTGACCCACTGCCTGAATCTACCCAAAACGATGAAGCTCCTGATGTGTCGCCGGAGCCTCTTCCGTTTCCTGCTGTCCTAACTGTACCGCGGCGCTTGGGACGAGACCGACTCCCCCCTGCCCACTTGTCCGTACTTGTCCTATAAGGACTAAGGAGGGAAAAATGTCATGTTGACTTTGTCAATTTGTCGTTGAATCCATTGTTTGTCGTTTCAATAAAACCTAAGATTTTGGTTTACTCTTATTTATTACTTGTAAAAAATTCTAAGTTGTGTACAAACCATGTACAGTTTTATACCAGTACCTGTTAGAATAATAGGCCCTAAAACATACTCGCGTTTGAATGGCTCTCATTATATACGATTGCATTAACTACCATTTCATTTTTTTTTACTGCTCTATTTACTGTTCTTGTAGATATTCAAATCAGCAGGCCTACGAGTAGTTTGGTGATGCCTCAACCTTTTATCGCTTATTGTCGCGGATGTCACATTCTAAAGACAAGCACAATATAACATATATTTCTTAAATGAACGTGAGGTCTCAAAGTGTTAGTGTAATCATTTGTTAGATGTCCAACTGCATTATGAGAATGTACGAGTAATCATGACATAACATTGAAATACCTACCAAGTTTTCTTGATTAAAAATATTCTTGTGTTTATCCATAGTCATAATCATTTATTTGCGTAAAATAAGAGTAGTTTACAACGTTGTTAAAATAATATCAGAAGTCCTTCTATTTAGCCACCCATCCAGCATGCATGGTAGACTTACATCTAACTTAACCTTTTATACCACGTCGGTGGCAAACAAGCATACGGCCCGCCTGATGGAAAGCAGTCACCGTAGCCTATGGGCGCCTGCAACCCCAGGGGTGTCACATGCGCGTTGCCGACCCAATAAGAACTTGTACACTCCTCTTTTGAAGAACCCCATACTGTAGTCCAACGGGAAAACCTCGGCAGGGAGCTCATTCCACAGACGGACCGTCCGCGGGAGGAAGTTCCTCTGAAACCGCACGGTGCGCGACCATTTAGGTTGCAAGGTGTGAGGATGAGCGCCCAGTCGGTGGCGAGCGGTGCGATGATGAAAAGTGGACGTTGGCATCATGTCGAACAGTTCTTCAGAGCACAACCCATTGTACAGACGATAGAACACACATAAGGAGGCGAAGTCTCTCCTTAGACTTAAGGGTTCAATACCGTCTGTGACTCTGGGATCGTCGACTATTCGGACAGCTCGTGTCTGAACCGAGTCAAAGGGTGCAAGCTGGTATACAGTAACCTAAATACATAATTATGAATAATTAGTAGGTACTTACATTAATTTCCAGTACCTACATATAAGTCAAAAATATATATATATTCATTTATTTATATATATTTATTTATTTATGTCTGCTTTGTAGAAATTCTTTAACAGAATAAAATGTCGATGACAGCAACCATTTCAAAAGTTTATTTTTGAATATTCTATATGGCAGTTCTTCTATGTCATCTGGTAAATCATTACAAACAGAGGTGGACCAGAATCTCATAGCAAATGGGGAAATACAATATTGTAGAGAGTAATACTGAGGAAATGAGACAGAACAGTATTGATACTGTGTATTTTTTTACTGTAACAAAGCATGAAGTTAAGATTCGATGAATTTGTATTTGAAATGTTTGTAAGTTGCTAGGGTAACGGGATAATAAATAAAATATAAAGCATAATGTTTTTTCTCACAAATGTATTTATAATTTGTATAAAGAAATTACTTCAAAAATCGTCGAATACTACAAAATCATAGGCATCACAAATTCGTTGATTAATTATAGTTGCCATCAGTTATAATTCGACGGACGTTAGTGCCCTGATACCTTTAAGTATTAAGTTGCATTCATCCTAGGAAAAATATACCTATGCCTAAAAATACCAAAACGGTTCGTTCCAACTTACCAAATGACTCCACTGCATGGTTTCAAATAAAGATTGTGTTTGATATTCACCTTATTCGCCTATATTATTATAACAAATACATTATTATTACTATTCGCTTAAGATCTAAGCGGCGTTCTCGACATTTTCATCAGATAACAATCGTTGAAGACGCATTACAAAATGTAAACAACGGTAAACAAACCATTTGATACAACCTATCAGTCGACTGTTGCCATATGAAAACCTCTATTTTTTACTTTTAAAAATGCCATGAGATTCTGGTTTACCTATACTTATACACATACAATAGCTATTTTTCTTGAAAGTATAGTGGTTCTTTGCTTTTTATTGACAACAAGCCTATTAACATTTCTGGTGTTCCTTGGATACACTTTATTGGCTGTGTTAAATATGTTTGTATTTAATTTAACAAATTTACTCACTTCAAATATGTATAGACCAGGTAGTGGAAGGATATTCAGTTCTAAAAATAATGGCTTACTAGGAGTTAACGCGCATACACCAGATATAGCTCGAATGCATTTCTTTTAGCAAATGAAAGCTTGTTAAATATCGGTTCCATTACCCCACAATACCAGGCCATAACGCACAACTGATACAACATAGCTATGATAGGCAGTTAACACTGTAAGTCAAGTTTTAACTACAACTTGAGTTCATAATAGTACTGGTAAAATAGAAAATAAATGACTGATACAATTTTTTTATTAAGTTTATTTTCAAAGTTCAGTTCTTGTTTCAGGGATAAGCGGTGCCACTGCACAGTAGATTATTTTCGCTTTTTTGCGGACACGCTGTATAGTAAACGCCCTTAGGTGCTAAAACGGTAGGCCTTATTAAAATACAAAAATGAGCGTCGGTACCACATTTTTTATGCGGCTGGTTTTGGAGATATAAATTAATATTGCACGAGGTCAATGACCTCACGAAAACTTTAGTTATTTTTAATTATTAAACTAAAGGAATTGAATCCGAACTTTTTTGTGGAACCAGTTACTTATTAAAAAACATACATAAATTAAATGCAAATATAGCTATATCTACTCAAAACTTAGAGTAATTAAAGATTTCGTAAATATTACAAATCTTTTTTTTTCTCGGTCGTTCCTTGAGTGTAGCGTTAGGTTTTACGGTAGAGTAGTGCAGAATATGGCTCTTAATAACACTTTAAAAAATCACGTATTAATATTACAGAACCTTAGAGATAAGTTATTTCTAAGGTTTTCATAATTTCCTATGGTAATAGGGTTGTCTATTATGTAAAACGGCACATGTTAAGGGTAATTCACAAAAAGTGAAAAATAATTCGACAACTCAAGCACAATCATTTAAACAATTAATTTTAACAAGATGAAAATTGGTGAAGTGTCAGTGACGAATAAGAATGTGCAAAAATCGTTTGTAGCTACTTTAAGAAAGATGCATACTTAAATAATTTTTAATTAATTTCATCATCATCATCAGTATCAGCCAAAAGTCGTCCACTGCTGATTTATATATCTTCATCTTCGTTGTCACTCTGTAAATAAATTTCTTCTGAGCTCATAGCAATGTCTTCCGAGACAGTTTCGTGCAAGTAGTCATGAATAATTACATGGTCACTTGTTGGGCTTAGTAACGACAACGCATTTCCGGGTAGGGCTAACAGTTTTTTCGTCTTTTGTTGAGTTGTTGACACATACGAAAGAAGGGGGTCAGAAGACTCTAAGGCGCGGTGGAATAGGTCGAGTATTGTTGTTTTCCGATCTAATGTGTGGTGTTCACGGTCGTATCGCCAAAATTTATTCCGTGATTCACCAGCCTGTTCCGACACCCCCGCTTCTCCAGTCATTATAATGGGTATAGGGTTTTAGCAAAAGCTTAACGAGGGCGGACCCCTTCCCAATACCGTATGATGACCTTCATCGAAAAATCAGTATAACCAGTTAAAATTCCACTGATTTCAGAAAGAAATGTATGTATGTATGTATTGTATGTATATATAACTTCATTGCATAAACAAGTTTACAGAGAGTAAAAAAAAAAACAAAACAACAGTAAATTTAAGAATATGTACAAAGGCGGACACAGGTCTTATCCCTCACAAGGATCTCTTCCAGCTAACCCTTGATAATATATAAAAGGATATACAAAACAAAAATAAAGTGAGAGGCAAACTAATACTGTGTGCACTTAATTTAAATGAGCCAAAAGTAAAAATTTACAACATACCAAATCAAAATCACTAAACAAATACGCATCACCTATACATTTGTATAACACTAATAATATAAATAATGTATCATAGTGAAAAACTACAAGACAACTTAAAGTTATATTTAAAACCCGATTAAGACCCGTTTGTCTTGTCTTTAAAATATGAGTGATAATCGTGAAAGTTTAAATCAATAAACTTATAGTTAATTTCCCATCAAACACGATAACACCCAAAAACAACGAAATATAAAATAAACCAGCAATAAAAACTTGTTACTTATGAAAATGAAATTGTTCACGAAACGTCTATAAATATCGAAACGGTATTAATATCTATTGTGGAGGCACAATAATTTTGTTTTGAATAAGAAGTGACAACCCTGGTCAGAAAATTAAAAAATCGTAACTCGAAGGTTCCGCGTTATATGTGTTTCGTTTTTTTTGTGATGATGCCTCATGTTATGCTTAATAGGATGCCAAAAAAATAAAATGCTAATTTTAATAAACTTTGAAGAAAAAAAATGTTTGTTATATAACAGAAATTATTAAATAGCCCGCAAAATAATGTTCTTTTTTTGCTGATTTTTAGATTAATTCATAGTAAATGATGCATGCAAAGAACTGTGTTGCAATGAACTTTAAATATTATGTACAAACGGAGTTAGGTCATTTCTATGGTTTTGGAGGGTCGATTTTTGGAGTTTGACTAAATAATTAATAACTCCAAAAATAAATTGAATAAAAAAATATCGTTAAGAAGGGTGCTTTTTTGCAACAATTCTAATCGATTTGGAAGATAAACACAGCATGTCCGCAAAATAGCCAAAATAATCCATCGTGCACTGGCGACCTGTAGAATCGCTCGTAAATGTCGAGCCAGAAGCGAGTACGATTCTCCAAGAGAGGCCCTTTGAGTTTGATCTCGTTCCCGAGGTCCATATAGGGAGACCCGTTAGCACCAGCTGGTGGCCAAGACGGAAGATCTGATCCCTCAGGTACTGGTTTACTGAAAAATATAAGAATAGATGAAATTAATGAAAAAGGAAATACTAATAAAGAAGCTTTAACGGGATCCCATGTGATGTGAGCATATGACCCTGTAACCATTATTTTTTCTCTCACACACACATCATATGATCAGAATTTTTCCTTCCATTGCTGAAAATAAGCCTCTCTTTTTGCCTATTTTTTTGCCTTTTTGCATATTTGCGTATAAACGTATTAGAAGACAAAAATATACATAATCGCCATGCTGGCCAAGCAGATTGGTGATCGCAGTAGTATTTTCAATAAATAAAAAGTTAGTGACACTTAATTCCATAGTATTTTACGACACCCACGGGAAGAGTTGAAGTGGTGACAAGAGACTTAATAATTACCTTACTCAATATTTAATCTCGGCCAGAATAAATCTTTAATTTACTATCACCGCAAACTACACTATTTCATTATAAATATTAGATGTCATATACCAAAGAAAAATGACCAAGATCACCTATGTCCGAGGTGGGGATCGAACCCACGTACTCAGCTTTCGCGGCTGATGCCTGTACCCCTCGGCCACTCGGTCTTAGCAACCACCGGTCAAATTTCTCGGGTATATGCAATCCCTTACAAGGCTAGGCGCCTTTGACCATTCTCTGAGGGCAAGCAATACATGCCTGCACCATCATCATTGCATTTCACTTAATGTAAGATTCGAAAAATTACTTATTTTCTATAATATATTTTAACTGTCAATTGCGCATTTACGCGAAGAGAAATTCATAAACCTTTTTTCCGAAAAAAGGTAATTTTGAAGTTTTGTCTACTCAAAAGTCTCAAAATCACGAGCTCTTTGAAAGCTAATTATTCTGAGTAGGAAAAACAAAATATACCGGCTTCAAAAACAAAAAAAAATTGTATTGATCTAGCGAAAATGCCCAATTATGTTGTTACCTAACGTCAAAAATGACAGCTATGTTGCCATACGAAACGATACCATTAGGACCAATGTTAAACAACCATGTAAAAGATACAAATAGCTAACTCAAGTTTAAACGGAAAATCATAATTAGATTCACTACCAAAAATGTATTTTACTTACCCTGTAGTGATGAAATTGACCCACAGCTCAATAATAGTGTTTTTAAATTTTTTGTATTCATCTGACTCAGGACCGTAATCTATGATAGACACAATAGAATCAATAACATTAGTAGTTTGGGCACAATGGTTGGCGCCTTCAATTTTTTTTATGTATTCAGGTAAATGAACACCATCAGGGTATGGCCTAAAATACGAATATTCATACAGGTATATTGAGTCACTGCCAGCCTCCACTTGCAGTTTTACTGATCTCAAATGACCAAATGCAAAAATCACGTCTGTGAAATAGTCGATATAACCTTGGATATTCTCTTCCGATATGCGTTCATTTCCAAAATAAAACTCTTTGATTTCTTGTGCGATACGTTCCTTTTCTTCATCATTTTTGAATACTAAATCGGCTGGCAAAAAGTCTGAAAACTTTTCATTCATTGCCTCTTTCCATTGTTCAAATAATGAGACTCGAAGTAAACCTTCCATATTAGCGAATCCATATAAGACAGGTACTTTTCTGTATTTTCCTTGTGATAGAATATTAAATGGAGTATCATCCAGGAACATTTCTACTCCGATGTCACGCTCAACACAAGGCGAAAAATGGAAATTGGAGTCTTTAATGTCGAAGAAATCCTGGTACATCATAATGTCATATGGCAAAGTCGAGTAAAATTTGTCTAAACTATTGAGATCATCAACATTACTGAAGTTAAGCCGTTTAGCAAAATGCTTCGCATTCTGAATGGGATCGAGTTGAACGCTCCAAGTAGATAGACTTGCACCACTCTCAGGTATCACTTTATTGTAAAGTCCTTGGGTCATCCTCGAGAGCATCAACAGGTCTACCGCAGACGAGCCAGCGCTGTATCCAGCAATAGTGACTTCATTTGGATTTCCTCCAAATTTGGCTATGTTTTTCTGAACCCATCGAAGTAACGCAACTTGATCTTTCATTCCTGCATTACCAGGCGCATTTTCTGTGCCCAAGCAAAGAAATCCGTGAATTCCCAACCGATAGTTGAAAGTGACAGCTAATACTTTTTTGGTGCGTACTAGAGGACTAGGTGATCCAAAAGTTCCGACTCCGACGTGGTAAGCTCCTCCGTGGACGTAGACTACGACTGGAAGGTTGGTCTCCTCAGTATCAGGTACATAAATGTTAGCAACTAGACAGTCCTCTCGCATCTCCATAGTTTCGAAACCAAAGCCTGGAACAATTCCTTGTGGGCAAATGATCTTATCATTGACTGCTTCAAGTGGGCTCATCCATACTGGTCCTGGAAGCGGTGCCTGAAATTAAAACATCAATTTCAAGATTTTCGTCAATAGAAATTTTTTGTGTTTTATTTTTACATAAATGGAAAAAACGTGTCAATTGTTTCTGTTAATGTTTAGCTCCTTATAAATATTGGAAGTCATATACCAAAGAAAAATCGACCAAGATCACTAACGTCCGAGATGGAAATCGAACCCACGTGCACAGCTTTCGCGGCTGATGGTTTTTTCTTTGGTATATGACATACAATATTTATAATTTGTATAGTATTAAGTAGTGCGACTACTGGGGAAAAAAATTAAAGCACAAATCAAAATATTTAATAACTAAATAATTTGATTTATGTTTTCACAATAAATTCAGTTGAGATTAATGTTAGAAGGAGAAAGAGTAGAGTTTTTAATGCAAGATTTCGATTGTTGTTCCCCAAAAGCTATAAACGACATTGGACAGTAAATCTCATTCTAATTAATCTGATTTATTAATACGGCTCTTTTATTTATTTCAACCAACTTGAATTAACAGTTTAACCAAGCGTATTTCTTTTGTTTTTTTAATTTTATTACAAAACATTTTAATACTACATATACAATACAAATATAATATTCTTGTAAATATTGTAAACTTACAACTATTGATTTTCTTGTCTAGGCAATCAACTTGTACAAATTACTGTATTGTATTATCACTTTTCTTGGAATTTCATTTCAGATACCGGGTAGCTGTGGCCAGAAATGTCAGTTCTTTACTCGTTTGTGAAAATATTTCTAGAGGAGAATTATCATACTAATATGAATAAAATTTAGAGCGATTCCCACAGGACTAGCTAACTAGGGATCATCAGAAGTTTATGTCATTATTTTTTCTTCCTAGTCGCGATTCTAAACAAAATTAATTCCACACAGCTGAAGTTTATAACATGCGTTTTTCTTCACAGTCATCAGTTTCACACAATCTTGTTTCTACCTAGTTGTGACTCTGCACAATATTATTACCACACAACAGATCTTTTCCGCACGAGTTTTTCTTCACAGTCATCAGTTCCACACAATCTTTTTTCTACCTAGTCGCGATTCTGCACAATATTGTTGCCACACAATAAAAATTTTTCGCACGTGTTTTTCTTCACAGTCATCTGTTCCACACAATCTTGTCTCTACCTAGTCGCGATTCTGCACAATATTATTACCACGCAACTGAAATTTTTCACATGCGTTTTTCGTCACAGTCGTCATTTTCAGACAATCTGGTCTCTACCTAGTCGTTATTCTGCACAGTATTAATACCACGCAACATGATTTTTTCACCTTCATCATTTCCGGATAATTGTCTCTACTTATTTTGTTATTGTAATCGACACGAGTTACGAATTTCGTTTTTGCACGTGTCTCGTACGACGTTTTTTAGTACAGATGGCCCTCCAAAGTTTTGGACTTGACGTAAAATGACCCACTTCTAGCACTAGAGCCTTAAAAGTACACCATCTGTACTAAAATAGTACATTACGACACAAGTGCGAAAAACATGAAATTCGAAACGAGTGGCGATGTTTTAAAACACGACCGTTTGTTTTAAATCGGCACGAGTCACGAATTTCGTTTTTGCACGTGTCTTGTACGACGTTTTTTAGTACAGGTGGCCCTCCGAAGTTTTGGACCTGACGTAAAATGACCCACTTCTCGCACTAGGGCCTAAAAAGTACACCATCTGTACTAAAAAAATTATATAACTTACTTATAAAATGAGTTATGCTGCCCTGGTACCGATTCGATTATATAATTTTCATTACCCACAACATTTCAAAGATAGGTCCAAAAGCTGTATTTGTTAGCCTAAGATCATGCGCGCCTGGTACCATATCTTATATTTAGATAATGCTTACAAATCCATAATGGCCACTTTGGTCTTGATCTCTATTCACTGCCATTAGGATTCAAAATGTATAATGGGTTAATACTGTGCAGAATCGCGACTAGGTAGAGACGAGATTGTCTGAAAATGACGACTGTGACGAAAAACGCATGTGAAAAATTTCAGTTGCGTGGTAATAATATTGTGCAGAATCGCGACTAGGTAGAGACTAGATTGTGTGGAACAGATGACTGTGAAGAAAAACACGTGCGAAAAATTTATATTGTGTGGCAACAATATTGTGCAGAATCGCGAGTAGGTAGAAAAAAGATTGTGTGGAACTAATGACTGTGAAGAAAAACTCGTGCGAAAAATGTCTGTTGTGTGGTAATAATATTGCGCAGAATTGCAACTAGGTAGAAACAAGATTGTGTGGAATTGATGACTGTGAAGAAAAACGCATGTTATAAACTTCAGCTGTGTGGAATTAATTTTGTTTAGAATCACGACTAGGAAGAAAAAATAATGTCATAAACGTCGAACAATCCGTAACTAGCGTCATTATCATTATACTGGTGTAAACAAATGAAACAAGTGGTGTCTGACGAGGTTGAATGATGGTTCTGACGAATGGTGCAGTTTATTGCGTCTAATATTCTATTTTTTTTCTCACTCATGGAATGAAATATTAATAAGGTCCTGAGGCTGCGAAATATTTCACATGAAGCTAGTACAAAATGTCATACTATTGCACTTTTACCACAATGCACATGTTTGTTTGTCCATCTCTTCTTTCATATCATCATCATCATCATCAGCCTATGATAGTCCACTGCTGGACGTAGGCCTCTCCTATTAACTATGCGTATAGACGCATTAGGAGGTAAATGTCCATAATCGCCACGCTGGGCAAGCGGATTGGCGATCGCAGTAATGTGTCCACTATGATGACGCTGCTGCCACTTCAATCCCTTAGTCGACTCTTACGACACCCGCAGGAGGAGTTGGGGTGATGACAAATGTATTCTTACTGCCGTCACCACACGACACATCATTATTCTTCTTAACATCTTCTTCATATAGTTCTTTCATATAGTTCACTCTTTTTCTTAACGGTTAACTGTAAGAGATTTCTTTCAGGGATAAGTTCGCTTTTGTACCTGTTTAAATTGTTATGCTTATTTTTACCCATGGTTTGCGTACAATAAACAATTTACATACATACAGTCATTTCGTTGATAAATATAATTGCATACAACTTTGCACTACTTACTACACTACACAAACGTTGAAATAATTTGTTCATGTATTTTTTGTATTGTGAAGTAGTGACCCACTAGATTTGTGTGTCATATTGCACTGTACTACTTTTACAGGCTGTATTATAATAAAAAAAAAATACCGTCTTCAACCGGTCTCTTCATCGGACCCCGACTTGGTGACAACGGGACAATTTCGGTTTGTTTTAAGGAATTATCGAGATCCTTTGCCGTGATATTGAATTAAGTATGGCCCATTTGTCTTGCGCATGCTTCATGCAAATATTGCCTTTGGTTTCCTATCACACACATGTATACACATAAAACACATTATAGTTACATTGTACACATTATAGTTCTAACAGCCATGGGACACTAAATTGATTCTCCTATTTTATGTTTAACAATCCCAAATTCTAAAACATTCGCTTAAAAGTCGACAAATTCAAAATAACTTCAGATAATTCTTAATGCAAAAGTTAACGCTCAAAAAGTACGATCTTCCGAGACAATTTAAACAATGTTTGGCTTGAAATCGGTGAATAAAATTTAGACACGAGATTCATAGATCATTGTAGTATCGATATTGTATTTTATTTAAGACCCATTAGGAAACTAAATGATCAAAAATTTTAAAATAAGAAGAAACACTTCTAAAATGCAGAAGTTTAAATAAAAGTCCAAAACTACGGAGCAATTGATATGAATATCAACCACAGCGTTCGAAAAGAAAGGTAAAGTGCTGTTCTTTTTAATAACATCCATGTAAAAGTATGGTTTCATAAAAAAATAGAATTATACGGCAGTGGCTACTTTATTTACTAAACAAGCCTTATATATACAGAGAAATAAAAAAAAAAACTTACAGTGAATCTGCGTGATCCAGTAGGCACACTAGCGTACGGGATCCCGTAAAAATAGAAAATATCGTCAGTCTTGTAACCCTTCACGGGCCCTTGTGAGGTGTCCACTATCCTTGATTCTCTTGCATCTTGCGTGGTCTGTGTTACGCACAGCGAGACACTGGCGAGTAACAATAATAATTTTGTGATGTGCGACATCGCGAGCGGTCGTCCTGATAATGAATTTCCAAGAGTAAAACGATCTGTATTTATACGAATAGCGCTACGTACGTGCTGATTTGTTTATCATTTTATTTTAATCTTGGAAGAAAAATAATAAATAATAACGGACCTAATCATCGCTCAAAACGTGCCTCACGAATTGGGGACAGCGGGGCGGAGTTACTTTCAGAGTATTTTTTTTTAATTATTTGAAATGGGCTTAGTTATGGCCACAGACTAGCCAAGGGCAGAGACGCGGCCTTTGACGGAGTGAGTTTGCCCAAAAGGTGCCTATTCACGCTTGACTTGAAGGTTGACGGGTTATATGATCTCAACACACACAATGACCGGTCCTGTGTCACCCGAATCCAGCAGACTCCAGCGACCGTAACCAGGTAATCAGTCCACCTTGTGGAGGGCTTACCCACGCTGTATATTATGATGTTTGTGAAAATTATATTTAAGTATTCCAAAATGTATTCCCTTTTATGTACGTACCTAATAGTAAATTACGACACAAGTACGAAAAACATGAAATTTGAGTGTTTTAAATCGACACGAGTTACGAATTTCGTTTTTGCACGTGCCTCGTACGACGTTTTTTTAGTGCAGGTGGCTCTTCTCGCACTAACGCGTAAAAAAAAGCGCCATCTGTACTAAAATATTGCTTCAATTGTATTAAAAATTTGTAAACATTATCATAAAGAGTTAAGAAAGGCTATAATTGAAACAAAAACGGCATATTTAATATAGTTTCCTAGTATCTAGAAACTTTCAGCATGGCCCCTGTAGAATACTTTACTTGCGTAAAGCCCAACACACTATGCTGTTTGAATAATATTTTATGCCATCATCATCATCACCATCATCAGCCTATGATAGTCCACTGCTGAACGTAGGCCTCTCTTATTAACTATGCGTATAAACGCATAGTATGCCATGCTGTGTGTTAACTATTGGAGGATTTCGATTGTTATCAAAATAAATGAAACAAAAGGACATGCTGCTTTATGAGAAAAGTATTTTGTACCTAATCGGCCCAGCCGTTTTTGACTATTATTACGGAACTCTATACTGAGAGATAGATAGGTAGAGATAGATTTAATTAAATAAAAATTTAGGACATCTTTGCACAAATGGACCTAGTCCCACGGTAAGCTCAATTAATGCTTGTGATGTGGGTACCAGGCGACTATAATATACACGGTGCTCGCGAGAATTGCGAAAGATTTTAGCTATGCATTCTAGACATCAAAATTAACAAAAAATATTATGAGATCTAATGTCAAATTCCACAAAAAAAAAATATTTTTCTTTAGACTTTTTAAATACTTTTTAACATTTCCAATACTTTTTATCATAACAACAATTTATTAAAATTATTTTTTTAATGTTTTTTGAGGAACATTTTTTTTCGTCAAGTCTATTCTTATTTTTTGATTGTCAGGCAAAAGGTGTGGTAGTATTAAAACACACGAGTTACGTCGAAAAACTTATTTCGAAAAAAGGTTAATTATCTCTGGAACCAAGCCATCATCCAGGAAATTGTATATAACATTAAATACTCTAAATATGCTCAGGAATTTAGCATTAAAATCTTTCGGGACGCTCACGAGCACCGTGTATAATAGATAGATACATATACATAGATACTTAAATACATAGACAACCCTGACCAAGGAACAAATATTTGTGATAAATAAATACACAAATAGTGCCCTCGCCGAAATTTGAACCGGGAACCTCCAGCTTCGTAGGCAGGGTGACTTGACTACCAAATAGGCTACTGAGGCTGATATAAAGATAATTATAATGTTATGTTATTTATTAGCTACTCTATTTTTGAAGCAACTGTACATCATGATAAGATAATTACTGTCTACAGTTGTAGCCAAAATAAATGTATTTAAGGTGCTTTGCAGTAAATGCAGACTATTCTTAAACTTATCTAAATACGTTTTATTTTACATATATTGTCGTACCCATGTTTTAATGAGCCGATGATTGTGTACAAAACAAATTGTGTACTAAAACTGCAAAATAACAAAAAAATAAAGCACGCATCTCATAATTATGTTGAAACACAATAGTATGCAGAATAAATAGATACTATAACGTTTTTTACTTCATTTTTTAAATATATTCCAGCCAAGTTACTATTCCTAGTAGTAACTTTGTAACGGCCAAGGAGCTATGTTGCGGACAGACAGACGGACAGACGGACATGGCGAAACGTTTACTACCTAACCCTAAAACAATTGCTTTTAGTTTTCGGCAATTACACCAACTTATCTTGTACAAAAAATATGTTATCCTCACAGATGTCATATATACCATAGATCAAGCAAACGTATCTACTTAGCGTGTCAAATGAACTCAGTGAAATCTACTGAGTTGTCCGTCTTTAATCGCAATTTTGTAAGTGAACAAAAACATTAATAATGCCTCCTTAAGTAATATTAATTGCAACAACACAAAAAATATGAATACTCAAGGGCCTGAGACATATTTAAAATCATAGGCAAGTAACAACTTCAGTACAAAATCTGACACGCTCGGCCGCCATACAAATGAATGAACTTGTTTCTTCTATCCAAATCTAATTCTGTGGTTATCCTCGTTAGAACCTTCCTTGTGTTGTATCCATAGATACCCAGACCATCGGCTGAGAGCATCGAATTGTGTCCGGACTTTACCCAATGCACCTGAGATATTATGCCGACGCGCCGTGAACGTTAAGAATAAAAACAGATAAAAAAGTGATTACACATCATGCTGTTGCAACATTTATTTATACACACGTGTAGCTTTTTCATTTACGCAGGGGAGAATACTTTTAGTTACACTTCTCACACTCAAGTAAGGGAAACCCATAGGGTGGTATAAGTGACTCACTTCTCTATGCAAGGAGGATACCCGCTAAAAACCTTTGCATTTTCAACCGCATTTCCGTTAGAGGTGCCAGCCAAATACATACAGTCGAGTTCATAAATATATGAGCAAATCCAAGGCTACAAAAATAAATGAGTATAGAAAAGTATATATGCATCTGAACAGATTCACCAATCAAAAATATGTGTATAATATCGTCGACCGTAGGTTCAATTAGGGTAAGGGACAAAATGTCGAAAATGAGTTAAGTATACAGTTTTGTTAAGAATTTTGCGCTCTTTCGAATGGTGTATATGAAAAAATTCTAGCTTTAAAAAAATGTTCCTTACCCTACTTTTTTTTAGGGTGTACCGGATCAACATAGCTCCAAAAAATAAAGTAATTAGAAAAAAAATCTACACAGCTACTAAAAATTAGTG
>JALPQI010000493.1:0-12198 GCA_025490895.1 Thaumatotibia leucotreta | reverse complement strand
GCTCAAAATGGTCTTAGTGAGAGAGTAAATCGCACGATTTTTGAAAAAGCTCGAGCCATGTTACAGGAATCTCAGTTGCCTGATCGCTACTGGGGCGAAGCTGTTATGACGGCTATTTATTTAAAAAATAGGTCGCCTACCAGTGCATTATCCGGCAGAATTCCTGAGTGTATATGGACCGGATCTAGTGTTGATCTTCGTCATTTACGCGTTTTTGGCTGTGTAGCATACTCTCATGTGCCTAATCAAAAGAGACGTAAGCTTGATGCTAAAGCAAAACAGCATATTTTTGTAGGTTATGGTGAGACGTGCAAGGGATATCGCTTAATAGATCCAGTTAATCCCAAAAGGGTTATTTATTCTAGAAGCGTTGTTTTTCTTGAGGACAAATTTGGAAATAATTTACATGCTAATGATGAGGCCCAAAGAGCAAATGTTATTATTTTTGATAATTTTATTAACAATGTCAGTGTTAATGATCATTTTAAAAATAATAATTCTAGCTGCAATAATGTTTTAAATACTAACTGTGATATTAGTATAGGTAGTAATGACATTGATAATAGTCTTAGTACTCCTAAACGCCATGATGACAATGTGAATAATGATAAAATATGTAATCGAAGCTCTTTATCGGTTTCAGAGGAGGAGGCGAGCTTACCAGTGTTGTCACCTCTGTCTGACCAATATCGCACATCTGAAGATGTCTCTGAGGCTAGCGGCGAGGACTCGGTGCTATCCAGCCCTGTCACCTCTCCACCGCTCCCTGTTGCATCTCCAGACTACGAGCCGATGTTAGCGGAAGCTTCTGCTGTTCCGTCTAACTCTCGCCCAGTGCGGAGCACTCGAGGTATTTTTCCCGAAAGGTATAATGATTTTCACATATCGTCACTGTTGGCTGCAGCAAGTTCATCACTCGAGCCACTTACTTACCGGGATGCCATGAATTCACCTGAAAAGGAGGAATGGTCTGGTGCCATGGAAGTTGAGTTGAGCTCTATGATTAAAAATCAAGTGTGGGATTTAGTTGATCGTCCACAGAATGTTAATGTTGTAAGAAACAAATGGGTTTTTAAGAAAAAGTTTGATGCTACAGGCAACTTTACTAGGTATAAAGCAAGACTAGTCGCTTGTGGTTATAGTCAAAAAGAAGGAATTGATTATTCCGATACCTATTCGCCTGTGGTTAGACATTCAACATTAAGAATTTTGTTTGCTATTGCAAATCAGTTGGACCTGTGCATGGATCATATTGATGTCACCACAGCCTTTTTAAATGGCGAGTTAGACGAAAAGATCTACATGGAGCAGCCAACCGGTTTTCAATCTAACAATAGTAAAGTTTGTTTACTTAAAAAATGTATTTATGGCTTAAAACAAGCTAGCCGTATGTGGAACATTAAGATTCACACATTGCTTGCTGATAATGGTTTCGTTCAAAGTAAATGCGAGCCATGTGTGTATGTAAGAAAAAATAAGACTGAGTACATAATTATAGCCTTATTTGTTGATGATTTTTATGTGTTTCACAATAATTGTATTCAAACAGTTACATCATTGCTAAAACGGCACTTTGAAATACGTCATCTTGGTACTTTAAAAAATTGTTTAGGGATGAACGTTACCAAATACAATAATGTAACTGTTTTAGACCAGCATGATTATATTAAGAGGCTACTTGAGCGCTATAATATGTCCGATTGTAAACCAGTTTCAACTCCATTACCTGTAAATTGTAAATTAGAAAAGTCTAACAAACCATTGGATGACAATGTTTATCAGTATAGGCAACTACTAGGCTCATTAATGTTTTTGTCTGTTTGTACACGCCCAGACATTTCATTCGCATGTAGCCAATTAAGCCAGTTCAGTACATGTTTTGATGAAAGCCATTGGCGGACTGCAAAGCGAGTATTGAGGTACTTAGCCGGTACAATCAATCATGGTCTTTATTTCGTAAAGGATAGAAACTTTGAAATAAATGCTTTTTCAGACGCCGATTGGGCTCAGGAAATAACTGACCGCAAGTCATATACTGGCTTTGTAGTAAAACTTGGTAATAATGTCATCAACTGGGAAGCAAGAAAACAACGATGTGTTGCGCTTTCCAGTACAGAAAGTGAATATCTTTGTATTTCCGATGTATGCAAGGATATATGTTTTATCAGGAATTTCTTGTCAGAAATAATTGATAAACAATTTAGTGTCACTGTATACAATGACAATCAAAGTGCGCAGAAATTGTTACTAGCCAAAGAATATTCACACCGTAAAACCAAACATATAGACTTGCGGTATCATTTTGTGAAAGACCTTATACATGATGGTAAAATAAATGTTCAATACTTATGTACTGATGAAATGGTAGCAGATGTTCTTACAAAACCATTAAGTACACAAAAACATGTTAAGTTTGTTAAGGGTCTGAAACTGAAATGTATGTTAACTAAAGACTTGGAGTCATAGTTGTTATGTATAGAGTCATTTTTAACTAGTCAGTCTCTTTGTTCCTTTTTGATCTGTATTGTTATATATATGCCATCATAGTCTTGTATTATAGGTTTATCCAATGTACAACATAAGGAGGCGTGTTGGAATTACTGTTTTTATATAATCTATGTTCTACATTGGATATTATCTGTGGCAGGAGTGTAGACTCCTCGTTCTCTTTCATTATCTGTGGCCTCGCTGTAAGCATGTAATTTGTGTCGTCCCAATATATTTTAATTATTTATAGCCTTTATAACTTTTACAAACTTATTTTAATCAAAACATATAAAAATGTATCGCACTTATATTATTTGACAATAATAAACGTGTGAATATAAGTTTGTTCTGTTATTCATGATCTCGGGATCGGGACGAACTTCCCTGTGCGCCAGCAGACTCTTGCATAATTCTAACAATAGTTCATATCTTTTGTGCTACGTATCTACATAAGGAGACCTTTAAGTCTAGTACGCTCAATCTGCGTAAATAATAAATTTAATGGAACAACTGTTAGGTATAGACAAAACTGCTGAAACACAAAATCGATGGTAGATGAAATACTGGTAGTCATATTTTAGTTACGTGCGGATTACAATCAGCGTGTTAAACTGACCACAAAAAATAGAATTTTAAAACGTTGCATATTCATTCGCACTCGTATTTTATTGTCATGAAAACTATATAGAGATTTTCAAAATATAATTATTTTAGTTTTTAGTAGCATAAGAAAAAGCTAGTGATGTGATTCTCGCTGACTATGCTCGAAAGCATCTCGAAACAGACAAATCCTGACCAAACTATACCTACCAAAACTTTTGTACATGAGCACTGTAAATGATATGGGCGAATATACAAAAATTGTCCAACTCGATGTCATCAGTCAGTAAAAATATGTATTATTACATTATGGTTACATGTTATAATTTATTTAAAAACAATCAAATGCATTTTATTTGCTCACCCAATTTCAGCTCTTTATTTTAGATACAAATGTGTAAAACTATTAAATGTACTCTCAAAACGTCAGTACTTTGGCGTGTCACAACCTCTTAAGCGCACTCTCAAATAGCAAATTTATTAGATATTACTTTTAATATAAGAATACCTATTATTTCACTAAAATCTGTGATATATTTAATAATGTATAATCACAACTTTTATAATATAATATTCTCACTATTGTTGTAAAAATAATCATAAACTTTGTGTTCAGAATTATTTGTCAGTCCGTTGTGTGTCGTTAGAATTTGAATTTCCCGCTAAATACCGGCAGCACAAATTCAAATTCGTGTTAAATTTCAAGGTTGGTACTAAAGGTAGCTGTAGACCACGCCATTTTTCGGCCGCCATTTTGATGCCAGTGCTAGAGGTGTGTTTGCCCTGTGAACACGTGTCGATCCAGACAAAATTTCAGTCCTATGGTGAGTTGTTTTTTCTTTGTAAATCTGTTGTATGTATTAATTTATACGTAGTTATCTTTAGTTTTTTAAAATGTAGCTTTTTGATATTCGAAAATACCAAAACAAACGTTAGTCCTGAAGATAACCTCAAATTCATGTTGATTACGTCAGTCCGTTGGCGTCAGTCCGCTGTCTGATATTGTGCCAAAGGACTGACGTGCTTCTAGGGTACTGATTTTCCAAGCGTGTCTTAGCATTTTTTTTACTCATTGCAGTTTAAAACATCATGGCGCCTAGAAAAAAACAAAACACGTGTAAGGATAGAGAAGATATACTAAAAAAGAAAAGAGACGCCGAAAAGGCTCGCTTAGCTAGAGTTAAAAGCGACCCAATTCAATTAGCTGAATACAAAGAGAAACAAAGACTGCAATATTTAAAAAAGAAAGAAAAAGGACAAAGAAAAAATATTAAAGATATGACGCCTCGGGAGCAACGATTAACTAGAAAAGAATGGAAAAAATATTCATCAAAGTACAGGCAGAAAAAACAACTCTTGAAAAATACTACTTACAATTTTGTACGCGAAAATACTCCATCAACTACTGATGATGAAGCACAACCAATAGTTGGTAACCTAATAGGACCCATCGTTTGTGAACCTCCACCACGACTAATTGTGAACCAAGATCAAAGAGCAATAGAAGCAAAAAGGAGAAGTGAAAGACAGAGAAAGATCAGAAATAAGCAATTAATCAAGATGAAAGCAAAAGTTTCAAAGTTAAAGACTAAACTGAACAGTCAGCGTCAAAAATATAGAAGGGTCAAAAGGCAATTGAAAAAAGTTGTGAAATCCGTGGAAAAAAGTCCGAAAACCAGAATTGAAGAATTGAGCGAAGATATAACTAAAAAGACGGAGTTAGTGAAAAAAGCGCTTTTTGGAGAAGTTATCAAAATTCAATTAGAGGAAAACTACACCAAAATAAAGAGTCATGAAGATAAAAGAAAATTCAAACAAACTATAGCCGGAAGCGTGGTAGACAAATACAAATTATGGAGACTACCAAACAAAGCAGTGACTTTTAAAAAAAAAGGAGCTAAGCAGAAGAAAAAAAATACTAAAGTCAAAAGTACTGTGCAAACACTAGTTCAGCAATTTTTAGAGGATGATTGTAACAGCCGTCAAGCAGCAGGCAAGAAAGAGTTTATAACACGTAAACAAATGAAAAAACAGAAAAGATATCTACAGGACAGTATGAAAAATCTTCATGGGAAGTTCTTAAAAACAATTCCATTTCAAATGAGCTATTCCCTATTTACACGGCTCCGACCTTTTTGGGTAGTTCCTCCTAAACTATCAAACCGTGATACTTGTGCTTGCATAGTACACGAAAATATGGACCTTCAACTTGCTTCTCTGAAAAAGGCAGGTATTCTGACAACAGTAAATAATCATCAAAGTATGTTGAACATGCTTTGTTGCGACCGATATTCGGAAAAATGTCTCGAAAGAACATGCAATGAGTGTTCCCTTAAAACTTTGAGATATGCAGAATTTGATAACTCAAAATCGATCACAATGCAACAGTGGTTGAGTAAAAAAGAGCCCATATATGATTTGAAAACTAAGAAGGAACGGTTTGTAATGAAGTGTAAAAAAGAAACCCAGGAAATCTTTCCTGCCGATATAATAAAAAAAATTGAAAATGACATGGTTAAATTTTTCCGGCATTCTTTTAACATCAGTATAATGTCATTAAAAACCTGAAAGAATCGTTGTCTGAAGACGAAACCGTGGTCCATATGGATTTTTCAGAAAACTTTAGTACGAAATACAACCAGGAAATACAAAGCTTCCATTTTGGTGGTTCGCGGACCCAAATTTCATTGCATACTGTGGTTGTTTACTTAAGAGACTCTACGACTTCACACTGCACTATGTCTGCTAATTTGTCTCATAACGCCGGAGCAATTTGGGCCCATTTAAAACCTGTGCTGACATCACTGCCATCAAACATTCAAAAGATTCACTTTCTCAGCGATGGTCCTGTAACGCAATATAGGAACAAATCTATGTTTTATGTGTTGGGCTGTAAGCTGCAAGACATGTACCCGAATATTGTGCAATATTCCTGGAATTTCCATGAAGCTGGACATGGGAAAGGGGCACCCGATGGAGTAGGAGCCACATGCAAGCGAACAGCTGATCAAGTGATTGCTACAGGAGGGGATATAAGTAATTTGACGGAGTTTGCTTCTGTTATACGTGAGAGATGTTCAGGTATAAAAGTGACGGTCATTGAAAGCTGTGATATCGAGCAGATGAACACCTCGATTAACGACAAGTTGCCTGAAATGATTGCCTTCAAGGGGACGCTCTTGGTGCATCAGGTGACCGGCTCTGCTTACATTCCCAATCATCTTACGATGAAGTCACTAAGTTGTTTCTGCGACGCTGACGCATGCGATCATTTCAAGTTAGGATCTATTAATTATCAGACAGAGGTGGTGGCTGAACATAGTACACGTATGCATGCTTCTACCGTATTTACAGACTCTGAAGATGATGATATACCACTATCTAATTACGTGAGAGATGATAACCGTTTCAAAGTAGATAGCAGTCTATCAACACCAGGTGTTAGTGGTTGTTCACTACAACAAAGTATGTTTAAGAGTGGTGATTATGTATTAGTAAAATATAATACAAAGAATACAGAATATCGTTATGCAGCAATCTGCTCCTCTGTAGATGATGAAGAAGGTGATTTGAGAGTAACGTTCCTAAACATTTGTAAGCAGAATGGCACTCTATTTAAATTGAATGAAAAGGATGTGGCAGATATTTCAATGGATCAAGTAGTAAAAAAAATACCTGTACCAGATATCATAACAAGAGGTAAAAGAGTGTTTTACCAATTTAAAGAGCCGATTGATGTATTTGAAAAATGATTATTTTAGTGTTAAACTATTTAGAAGCATTATTTTTATTTTCTGTTGACAAATAGATCTCATTTTTATTACGTGCTATAAGGCATAAATTGTTACTTTAAGCAACATAACGATATTAGAAATGTCAAAAGGCTGTTTTTAAGACTGATATAGTATTACTTGGTACGTAAATTGAGTACAGGTACCTTTAAGGAGGAATAGTCATATTTTTGTTTTAATTAATTGTTGATTATTACTTAAAAGATTGTATATTGTTAAGTTTAAACTACCTCAAGTAGTAAAGTTCACTCAAGTTAATAAAATGCTGCTTTAAAGGTCAATGATGAAGAAAGTTATTACATAGGTAATTGTTATGTTAATTGCTACTTAAGTAAAGTTAAGATGAAGAGTAAGACTCAAAATATGTGCCATTTATAGTTTGATAGAAATTTATAGAGATTTCTTCTAAAATGTTAATAAATATTTTGTGTATCTTACAAAGTTGTGTGATTTATCAGTACTTTGTCACCCTCGTCAGTCCTCTGGCTGTCGAATTCAGAAAAATTGAAATATTTCCGTTTTCACTTAAAAAAGTGACTGGCCCGATCACGAGCAATATATTCATTATATTAGCTATGTTATATACCCGAATACATATAAATTCGACATAAAAACTACCATAAACAAAATATCACGAAAAGTTGCCCGATTTTTGTATATTCGCCCATATCCAGATGCATATGGAAACATTATCGAATATCAACTTGAGTATCTTATTATAATAGTATTGCGATGGTAGCAAAAAGTAACATGGCTCAAAGATAAAATATTATACGTCTATGATATCGCTATTAACACTGGCTAGTTCAGAAAGTGTTGACAAGTATATTCTGGTCAACCAGCCTGTGAGTACAAAAAGGCGCCAGTAATTTTTTTTAAGGCCACACATTTCTGACAGAAATGGTTGGCCAGAAAATAGTTGTTTTATGTGAGAAAAACACAATAAATGTAGGAAATTCCTAAAAATAACTAACTAGTACTTAGTTGAGGTTACAAGTACTTATAGATGTTTTTACTTTTGGCTCAAACAGCACTAGTGACAGTTAACTGACATTGACATTTTGTTTGATTGAGGATTTTAAGGTTAGAAATTTATATTTTAATCAATAAAATGCAGGCTTTGTAGAGTGTAAAATTAGAATTAATACAAAGAAGAATACTAAACACACATCGAAGTATTTTGGCAATATGGCGTTCACTCCGCTGAGAGTGGGTTTTATTCAGAAAGTTGTTCAGAATGCGTTCTATAGCAATTTGATGAGGCGGCCGATGGCTTACAGAAGTGCCATTTCTTTGGAGACATTGTACCCCAACAGTTCTTTAAAATTGAGCACTCCGTCTTTCGTAAGTACCTTTTTTTATACAAAATATTTAATATTCATTCTATATTCCCCTGCATTAACATTTTATACGACTTAGGCCTTAAAAATGTATCAAACGATCTTAGGACTGTAAATTGTAACTAAGGTAGCATCAGAAAGATTTTTTCGTGCCTAGTTTACATACATACATTGTTGGTGGGTTCCTTCATATGAACATAGGGTTTCCTAGGATTTATGACATTGTATTAATGGCAGCATCCAAGCGAGACTTAAAAATAATGTTTTGGGCCATCTGCAATACAGGCATTGTGCCCACACAGCACAATCAACCAACAAACCATCTTGCTAAATAACAGTCCTATTCTCCTTCTGTGGAATGCCACAGAAGGAGAATAGGACAGTGATGAATGCATATGTGTTGTGTTTGCCTATAATTGGGTGAATATTCGAAAATGATCCCTGTATCCAAGTGTAAAGTGTATTAGCTGTAATATTGTACCTGTTGGCAAACCTTAATAAATAAATAAATATGTTTTCACCAGGTGAGCTCTAAAATCTAAGATCTTCATGCATCTTGTCTTGGTTGATGAATTTATGAGCCTGCAACCCTGTACATACATAGTCAGCATAAAAATCTCGTATATTTTTTTTTTCTAGAATGCAGACCCAAAAGAGAAGTTCTCCGGTTTCATCCCTATGGAGAAACTGGACATCACATATAGTGCTAGTTCTGGCCCCGGAGGACAGAATGTGAACAAAGTAAGTATAATCCGAATCTGAATGTCCTCAAATTAAATTTTTCCATTATACCGGGCTTGAGAATTAACCTGTTCCTAATAGAGTGCATTTCCTAATTATATTTTAATGAATATGAAAATATTTACAAAGTTGGGATTATCAGATGTCTATGCAAAGTAAAGCAAGATTGTCTGTCTTTCATGATGTAACAAATAAAATTAAAAAAATTAAGTGGAGATGGGCAGGACACATGATCCGAAATAAACAAGAAAAGTGGACAAAACTGATCACAGAATGGTACCCCATGGATGGGAAACAGAAAAGAGGAGGTCAACTACGCCGCTGGGAGGATGATTTAAAAAGAATAGGTGGACATATTTGGAGAAGAACCGCTATGGACAGGAAAGAGTGGGCCTTTAGAGGAGGCCTATGCCGGAGGGCAAGACAACTATGCCGATGTCTAAAATATATATATTTATGTTATCAATTATTATTGTAGTTGTTAAATAAAGGCTATAAAAAAAAAATGTCTTTATTAATGTATAATAATTATAGACACAAATTATCCCATCACTTTGTCTTACTTCGCATCTATAATGAGAGGGTCTATCACTAATATAGTAAAAAATAATTTTCATGTGCGAGTTTGATTTTCACCTTTAGATGTTATAATTAAAAAAAAAATTAAATATGTAAAATGTTTCTTACATTCCCATTTATGTTTACAGGTGCACACCAAGGTGGACTTACGATTCAAGCTGAATGAAGCAGACTGGCTGCACCCAGAAGTAAAGGAAAAGATGTTAGAATTGGTTAGTGTATAATATTCCAGGGTTGCCTGGTAAAACCCGATAAGTTGAAAAAACTGGTTTTAGAAATACAAATTATGACACTTATGTGAGGTTGACAATTTCAATGAAAAATTATCTCAATTTATCTGGTTTTGCCAGGCAATTCTCGAATATTACACCAGTAACAAGGAGTCCTACTTTACTAAAATCGCAAAAGAGATACTTGAAGTTGATGTTATATAACTTAAATGTTAGTATGCCATCCATTATGCTATTATTGATATCTATTGATTGTTTAATTCTACATACAAGGCTGATTGCACCAATCGCGCATGGCAGATCATTCAGTGTTACTTAACATTAAGTAACATTAAGTTTTGCATACAATTATATTTAGCGAACTATTTAATGGTGCCTGACAGTATGGTGCAATCCAGCTTGTGGTTTTAAATGGCGGTGCTAGTTGCTTGGTAACTGACCCCCTTATTCATAAATGTCTCCTGACATAGAAAGCCGATAGGTATTGTTTGTTCCTTACGGTCTTATTAATATATCTATGTATAAGACCGAAGTGGATAAACAATACTATTAGGAGACGTTTATAAATAAGGGGGTAGACGTCCTTATGACATTGGCATGCAACAAAGTGGGACAGTTTTACTATAGTCAAGATTAGATAGATTTCATATTCAAATTCAAATATTATGATTATATTATACCTACATATTTTTCTAGCAAGAACGATAGATTGAAAAAATTAAACATCATTATTGTTATCAATAAGTTTTGTAGTAGTCAATAAATATATTCAATAAATAAATAATGCACCGTAACTTATCGATTATTAATAAGAATGCAAATCATATTCAAAACGCTATTTTATTTTTCTTATCTCTTCTAATTAGTACCCATCAAAAGAACAAAGACTTATAAAAATACTTTAACACCATCGCCATAGGCAATAATCAATTTAAAAAAATAAATTCTAAATGGGTCCTATGTTTTGCTGGTTACCTGATTTTACGAACTTACCATCTTTATGAGAATAGGGTGTACTCATCGATAACAGTTATGTTGATGTTTCATTTTGTCAATCTCTCGTTCCTGCTAGAAAAATATCTACGTATAATTATGATAATTTTGATTTATTTCAATATTTAGCGAAACGGGTTACTCACGTAATTTAACTGAATAATTGCAGTACACGTCGGACTTTGGTCGCGGGTACTCCATGACGGGGATCCTCTAGATGGATCGAAACATGTCGAACAATTATCAACTTAAATAACGTGAATTTTCGCTAAATATTCAAAAGAGACTTAATCACGTCAGTTATAAGGGCTTACGCTAAATTACGCGGGCGCACGGCTAACTTAGCGCTGAATTCAAGCCACCCGCCGCCCGCCGCAAGGATTCACGTCCGTCGCACGCGCCAAGGCAGGTAGCGGTGTCTATACTTTTTCTTAAAGGCGGACGTCCGTTGCGGGTAATCCGCGTCACTTAGCGTAGGCCCTAATTCTAAAATTATTATTTCAGCACGGCAAGAAGCTGACTAAAGAAGGGTACCTGATCATCCGCTCGGACACCACTCGCTCGCAGCAGCTCAACCTGGCGGACTGTCTGCAGAAGCTCCGTACTCTGCTAAGAGAGGCGGCTGTTACGCAGAAGACACTTTCCCCTGTGACGCTTGAGAAAATCAGACAGCGGTTAGTATAAGCCATGCCCAGCAGTGTTATTCACTAAGGAAACCGCCTTGCTAACAGCGCTGTGTCAGCGCTGCGGCAGCGTCGAGCCTAAAAATGGTATTCACTAATGCACTTTAAACGACACTAGCGCTCGGCGATGAATGCAGCGTGAGCTGGAACTACACTGCGTCGATAGTTACCGCCTACAGTTCGACGACGAGCTGTTCTATGTTAGTGAATACCGTTTTTCGCAGCGCTGCGCTCTACGTCGAAGTGAAGGCTGTCTCGTCGTCGAGCTCGTTGACGAACGCCAGTACTTTGACCTTATGTTCTGTTGTGTTTTGGAGTGACGCTCGGCCGAAAGCGGGCTATCGAGCATAATGATGTGTGCTCATTCACCCAATTTCCTTTTACTGGAGCTGTGGGTTTATGACGCGGCTGCGTTCCCCCATAACTTCCTTCTAGCCTCCTTGTTTTCTTGCAAAACCGTAGGACATTCCTAAGGTCGACGCCCCTGAGTTCTTTTGTCCTCCAACCTATCCCTGCCAAACACATTATGTCTTGCCGCTGCATACATAACATAATGCATTCCGCCAGAACATCCTGTCTACTCTATACTCTGTTTGGTTTGGTGTTTAAAAAAAGGTTAACAATCTTGCAGTATCTTTTTATTGAAAACTACGAGTAGAAAATAATTTTTAGCAAATATGCATAATATAACAAGAAAATACAGTGATTTACATTGTTTTTAATTCATTAAGTACCTAGTTTGGATTATTATATG